>CM076581.1:128951094-129349688 GCA_034641835.2 Pinus albicaulis | reverse complement strand
GATATCCTTGTGTCCAGGTAGCACCTCCCTCAAACTTCCCCTGGTACTTTCTAAAAATCTTGATCAATTATTGTCGAAGTTAATTAAAGCTATTAAAGCTCATAATGTCCAAACTACATATCAAGTAGCATTAGTACTAGTGGTAATACTGGAAATACCCCACAAGGGTCATCACAACCTAGATAAAAGGATTTGTACTTCTTCCTCAAGCATAGTTAGATATGGCAAGGTCATTCACGCGATACCCAAAATTCTCTGGAAAAGGGAATGACGACGTGGAAGCATTGGTATTCGTGCAAAGCCATACGGAGGGCCTACCAAACGCCAAATGCTGCGAAACTTATTGAGTTTCAAACCACTCTTAGGGACTTGAGGTGGTTCATCAAATGGTCAGAGCTACATCAGAATCCTGTAGTAGTTGATGTCAAAATAGAATTCATGCAAGAATTCAAACTTCCTAAGACGAATCAACAAGGATTGTCTGAACTATGGGAAATTAAACAATGAGAAGGAGAAACGGCTTGGGAACTGATGCAAATATTTAAAAATTAAATTGGAAAACTATGTTATCCCATAGACCTGAACCATCAACAAGACTAGTTTATTAAAGCACTTTTTCCTCTTACGCAGACATCGATCACCCAACAAAATATTGACACATTGCAGGATGCTTTAGAGCAAGCAATAAGTATTGAGGCCATGACAAGATATCCTTGAGAATATCATGGAGGAAAAACAATCCAGGACCCTTCTATATTGGGCTTGCAACACCAAATAGCAATTTTGACAAAAAATGAAAGATATGCAACCAGAACAACCAGCAAGACCGAACATATGGTGTACAAATTTCTTAGTTGAAGGACACCTAATCATAGAGTGCCCAAGGTTACGTGGCCCGGGAGGAGTATCTAGAATAGGGGGGGCCTCAGGAGCTCCTGTTGCTGCGAGAGTTACGTAGATAGGAACTCAAGGTATATATCATGTCCAAACATAATTCCATGGATTTCCAAATTAGTAGAATCCAACACCAACTGATTATTGTGAGATCTGTAAAACATATGGACATCTTTGATGCCTCTGCCCCTTTTTTCAAAAATATTCAAATGCCCCTAACAATACTTATTGTGAGTTATGTGCTTCGCCAACTCATCACATAGACCAATGCAGGGAGTTAGATGCATTAGCTGGCCGGTTGGATAGAACAACGTATCGGGTCAATGAAACTCCTTGTGGACAAGGAGGAACAACGGGGGGCAGGACGGGAGGACGGGGTCCTATGCAATGTTACAACTGCAACCAACAAGGTCATGTCGCGAGAGAGTATTCACTACTTAGAAGGTCGTGGTGTTCTCAGTGCAGATTCAATGCACAACACACATGCTACATAAGGTTGCCTAGAATTAATTAAAATATGGGAAGAGTTCACTAGACAGAGGGGATAAAATTTGATTAATGTGAAACCAAGAATACCAGAAACTGGCCCCCTCTCAAGTGTAGATATAGTGACTCGCGGAGGAAATATGACTAGAGATGACATGGGGGCAGCAGAGCAACCCAAAATTATAATACTAGCCTCGCCAAAGTCCTCATATAATCCAAAACAGCAGAAACAATACTACAAAGAAGCGATGGAAACATTCATTAAGTTAAATCCAAGCAAAGAATCACAGGAAGTATAACCAATGGTTGGGAAAGAAAAGGGTCCATATCCATCATAGCCCATAGAAGAATGGTTCAAATTATTTTTAAATATAATGAATGATGAGCATACGCTTGGGAAGTTGTGGGAGAATTTGAAGTCATCCATCAAAGGAGGGACAAATCAGAACAACACAATCTCTTCCAATTTACCAGAGAGACGCTCAAGAAGAATCTAAAGGAATAAAAGGAAAAAAGGGAAGGATTTTAGGATTGATGCTTAGATTGCAGGGTTCCAGATATATGATACCATGTTATACCTAGGCTCATATGTTAACATCTGATGCAGGAGCATTAGACACTAGCCAACAATGTAGCAGGTTTGTCCACATGTTGTGGCTAGGAGGCTTCGAAATCCTTGAATTGTAACAGCTAGGTGTCAATACCTCAGCTGACTGTTTTTATTTAGATTAGTTAGGATTGGTAGAAGTCGAATATTTGGATTCGATCCATCTGTTAGTTCAGTTATTTGAATAAGTTGTAATTAGACCTTTGATTTCTAGAACGGTCTTCTCAGAGGAACCGAAGAGTCATATATTGATGTATATAAGTGTATTCCTCGGATGTATTGAGAGGAGGAAAAGGGCCGAGAGGGTTCTGCAATAAAATCTGTGTATCAAACAATTGCTTCCAGTTAAATGAGTTTCTGTTCTCGTTGATTATCTAATTGTCTTGAGTTGTTATTTGTGAGGAAATTTGTTTGATTGTGAGGCGATTGAACATTGTCTTGTATGTAACTGTTGAACTGAGTCGTTGTACAATTTTGCATCACTGTGCCCATTGTTTCCTTTGAATTGTTTGAATAGTTGGATTAATCCCACCCACAGGCGAGATCTGTGTGAAAAACACAGTCGCCGAACTCTATCCCGAAATAATAAAAACCCCGCTTAATAAGAAGAGGAATTGTTCCGCTGTTGATTGAGTCTTGAACCACGGCTAGATCCGAGTTAATTGAATTAAAAGGATAGCGCAACCCCAGACAAACTTTGGTTAGTCACTGTTCAAAAACCGCGAGCGGATTTGCGGAAGCGGATTGCCCATATCGCACTGCTTTTGCGGGTTGAGTGGTATTCCCAGAATTGGAGCAATTCCATAGAGCCTTCGACACGTGGCACAGGACGGAAGTCCAAAACCACCTTTCAATGCGCACCATTGCGCGTTAATGTTCGACCAAGGAGATTGAGCGATATAGCCGGAGACCGTCGATCTGGGGGGATGTCTTCAGATGGTGGTGGGTTGATGAAGGTGCGCGGACGATAACTATGGTACGGCGTGCATTTGATTGGGCCATTGATTGTAGAGGTGGGGCCCGGTGCGAGGGTTTATTATATAGTCATTTGGTTAAGAAATAGAGCGTCGGTATTAATATAAAATCTTGAAGGTTTAACATTGGTTATAAGGTATGGCTTACATAGATAATGGAATTCCCGCCATTGAATGTGGGACCAGAGTATGTTAAGGTGCCTTTCGTAAAGAGTGTGGGATTTATATAACGCGCGAAGGATTGAACCTTGATTATAAAGCTGGAGATAAAAATATAAGCCGGGAGATACAATTTAACATTCAAAAGCTGTTGAATGTATTTATTTATCAATTTTCTCCAAAATTGATAAATAAAATTGCCAAGAAAATACAGAACCACGTGGGGGTAAACTAAGGGAAATGCCGACAGAGCCACGATTATGGTTAACCATCTCTCCTTAGGGGTCTGAAATTCAGTTTTGTTATGTCATTTGTGGTATCAGAGCTGTTGTTTTCGAGTTGTTTTGCTGAGAGCTGACATGGCGATCCGAGTTGGTAGAGGTGCTAGCAGAAGGAGACCTGTTACAAATGCAAAGGTGTTGGGGATGTTGTAGAGGGTCGAAGCCAGAATGGATGCCATGGAGCGAAGACAGACCAGAGATCCTGAAGACATCAGCGAACCTGAAACAGAGGAAGCGGAAGAAAATGTTGAGATTCCTCCTGACATGAGGCTCCTTAGAACTGTTCTGGGGTTTGCAGTTAAGCCCAGAATTGAAGTGTCGAGTTATGCAGGGGGACTGAATCCAGAAGAACTAGTAGACTGGATTAATGAAATGAACAAGTGCTTCTATTATGAAGAAATAAGTGAAGATAAAAAGGTCAATTTTGCTGTGACAAAGCTGAAAGGACATGCTGCACTTTGGTGGGATGGAGTGCAGGCAGAAAGGAGGAGAGTTGGAAAGCAACCTATCAAGAGATGGAACAGAATGATGGCTAAATTAAAAGGTAAATTATTGCCTAGTGATTATCAGCTGACATTATATAGGCAAATGCAGAACCTGAGACAGAGGTTGCTGACAGTAAAAGAATACACAAAGGAATTCTACAAAGTAAGCATAAGGGCTGGGAAATTCCAAGACACACCAGAGAAGACTTCCAGATATGTGAATGGTCTCAAGCTGGAGATCCAAGATGATATAGGTCTTCTGTCTCCTAAGACAGTGGAAGAGGCCTACCAGATGGCCTTGAAAGTAGAGGAGAAACTCCTGAGGAAATAGTATGCCAAGAAGAGAGGTACTTTCCGTGGAAAGGGAAGTCAGGGTGGTAGAGGAAAGCCTACTACACCCATGGATGGAGCTAACAGTAGCTCACCTCAGAATGCATCTACAGAGGAGGATGCAAGGGGAAGAAGGGGTTCTTACAGAGGAAAAGGAAGAGGAGGCAGAGACAGAGGCAAAGGTAGAGATTTGAGGTGTTATAGATGTCAGCAAGTGGGACATAAGCACTATGAGTGTCCAGAGAATGTGGGTGCTAGTCCAAGAAATGTTGTTGTTGCCCAGGCTGGAGAAGAGGCAGAAATTGAAGAAGAAATTCTTCCAGAGAGGGGAGAGTCCTTGGTGGTTAATAAGGTCCTGTTGAAGCAAGCTAAAGAGGTCATTGAGCCTGCACAAAGGAATACTTTGTTTAGGAGCATATGCAAAGTCCAAGGGAAATGTTGCCAGCTATTCATTGATAGTGGCAGCACAGACAATCTAGTTTCCACTGAGGTGATAGAAAAGTTGAAGTTGAAGACAAGGGAGCATCCAACTCCCTACAGGGTGTCCTGGCTACATAAAGGGCACCAGCTGGTTGTAAAAGAACAGTGTGAGATAGAGCTGCAAATGGGAAAATACAAAGATAAGGTCTTGTGTGATGTAATTCCCATGGATGTGTGTCATATACTGCTGGGTAGACCTTGGCAGTTTGACAGAGCAGCAGTGCATGATGGCAAGAAGAACACTTACAAGTTCTTCAAGGATGGGGTGCATCATACATTGATACCCATGGAAGAAGGAGAGCCATCTAGCAGAGTGATTGATCCAAAGACCTTGTTGCTGAGCGGGAAGGAATATCTGCAGCAGATAGAAGAAGAAGAGGTAAGTTTTGCTTTAGTTTGCAAACCTAAAGTAGTTCTTGCTTCTACAAAAATTTCTAATTTTCCAGTAGAAATCCAAGAGATGCTAGATGATTATTGTGACATTATTGTGGATGATTTACCTGATGAGCTGCCACCTATGAGAAAGATCATCCATCGGATAGATTTTATCCCTGGTTCAAATCTGCCAAATAAGGCAGCCTACAGAATGACTCCCAAGGAAAATGAGGAAATCAGGAGACAAGTACAGGAGTTGGTGGACAAGGGGCTGATCAGAGAAAGTTTGAGTCCATGTGCAGTACCAGCAGTATTGAGCCCAAAGAAAGATGGAGGCTGGAGGATGTGTATTGATTCCAGAGCAATCAATAAGATCACAATCAGGTACAGATTCCCTTTGCCCAGAGTTGAGGATTTGATGGACTGTTTGAGTGGTGCTAAATATTTTTCAAAGATAGATTTAAAAAGTGGATACCATCATATTAGAATAAGAGAGGGTGATTAGTGGAAAATTGCCTTTAAAACAAATGAAGGACTGTATGAATGGATGGTAATGCCTTTTGGGTTGTCAAATGTACCTAGCACTTTTATGAGACTTATGAATGAATTATTGAAAGAATTCATTGGTAAATTTGTGATAGTGTATCTGGATGATATATTAGTTTTCAGCAGAACTAAAGAAGAACATTCAAGGCATCTTAATCATGTCTTGAAGAAGCTGCACCAAGAGAAACTGCTGATAAATTTGCAGAAATGCTCATTCATGAAGGAAGAGTTGTTGTATTTGGGTTTTGTTGTTTCTGCAGAAGGATTGAAGATGGACCCAGAAAAGGTTAAGGCAATTGTGGAGTGGCCTTCACCCAGGAATGTTTTTGAGGTAAGAAGTTTCCATGGAATTGCTAGTTTTTACAGAAATTTTATAAGAAACTTCGATAAGATTAATGCACCCATAATTGAGACAATAAAGAAGAGCAAACAGCCATTTAAGTGGATTGCTGAAGCATAAAGAAACTTTAAAGTTTTGAAGCAAAAGATAACGGAGAAGCCTGTTTTGATTCTGCCTGATTTTACTAAACCATTTCAAGTAAAGTGTGATGCCAGAGGAGAGGCCATTGGAGCTGTGTTGAGTCAGGATGATAGGCCTGTAGCCTGTTATAGTGAAAAGCTAAATGACACCAGAAGAAAGTATTCCTCTTATGAGAAGGAATTATATGCAATTGTTCAGGCACTGAATAAGTGGAGACATTATTTGATGTCCAGGGAATTTGTATTATATTCTGACAATCATGCTTTGCAGTATATTGTACAGCAGCCCAAGTTGAAACATAAGCATGCTAAATGGGTTGAGTATCTCCAAGGTTTTAATTTTGTTTTGAAACACATAAGTGGCCAAGCAAATAAAGTAGTTGATGCTTTGAGTAGGAGGCACATGCTTGTTCAAGAAACTAATTTTGAATTTGTAGGGTTTGATTTTCTCAAAGAATTGTATAAAACAGATCCAGATTTTAAAGAATCATTTGAGGCATGTTGTAACCCTATTTTAATAGATAGAAGCCAGTGGTTGGATTATTTCTTGCAGGAGGACTTGTTATTCAGAAGGAACCAACTGTGTGTACCAAAATGTTCCATGAGAGAAAATTTGATCAAAGAGAAGCATAGCAGTGGACTTGCCGGACACTTTGGTACTGATAAGACTTATGAGCAGTTGAGTCACTTCTATTACTGGCCCAAGATGAGAGCAGAAGTGGACAAGTTTGTGAATAATTGCAAAATCTGTCAATATGCTAAAGGAAGGAGCCAGAATGCAGGATTGTACACTCCTTTGCCTATTCCAGACAGGCCTTGGGACATGGTGAGTATGGATTTTGTTCTAGGATTGCCAAAGACTCAGAGAGGGAATGATGCAGTCTTTTT
This sequence comes from Pinus albicaulis, assembly GCA_034641835.2. NCBI lineage: Eukaryota > Viridiplantae > Streptophyta > Pinopsida > Pinales > Pinaceae > Pinus > Pinus albicaulis. The sequence goes on along the minus strand of CM076581.1, from coordinate 129,342,703 downwards.
TGTGGTGGACAGATTCTCCAAAATGGCACATTTTATTCCATGCTATAAAACTAGTGATGCCACCCATGTTGCTAACTTGTTTTTCAAAGAAGTTGTTAAATTGCATGGGTTGCCCAAGAGTATTGTTTCAGACAGAGACACCAGATTTGTGGGTCATTTTTGGAGGACATTGTGGAAGAAACTTGGTACCAAACTGAGTTTCAACTCAGCTTATCATCCTCAGACTGATGGACAAACTAAGGTAGTGAATAGGAGTCTGGGAAATTTGTTGAGAAGTCTTGCAGGAGAGCATCCCAAGCAGTGGGACCATATTTTTCCCCAGGAAGAATATGCATATAATGACTCACCAAACAGGAGCACAGGGCAAAGTCCACTTCATATTTTTTATGGAATGCACCCTAGAGGAATATCAGACTTAAGAAATCTGGTAAGGCAGAGCTGAGAAGTGCAGATGGTGAGGAATTTGCTTCAGAGATCCAGGCCATACATGAACAGGTGAAATAGCAACTACAATGTAGCAGCATCAAATAAAAAAGCAAAGCAGACTTGAGCAGAAAAGAAGTTCATTTTGAAGTAGGAGATCAGGTTTGGGCCCACTTAAGGAAGGAGAGATTCCCAAAGAAGCAGTACAACAAACTGAGTTCAAAAAGATTGGGCCATGCAAAATACTTAGAAAGTTTTCTGCAAATGCTTATGAGATTGAATTACCTACTGATGTTGGAATATCTCCCATTTTTAATGTTGTAGATTTGTACAAGTATGAAGATGATGGTGCAGAAGAAAGATTAGCAAACGAGGAACAAATTGAGTGGAAAGAGCAGCTACCTCTAGCGCAACCATTGCAACCAGAGAAGATATTGGACAAAAGAGTGTTCAAAAGGACCAGAGGACAAGAGTACTTTCAATACTTAATTAAATGGAAGGATAAGCCAGAGGAAGATGCCACTTGGATGACTGAAGGAATGTTGCTGAAGATAGGAAGATCAGTGGAAGAGCTCATGGACAGGAGCTCATGAAGAAAATTGCCCTCGGGAGTCTGATGCAGGGGCATTAGACACTAGCCAGCAATGTAGGAGGTTTGTCCACATGTTGTGGCTAGGAGGGTTCAAAATCCTTGAATTGTAATAGCTAGGTGTCAATACCTCAGCTGACTATTTTTATTTAGATTAGTTAGGATTGGTAGAAGTCGAATAGTTGGATTCGATCCATCTGTCAGTTCAGTTATTTGAATAAGTTGTAATTAGACCTTTGATTTCTAGAACGGTCCTCTCAGAGGAACCGAAGAGTCATATATTGATGTATATAAGTGTAGTCCTCGGATGTATTGAGAGGAGGAAAAGGGCCGAGAGGGTTCTGCAATAAAATTTGTGTATCAAACAATTGCTTCCAGTTAAATGAGTTTTCGTTCCCGTTGATTATCTAACTGTCTTGAGTTGTTATTTGTGAGGAAATTTGTTTGATTGTGAGGTGATTGAACATTGTCTTGTATGTAACTATTGAACTGAGTCGTTGTACAATTTCGCATCACTGTGCCCATTGTTTCCTTTGAATTGTTTGAATAGTTGGATTAATCCCACCCGCAGGCAAGATCTGTGTGAAAAACGCAGTCGCCGAACTCTGTCCCGAAATAATAAAAACCCCGCTTAATAAGAAGAGGAACTGTTCCGCTGTTGATTGAGTCCTGAACCACGGCTAGACCCGAGTTAATTGAATTAAAAGGATAGCGCAACCCCGGACAAAATTTGGTTAATCACTGTTCAAAAACCACGAGCAGATTTGCGGAAGTGGATTGCCCATATCGCACCGCTTTTGCAGGTTGAGTGGTATTCCCAGAATTGGAGCGATTCCATAGAGCCTTCGACACGTGGCACAGGACGGAAGTCCAAAACCGCCTTTCAATGCACGCCATCGCGCGTTAACGTTCGACCAAGGAGATTGAGCGATATCGCCGGAGACCGTCGATCTGGGGGGATGTCATCGGACGGTGGTGGGTTGATGAAGGTGCGCGGACGATAACTAAGGTACGGCGTGCATTTGATTGGGCCATCGATCGTAGAGGTGGGGCCTGGTGCGAGGGTTTATTATATAGTCATTTGGTTAAGAAATAGAGCGTCAGTATTAATATAAAATCTCGAAGGTTTAACATTGGTTATAAGGTATGGTTTACATAGATAATGGAATTCCCGCGATTGAATGTGGGACCGGAGTATGTTAAGGTGCCTTTCGTAAAGAGTGTGGGATTTATATAACACGCGAAGGATTGAACCTTGATTATAAAGCTAGAGATAAAAATATAAGTCGGGAGATACAATTTAACATTCAAAAGCTGTTGAATGTATTTATTTATCAATTTTCTCCAAATTTGATAAATAAAATTGCCAAGAAAATACAGAACCACGTGGAGGTAAACTAAGGGAAATGCTAACAGAGCCACGATTACGGTTAACCATCTCTCCTTAGGGGTCTGAAATTTAGTTTTTTTGCATCAACATCCTACCAAGAAATACATGGGAAGCATTGGGTAGACCCAAGCTAGCTTTCTCTCCAATTCAGTTGCGCATGGAAAATCAAGAATGCATGATACCAATTGGGAGGTTAGAAGATGTGGAAGTTGACATTGCGGGGGTTAAGACCTATGCATATTTCAAAGTAATAGATATAATGGGAGATAAGTACCCTTACCGAGCACTTCTTGGGATAGACTCAGAATTCGAGAACTATGTAGTGATCGACTTGGAAAATAGAGTTGATGATTTTTGAAGTTGAATGGGTTAGAGTGATCCAACCCTTAGATCCTTATCAAGGGCCAAGATTCATCGAACTAACTGATGACAAAGAAGAGCTCGGACTACTAGACCAGTTGTACCAACTAATAGCAGGAAAGAGGGAAGATTATATCAACCCAACAATAGAAGGTTCAGTCAGTTGACGCAATGTTCAAAGTTCAGACATTGGATCATAGGTTTCTTGGGATGATTGGCAACAAGGAGGATATGAAATCAATACCCGAAGCTGTACAACAATCCGAGGAGTTAACTGGATTGGAATGGAGGTAAGAGGATATCATACTTTTACTAATATGGACTCAGTTAATAGTTGTATTAATAAGGTTGATGAAATCTTTCCTGAGGAGAATAAAGTACCTCTAATGAATGTGGCTTTACAAGCAACATCGGCCCGATGGTGGGGAACCCATCTCAAAAACCTTAAGAGGTGGTATGAAATTTCAACTGCATTGAGGGTCAAATTACAACAATCTGGGGGTCCGTAACCAGATACAAAGTATAGAGGTATTTCAGATCCACAACAACATGTAAAGGTTTGTGAAGAACAATGGGATATTGAAGCTTTCCCAAGGGAATTGTGGGTGCATGCTTTTGTACATACCATGGGAAAATTTCCCCAATCATGGTATGTTACAGAATAAAGGAAGAGGCAAACTATAGATTAGGATTTTCTAATGAGCCGATTTGTTAGTATTTTCTCTTTTAAAGATACTGATCAAAGGATTACAGATGCCCTGCAAATATTTAAATAATTTTACTTAAAATAGGGCAGTTAACATAAGGAACCATAGACCAGGCCACCAAGAAGTATATATATGAGTCAAATTATAAAGAATCAATAGCTTGCGGGAAGGTAGATCAATATCCACATGAAGATGATTTAGAATATTTCAGGCATCTATATTTTAATGAAAATGAAGGGGAACGACGAGTCATAGATTGACCCACAACAAAAGGACCTAACTTGCTGCCACTGAAGGTGAAGAAACACAATATAGGAAGAAAATAAAATCCAAATATAGCATCCATTGGAGACTACTGGGATGACCAAACCACTAAAGATATATTTGATCTCCTAAGAGAATATAAAGACCTATTTTCATCGTCTATTGTGGAATTAAAAGGAATCAAAGGGGGTCTAGGAGAAATGAGGATTATGCTCAAACCAGACGTAAAACCAGTAAAGCATCGACCCTATAGACTGAATCCAAGAGTGAAGGAGAAAGTAAAGAAGGAAATAGACAATATTCTAGATGCAGGACTGACATTCCTAGTTTATGAAGTTGATTGGGTTAGCCCAATAGTCATTCAAAATAAGGAGGATGAAACAGAGAACAGGGTCTGTGTAGATTATCGCAGTTTGAGAAATGCTTGCATACACGATCCATTTCCCACAACCTTCAACGACGAATTCTTAGCTAATGTAGCCGATAATGAAGCTTACTCATTCACAGATATATTCTCAGGCTATCATCAAGTCATAATTGCTGAGGAAGATAAGAAGAAAATGACTTTCAATACAAAGTGGGGTTGATATGCATACCATGTGATGCCTTTTGGACTCAAGAAGGCACCAACATTCTTCTCTCATATCGTAATAATGGAATTCATGGATTATATACATAGATTTTTGGAAGTCTATATGAATGATTGGATGTTTTACAACCTGCTAAAGAAGCACTCCAACCTACTTCAAATAATGTTCGACCGATGTAGACAACTGCAAATATTGTTGAATGTGAAAAAGTGTATCTTTGTTTTTCCTTTCAAAACATTACTGGGCCATATTGTAGGCAAAGAGGGGGTGTGCGTGGAACCTACCAAGGTTGCAACAATTTCAAATATGGACCCACTGGAAAATTTCAAGCAACTCAAATCCGCAATGGGGCATACTAGTTATTATCAAAGGTTTATCCGCAACCACGCCCTCATCACAGCTCAAATGGAAAAATTACTTAAGAAGATAGAACCATTCATATGGATTGAGGAATGTAATGCATCAATTAAACATATTAAAGGAGAAGTTTGCCAGTGCACCAATATTGATTTATCCTGATTGGAACAAACAATTTCATGTACACATTTATGCATCAGAGATTGCATTGGGGGCAATGTTAGTGCAGTCATGTGAAGGAAACCTTTACCACCCTATCTACTTCACTAGTAGGATATTGGAAACTATAGAAAATAATTACACAACAACAAAACGAGAGGCACTTGCGATAGTGTCTTCTCTTCAAAATTTTCACCACTATGGCCTTTCAAATTCTTTACAAACCACTCTACATTGAAATAATTAGTGAACAAGCATGTGCTAGAGGGGAGAATTTGTAGATGGTTACTATTGTTTCAAGAGTTCACATTCGAAGTGATTATCAAGCCAGGCTGACTAAATGTCAGACTTGACCACTTATCACGACTTGATTCAGGGGAAAGTGGAGGTTCTATTGATGATCAACTACCAGATGTAGACCTATTTAGATTAGAAGCAGTGCCAGACTATTTGGAGGACATAGTAGCATTCTTAGCTACAAGGAAGTGCCCGGACGAGTACAACACAACACAGAAGAGGCATATGGTCGTCAAGGAAGCCTATTATCAATTAATTTCACGTCAATTGTATAAGTTGGTACTAGACCACATACTGTGGAGGTGTGCATTGGACCATGAAAGGGAAGAGGTATTATGGGAATTCCACTTAGGTGTTACGGGGGGACATGTTGGAGGTAAATGAACCACAAGAAAAATTCTACAGGCAAGTTTATGGTGGCCCACTATCTACAGAGATGCAAAGGAATATGTTAAGAAGTGTGATGTATGCCAGAGGGTTGGAAAACCATCGCATCATGATGAGTTTCCACTACAACCAGAACGAGCGCTACAAGCATTTAAAAAGTGGGCAATCAATTTCATAGGACCCATTAACCCACCTGCACGCCATTCCCAAGCACGATACATTATAACCACAATGGAATACTTGACAAGATGGGTTGAAGTAACAGCAGTAAGGGATTGTACAACTGACACCGCAGTCAGGTTTATCTTCAAGGTTATCATTACAAGATGTAGATGTCCACTAAGCTTAAAAAGTGACCAAGGAATCCACTTCATCAATGAACCAATCACGTCACTATTGTGGAACTTTATGATCCAACATCATAAGAGTAGTCTATATCACCCGCAGGCAAATGGAACAGTTGAAGCATTCAATAAGATATTGGAGAAGGGTCTAACGAAGGTGCATTCAGCCAACAGGGATAAGTGGGTTGAAAGAGCCCCAACTATATTATGGGCTTACCGAACGACTGTCAAGAGGTTACATAAACAAATACCTTTCCAATTGGTGTATGGTTGAGAAGCAGTGGTACCAACAGAGTTCATAGTCCCAAGTTTGTTTATTACACCGGCAACACACATGACATAGGATCAATCAATTGCGAAAATGCTAGAGGATCTATGGGAGTTAGATGAATGTAGGTTTCTAGAATATTTCCATCAATTAATGGAGAAACAGCGAAAAAAGACTTGGCATGAATAACACATTAAGCAAAATACACTCATAGTTGGATGTTGTGTCCTAATGTATGACAATAAATTCCTAAAGTTCCCGAGTAAGTTGCGGATGCATTGGCTAGGTCCATTTACTGTTGCAAAAATATGAGAATCACGGGTTGTAAAGCTCACACAACTTGATGGTACTTTACTACCGGACTCGGTGAATGGCACACGCATGAAACCCTTCCAGGAGTAAGACATTAAATTTTCAATTCAAATAATTCTTCGTAACGAGAAGTAGTTATAGGTCGAGTCAATTATGTTTATCTATCAATAATTAATTCAGTTATATTAGCCTATCAGGATAAGCTTTACATTTCCATAGTCAGTCCAGTTGTAGGGATATATACACCTTAGAGTCATTATATTTGCAGAGAGATATACACCTCACCGCAACTGCTTGTGTCCAGGGGGGGAATATTGTACGTGTCGTCAATCATATCATAATAATCACCCCATAACTCCATTGTCAATCCGAATTCAAAATAAAATTTTCCTGTAATAGAAACATTATTTCCTTATAAATCATGCCCATTACTGTATAATAATTTCCCATCACCTCCACTCACTTTTCCATAATTGCGTCAGCCAAGTCAGGTTCAACTCACCTCTCATCAGCAAGTCACATGGTTGAAACTAAGGCATGAATTTGCTGAAATAATTAGTTAAGCGATCTCATCACAATACGTCGTGCCAAAGCTATCTACTTACTCTACATGGATATGCCAAATTTTTTAAATTAAAAAACTAGGGTTTTGAAAGAAAAGAGTCTAGATTCTATGTCTAATAGAAATTGTCCTAAGTCGAAGTTTAGACCCACTGTATCAATCTTCTTCCAGAGACACTCAAAGATGACGAAGAATATTGTCTTAGCCGTTGAACCAAAATTTGACGTGAGGATTGAGAAATTGGAGACTGTAATAAGAAAGTATGAAAAATCAGGGTTGGTTGATACCGACTTCACAGATTCATTTCAGTTTTTGGCATTAAAACGACAAGTATATAATGAGCCCTACACGAAGGAGGATGGAATTCAGGCAATCTGAGTTCTTAACGACTTCATAAGAATTTAGAGGTCAACATTGCTTCATCTCAGAAGTCCAATTTTGTTCGGAACTCAAGGAGCAGCAATGAAATGCACTAAGGTTATTCTCAGCAGGATACATAGAGGCTCGTTGTGGATGGAGAATGAAATTAAAATACAAGTCATAGACATATAATGATTAACAAGCCTTCCAGCAGCAAGGAATACAATGTCTTCAACCTTCCAAACAACCTCCAAAAGGGCCAAAAAGGTTGGCGCGGACAACTTCTACGAGAAATACAACACCAAGAGAGGAGGAAAAGGTTGCCAAATTGAGCCCATCAACAAGGCCAACATCAAATTTTCCTGCCATATCATAGCCGGAAAAATTATGCGCTAATACATGAAGAATGAGCACGCATTGGATACTATTTCGGTCGCAGACCACTACGTACAAGGAGCGCAACTAAACTGGTCCACCTATCTACTGCATGAACTATTTGAGGCCTGCGAGGATAATTACAAGAGAGCCAAAAGTTTCATATTTGGATATTTTATCATGGCATTAGCTATGTGGAAATGGTGTCCTCCAGAAGGAAGCCAGTTAGCAGAAATCACTGAGGAGCAACCACTTGCACTCAGATACACACCATGGAGGGCATCCGAAGATCCAAACAATAAAGAAATAAATGAGGTGTGATTCTTAGGTTGGTATAAGAAGATGTTGGATGTTATCAATGTTGCGGCAAGGATATCAAGAGTACTACTTGATGAGTACTCAGAAAAAATTTGGTTCAGAGTCAACCATGGTCACACCTAGTTAAGGCCACATTGTGTACATCCAAAAACATTCCAGAAAAGAGCACAAAGGTTTATCGTAATTGTGGAAGCATTCCACAAATAAGTAATTTAATGGCTAGGATTTGTTGGCAAATTTCACAACAAACAACAGTTATATTCCTTTCAAGCAATGGTGCCTCATCCCTTACCGGGTGAGACAAAAACAGGTACAAGAAAGAGGCTCACGGAGATGCAGTTTTAGCTTGTTATTCAACAACTGGAAACTCAAAGGAAAGCAATCAACCAACAAATGTATGAGTTGCAACTAGTCAATTTCCATCTTTTCCTCAGTTTCAAGCTCGATTTCAACAAACCACCACAATAATTACTCTAGTAGTCACTATGCTAATAGGCATAGGGCCCCATTCATAACCCTAGCCATTTTTGCATTCAAAAGCATAAGGCTTCCAAACCACCCATTCTAGCACCTAAAAAGAAAAAGGCCAAGGTCACTTACGTTATCACCCAGCTAGTGGACTTAACAAAAGAAGACAACAAGACCTAGTTCGATTCTTCGATCAATGAAGAAAATCTGTGGTCAACCTTAGTCGCCTCAACCATATTTGAAGAACACCAAGATTCAGCGTCAGCCTTGTCACCCTCTTCGCGAGATCTGTCACTACAATCAACTTCCACCTCCACCACCGTTTCCGATGTTATCCTGGTCGGTGCCATAGTTGTCACTAATATGGACATGGAAGTTGACTAAGAGATCTGAGCAATGACTACAGTTATTGACACATGGGTTGAGTCAGGCCGACCCAATGTTATCCCTTCTGCTAAGCGCAGGTCTTGTAATGGTAAAAAACATGGATATTAATACCCCTCTCACCACCATATCACATCATGCATCATTACCACTTCAGTCGGTTAGTTCCATCCCACCCATACCTGAATCCACCTACCATATCCCGCATCAGGCAAAATAGTTCTACATCCAACATTGCCACAAGGGAAATCAAAAAGATCTATTACCATTGGGAAACCACTCCAATCAAGGTTTTTGAACCTAAAAGATATGAATCAAAGAGAGCTACAGGGTTGGACAACAACCCAACTATTTAATTTTATTCAGGTAGATGCATGTTGGGAAAAGGCATTTCACAATGACCTCTCAGCAGAGCACGAGCAACAACAATGATAGATTCTAATGCTTACTTATGAGCGCATCCAATTGCAACAGGAGAAGAACAATCTGCAAAACCAGCTAGAGTAGATCACTGGGAAATTTTAGGAACTATGGTCGACAATTGCAGATGTGGTAGAGACTACCCCAGAAGACATGACTACATGCACACTTTTGGAATGGTGCGACCATATAAACACTACATGCAAAGATTTGCAGATCACAAGGCCTGAGTGCAAGCAGACTTTGTCGGAAACCAGACAAGCATAACCAGACCCAACAACAACATACAAGGAAGAGATTCAACAAAATTCGACCGAGCTCAACCAACTCAAAGATACATTTCACAACACAATAGAGGAGGTACACACACTGCTAGAGCAAGTCCATGATTGGTCAGGCTGCCTAGAAATCAAGAATCATCCTGTCTACCCGCTTAGAATACAAATCCACAAAGTAATGGTTGATGCAAAGGGGAACAATTACATAAATGTGTGTCAACAACTGTACGACAAAGCCGGAGCCCTGCAGATATAGATACAAGCAATTGAGGATGAATCAACAAAGACAAAGCAACTACTTCATGATTTGAAGCCACCAATGAAAAAACAAGTTGAATCGCTGCACCAGCTTATTTTGAGTTAGGTGCACAATGGAAGACCATCCTCAACACTCAACCTCAACAAGTCGAAGCAAAGAATACAACCCAGTTCATCAATGAGGCATCAAATATTATGCAAACATGGCAGGGGGCGATCATAGAGTTCTGACACTTATCATAGAGTTCTGACACTTCATGGAGGAGGTCGTCAAGACACTACCTGAGATGGGGCCTTTGTTTGAAGGAACTAGTCAAGAGAAAGCATGGTAGGAGGAACCAACAACGACGACATTGGCAGAAGAAGCACCAGTAGGACGATTCAATAGAATGTGGTCAAGGCCTTCGTTTTTTAAAAGAACAAGGCATTTTTGGAACAACAGGAGTGTTAGTGGGTTGTGGGAAAGTCATTGTGAAATTGTGGAGGAGACGAGGAGTAAACTGGAGAGGAGTCTGAGTTGCGGAAGGTAAGTGGGAAAAAACATAAAAAACTGAGTTGCGGAGGAAACCGAGCAAAGAAAGAGGAGAGATTATTAGTTCAATTGGACAAGGCGAGATAAGGAAAGAAAAACATGAAGGAAAAGGAAGAGGGTAGACATGGAAGAAGGATAACCGCACTCTGATTGTTGGGTTTGTGTTATATTCTTTCCACAACTAATCATGCGCAGGGAGGTCAAGAGGGGCGGTAGCCCCCCTTGTTGAGGTCGGGGGCAGTGCCCCAGCGAAAAAATAATAATAATAAAATTAAATTAAAAAAAATAAAAAAAAAATAAAAAAAATAAAAAAATAAAAAAAATAATAAATAATAAATAAATAAATAAAATAAATAAAAAAATAAATAAAAATAAAATAAAAAATAAAAAATTGGTCCTTATTTTCCGGTGGGTGGATCCGCCCATGGTTTTGGGGTACAATGGTTTTCGCCCCCCAGTATTTTGTAGATCCGGTCAAGGGAACTATTGTTATGTTCTAATCTAGGGTTAATGGATTAGGGTTTATGTATGCTTTGGCATGTATATATATGTGTTGTAACACTAAAAGGAATATAATGAAAAATCAAGCTGGTCGTCCCGATTTGGGATCCAGGAGAATATATATGTGTTTATTTGTTTTATGTTTTATGCTCTTGCTACTGTTTATTTTATGTTTTGAAGATTCATTTGCTGATAATTTCTGTACAAGGTTAAAACCTACATTTGGTATCAGAGCAGTTTCAGCTTCAAGGGGACGCCTTTGTTGTTGAGGGGTTTTTTGCTCGGGCCTGAGGTAGACCCTGTTCAGTGGGAGATCTGTGGAATCGATTCTTGCAGTGAAAGAAGATGGAAAGTGGTAGGAAGATAGAGATCGAGAAATTTAATGGTCAGAGTTTTGAGTTGTGGAAGCTCAAGATGGAGGATCTGCTGGTGGATAAGGACCAATGGATTGCAGTAGATCCGGGTACTAAACCAATAGCAATGTCGGATGAAGACTGGAAGAAGCTAGATCGAAAGGCAAAGAGCACAATACGATTGTGTGTCTCAGATTTAGTATTGTTCAATGTATCTAGGGAAGTTACAGTGAAGACCTTATGGGACAATCTAGGGACTTTGTAGCAATCTAAGTCTATGGTGAATAAATTGTTCCTGCGGAAAAATATTTTTGGCGAGAAAACAAGTCTCGCGGGCAAGACCTAGGTTCAGGGATTGGGGCCAACAAAGGAGTCTGCTGTATTCTAGAACCATGCCGGCATTTTCACCCTACTCCGAAGAGCAGAGAGTCTCACCCGAGGCGTGTCGCGACCACATGCAGAAAGGGAACAGATTAGTAGTAGCGGATGGATCCGCAACTCGAGATTAACATAGAATCATTTGCATAAATAACGTCATACATATAAGAGCGTCTCAGAACATTGTGCAGATACTAAGAAAATAAAATTTTAAGGTACCACAGACATCATGCATGCATGTAACTCATATAACAAGACAACATCATGCAAGTATATTAATAACCTTCACCTGGATCCACAGTTACATCGCTCAACAGGAAGAGCTTACAATTTTGTTACAGACGTCCCACAGGACAGAGAGATAGATAATACAGCCATGATAGATCAATAAAATCCTAGGAACTACAAGGATACCGTGCTCAGTACAGAGCTTTTCCACGGCGTCTGCTCAATCCTCTTCGATCCCTCTGCATCTGTGCCTTCTCTTCTTTTCGGCTGGGTGACGGGCTATTTATTCACCCGCCATCGCAACTGCTAGTTCCTATTGTGTTCTTCTTCAGCTGCTTTTGGCTTCTTTCTGTTGCCTATGAGTTCCGCTATCTATTCTCTACCGTATCTTCTCTTCTTTTTCACTTATCTGCGTTAACTTCATCAGTTATCTCCTATTCCTCCGCAACCTCGACAGCTCCGCTACCTACCGTTCTTGCGGCTGCCATGTGTCGATCCGCAACCCAAAATCTATTCTTTATTCAAAATTCAAAACAAGGGCCCCAACAGGCCCTGACCACAGTTTCTTGACTCGTCCAGAGTCAATCACAAATCACTGTCTCCACTTCCATCGCTTCGCCAGACCCCGTGCCCTATTCTTGCTGTGCACCTTCATTCTGCTGCCCAAACAAGGGCCCTAACTCCGGGACCTTGCTCAATGCTGAAGCCTTAAGCTCGTTGAAGGTTGTCACAGCTTGCTGCCATCCCTGTCATAATGCATCCGTCTCTGTGGCGATCTTAGTGACAGCTTCCTCCCTGACGGTCACCGGTACAGCTCCGAATACCGTGCTAATTTGGGTTCCGGCCTCGGCGGCTAGCTGCATTGTCTGGGTGCTAATTTGGAGGGGCTGGCGAAGCTCTCGAATCACCTGCTTGGCCATTGCCAAGTTGGCCTCTGTCTGCTAGATCTAGATCTCTAGAGCATCCGCCTGGGCGTATAGCTGGTCCAACTGTGAGGGGTCTGTGGCATCCTGAATCTCTTTTGAAATTTGTTACAGCTGCACTGAAATGGGTTGATTCTTTACTGTAAGGGTCACCGAGCATTCCTGGAGACCTTTCAAGAGGTCATAGGCATCTTGCGCTGCAGAACTGAGAGTTTCCTGCATCTGGGTGACCTGGTCCTGTTTCTCTGTAATTTGTGCTGTGTAGACTTCCACTGGATCGGGCAGCGCTGGCCGTGCTGCTAACGCTACCTGGAGCTCTGCATTTTCCTTATGGATGTCGGTGAACGCCACCTTGAGGTGGATTTCTCGCTGTAATATATCCGTTTCTGGCACATCTGCAGGCATCTGAGTGTAGTGAGCCATTACTGCTAGCCATAGTCCCATGAACACCCTGGTGTAGTGAGCCATTACTGCCGGCCATAGTCCCGTGAACACCCTGGCCACTTCATTCATCTGGTCTAGGAGCTGCCAGTGTGCTATTGTGAGCTGCTCGCACTGTTCAGTAAGTGCAATGATCTGCTGCTGTTATTGCTCACACCTCTGTTGCAGCTCGGAGTAGAGCCTTTTCGCCTGTTGGGCTACTCTCTGAATGAAGTGGTACAGCTGAGTCGTGCCCCACGTCTCCATGTTGTCGGCCCCCGAAGTACCTCGATCCAGTTGCCACTCTTGCAGTGGTTACCCACTGGCAACCGATCTGGTGTAATGTTCTTGAGGGGACGGCGGTGGAGTCAGATGGGCTGCTCCTGCTGATCTATTTGGACGATCTGCGGATATGGAGTAGGCTCAGGCTATGTCCCAATCATGTCTGCAACGATTTGTGCCATCTGTGTAATTAAATCAGAAAAAGTGACCTGAAGGTCCCCAGCGGGGTTGACCAGTGGTATCACTGTTGTACTTGAGTCGACCTTGGTCTCGTGGTCCCCATTGATTAGATCCCGGATTACTGGGTCTGACATGGTGGCAGATGAGTTGGATGGTGCGGATGAAGTGGTAGGTGGAGGTGGGTCGGTACAGGGTGGTAAAAGACGAATGTTTATGAAGTCAGAGGGGTCAATGGGAGGTTGAGGTGGAATCCCGCCTATTTCCCCTGTCTCGATGAGTGATTCTACCTGTATGGGTACCCCTGGGCTCAATGGTCGAGATGGATCCTCCTCAGTGAGGTCTACCACCGGACTTGACTCTATGGTTCGGGCCCTCTTGGCCTTGGGAGCCTTTAAGGGGTTTGTGGACTTACTCTTTTCCCCCATCAGGGTAGTCATTGGACTCGGTGAAGTAAATAAAACATTAGTAATGGGGGAGGTGATCGAGGTCATGTGGAGAAGCGGGTTGCACTGAGAAAGTTGAAATTCAAAAAAAACAAGGAAAGGCACCACTTGAGACAACCCGAACCACTTCGTTGAGGCTGTGTACCTTAGTGTTTAATTGGCGAATGAGTGGGAAGAGCTGCATGTTGGAGACCCTTTGTGCCGCCTCCGCTTCCGATTCGCCAGGCAGTTGTTGTGGTAGCATTTTGTCGAAATTGTATGTGGGTACCCCGCTTCGGACTTCCATCGAGACCCCCGGCCATGAACAAACTTCATTGTGGAAGGTTGCGTCGTCGAGTTGGAACTTCAGCGGCTGCATCTGAAATGTCTCTTCCGGCACACAAGTAGGTCGGAGGAAGGTGTGCTTGTGGTTGACCCCGAACCATACTTGCTCGCTATATCTGTCCAGCAGATTCCTGGGAATCCTCTGTTGGCCTGTCACCAAATCATTCATTAAACCATACCAACTCCGGAAGGCCTCTGCATTGACCTCTTTGGTGTTGGGATCCCCCGACACATTCCATGGGATGAATTTCATTTCCAGAGGCTGACCCTCCACTATTTATGCCAGCAGCCTGACGAGGGGATCATGCCACTTCCACATGGCCAATGTGACTATCAAATATCCATAGATGAAGCTCGTGGCCCTCTTGTAATTATCCTCGCATGCGTTGAACAACTCCTTCAGCAAGAAGGAGCACCAGTTCAATTTAGCCCCTTGGACACAGTGCTCCACAATGGAAATGGTATCCAGGGTACATTCCCCCTTCGTGTAGTGCCTCGTTGTCTTACTGGCAATGAGGTAACACGCGAACCTGACTTCAGGTTTGTTGATGAGTTCCATTTTCGCTCCCTTTCCTCCCCGCCAGGTGCCATATTTTACATAATAATCCGCGTCTCCCGACTTCTTTGCTCTTTTGGAGGTAGTCTGGCATGCGGAGGATACATCCGGGCTATCCTGTGAGAGCCCTATGAGTCGGTGAATATCCTTGGCATGGATTGGAATTTCTTTTCCCAACCATAAGGAACCGTTCTGAATTTGACTGAGCAAGAACTTGGTACATTACATGGCTGCTCCTGTCATCCCGAATACTAGTAGATTCCTCAAATGCAGAATGGAGGACTGTTGGATGCCTCGGAACTCCGGCAAAATCCTTGTTGCTGCGCGCTTTGCTTCTATGGTATAGCTCTCCATATACACCTGGCGTTTAAGCGCTGGGAACTCGAAAGAGTCCGTGAGGTCTGCATCTATGAGGGCAGCATTGTCATATTTCCCAACGAGAGACTCTGTTTTATGAATCCGATTGTCGAGCTGTGGTTCTACTACTGCTGGATTGGCTCTTGTCATCTTTGTGCGGCGTTGATATACTTTCATAATCGTTCTCGGCCCCTTCTCTTGGCTCTGTGCTTTGGGAAACCTCTACTGCTCTGGTTCTGCTCCAATTGCCTTTGCGTATTCAGAAATTTCTAATTATAACTCAGATGTCTCCTGCATTCTTGCGCTTTTCTTCATGCAGGCTATGAAATTAACCGGCACGAGTGAGGTTGATGAGACCCCATAACGAATTAATTCCTGCTGGCATCCTCCATGGCGATAATCGTGCGATCAGTCGCCTGCTGAGGTGTGTTCTGACATCTGCTGATGGTGGTATGGGGAAATGGGAGGATGCGACGACTGAGGTTACCTCAAATTATGGTAAAATGATTACTGCAGGGTTACTTCTAATTATGGCAATTTATGTTGCAAATCTAGGCAATCCTACGGACTGACACGAGTACTAACTGAAATGATAGGGACTGACACTTGACACGTTTGCTTATCCTACAGGAATGACACACTGGACAGGCCCCTCCCCGACCACAATCGGTTGAGGTGCGGTCCCCGCAACCTAGCGGTTATTGACGACCTATGCATGGACAACGAACACTACCTACGCTCATCCCAGTTACGGGAGAGTTATTCAACTACGCTACTCTACGGGCTTCTCTCAGGTGCGAGAGTTATTAACGGAAAGTGAAAGAAACTTAGTCATGGTAGGGCTTCAGGCATGCGCCATTCACCCACCTAGGTAAAACAGTACCGTCCAGTTGAGCTAACCGAACAGCTCCGGAATCCTTAATCTGGACGACGAAGTAGGGTCCCAACCAGTGCATCTACAGTTTTCCCGGGAATTTCTGAAACCTGTTATCATATAGGAGAACCTTACCTCCAACCTGGAACGTTTTTCTCTTGATGTGGTGATCATGCCATGCCTTCTGCCTGTCCTTCTAAACCTTTTGATGAGACTCGGCAAGGAACCTAGCCTCATCCAGTTCTTGTAATTTGTGTAGGCACTCCTGTAGTGATTCCTCCTCCGAGAACTTTAGGGATGCGGCGATCAAAAGACTCGGAATGGTGAACTTGACGGGAATCATAGCTTCACGACCATACACTAGCTGGAACGGTGTTTGATTGGTCAAACGCTTCACCATTGTTCTGTAGGCCCATAGTGCGGCCGGCAATTGTTCGTCCCAATCATCCCGCTTGGCATTGCAGATCTTCGTCAAACCCTTTTCGAGGATTTTGTTGAACGCTTCAACAGTGCCATTGGCCTGCGAGTGGTACGGGCTGCTTTTGTGATGTTGGATCATGAAGGTGTCTAACAACGATTTGATCGTTTCATTAATGAAGTGCGTACCTTGATCACTGGTTAAGCTCCGTGGGCAACTAAACCTACTGATGATGTATTCAAAGATGAACCTGGCCGTCGTATTTTCCTTAAAATCCCGTACCGCCGCTGCCTCGGCCCACCTGCTGAGGTAGTCTGTGGCGATAATGATGTGCCTGGCTTCCAGGGCTATGGGGCCGACGAATTCAACAGCCCATTTCTCAAATGGCCGCAACACGTTCACCGGGTGTAGTGGTAGCTCGTCTCTGTGAGAGGGCCTCCCCATTCTCTGACAAACATCGCATTTTTTGACAAATGATTTACTATATGCATGGATCGTCGGCCACCATAGTCCAGCTTGTAGCACTTTCCTAGCGGTGGGTTTCCCCCACGTGTCCTCCCACAAAGCCGCTATGGCACTCCCACAGCACAGCTTCGTGTTCATGGTCGAGGACACATCTTCACAGAATCTCATCAAGGCCCAATTTATAAAACTACCCAGCAATCAGTTGATATTCAGTGGTGCGGACGACCAGGTGTCGTTTCTGGATCGGAGTGTAGTGCTGAGGGAATTTCCCCATGGTTAGGTAAGTTGTGATGTTGGCCAAGTAATTTGGTATGGCTTCTACCCAGAACAGATCAGCATCAGGGAGTTGATCATCGAGAGAGCCCTCATTATCCCTCGTCTCCAACCTAGATAAGTGATTGGGCCTGACGTTCAACCTCTCAGGCTTGACAATCACTTCGAAGGTGAATTCTTGAAAGAGTAGAAGCCATCGGCATATCCGTCCTTCCAAAATGGGCTTATTGACTAGGTACTTCAATGCGGAGTGATCAGTAAATAACTTAAACTTACCTCCTAGGAGATAGTGGCGAAACTTTTGGAGCGAGTACACCATTGCGAGGGCCTCCCTCTCCGTGGTGGTGTAATTCCGCTCCGCATTGGACAGTTTGCGGCTGGCAAAGTAGACTGGGTGGTCAACTGTCGTCTCTCCTGGTTACGCCAAGACAACCCCCAGTGCAATATCGGAAGCATCGATATGGACATGGAACTTCTTATCCCAATCTGTATGGACTAGAATGGGCGTCGTTGCCAGCTTCTCCTTTAGAGTTTCAAGGGCCAACTTGCAGTCATCCATCCACTGGAACACCTCTGACTTCCGTAGTAAATTTTCCAAAGGAGCAATGATCTTCGCATAGTTTATGATGAACCGTCTATAGTAACCCGTGTGCCCTAGCAGTGACCTCAACTGCTTTACCGTTTACGGGGCCTCCATGTGGACGATCACTGCTACCTTGGCGGGGTCGACGCAGACCCCTTGCCTACACACCACATGTCCTAGGAGTGTTTTGAAGGGAACCGCAAAGATGCATTTCTTCATGTTTAAGGAAATTTTCAATTGTCGACACCGATCAAACATGATGCGTAGCAGGGTGGCATGGTCTTTCAGCAAACTGTAGACAGTCCAATCATCCATGTATACTTCTGGGAACTTATGAATGTATTCCCAGAAAGCAGCTATGACAATCCTGGAAAACATAGCGGGGGCGTTCTTCAATCTGAACGGCATCACGTGGTATGCAAAAGACCCCCACTCGGTGGTGAACTTCGTCTTCGCTTTGTCCTCTTCCGCAATGCGCACCTGATGGTATCCTAAGAATCCATCAGTGAAGGAGTAGGCCTCATTTCCCACAACATTGTCCAATACTTCGTCGCTGAATGGGGTGGGAAATGGGTCATGGATGCAAGCGTTGTTCAAACTTCAGTAATCCACACAGACGCAGATTTCTGACTTGTCCTTCTTATTCTAAATGAAGATGGGACTCAACCACTCTGCTTCTTCCACAGGGAAGATTAGACCTGCCGTCAGCATTTTATCGATCTCCAGCTTGACTTTTTCCTTGATCCATGGGTTCAACCGGTAAGGTCAATGCTTCACGGGCCTGGCGTCCGGTTTCAGCACAATTCGCATTTCTCCGAGGTCCCCTTTGATGCCCTTCAAATCTGTAACCGATGAAGGGAACAGGTCTTCGTATTCCTAGAGGAGGCTGAAAATTTTCTTTGTTGTCTCCTCATTCCAGTAGTCCCCAACTGTAGCTAGTTTGGGTTTTTCCTCCGTGCCGATGTTTAGCTTCTTTGTCTTCAATGGAAGTAGATGGACTCCTTCATTGGTAGGCTCTTCTTTGATGTTTTGCTCGCCTTCTGTCTCTTCAAAGTATAGGTGCCTCAGGTCCTCTAAACTGTCATTGTCTAGCTTGCTATCGATCCGTTGGCAAGCCATCTCACGGCTACCATCAGAATTCAGTACTAATGGCCTCCCGTCGGTGTTCGAATCGCGGAAAAATAGTACCCCTTTTATGGCCTGTAATGCTTAGGACACCAGCTCTATCTTCCCTTCGAACGAAAAGCACCGAACAAATTTCTGCACGACTTCTTGCCAAGAACTGGTCCCTCTTTTTCTTTCTTCTTCTAAGTACCAGGCATGTGGGATGGTATTCAGGGAGTGGACAAACCAATGTACCCACAGCTCCTCCGGGTACCCTACGCTTCGCCACTACTCCTGACAGGTTTTCAGTTGGTCTCTCAGATCAGAAGTTCCTTGGTACCTTTGCCTGCTTCGAGGTCCTTCGTCTTCCTTGAACCGTGCCCTCAAAGCCTCCGCCACACAACTCCACCACGACAGGGAGTTGTGGTGATTTTTCCACCACCTGGCTGATGTGGACTAGAGTGCTACGTCCAGAAGTGGTATCCTGTTCTCCTCCGGTACCTTGTCTTCCACCTTTACAATGAAGGTATTTACTGCATGCATGTTGGACAAGGTTGGGTACTCCCTTATCTCTGCTCCAATCCAATGGACTCTAGCAATGTTGGCACATCTCCTCATGCTAGTCTCATACCCACCTTGCTACCAGTCCTCCCAGGCTAGTTCCAACCCCAACTCTGAGCTCTGGACACTGTGCCAGCTTATGGAGCGGGTTGCTGTCGAGTTAATATAATCCTCCCGCTTCCCTGCTATCATCTGATAGAGGTTGTCCAACATCTGAGCATCCTCCCTATTATCCACATTTTCTATATATCTCGGACCTTGATACGGGTCGAGAGGTTGAGTGACTTAGACCTCTCCATCTTCAAATATCGTCAGCTCCTTTTTGAGGTCGATGATGGCGTAGTTCTCAAAATCCCAGTCGATTCCTAGCAATGTAGGGTAGGGATCCTTGTCTCCCATAATATCAATGACCTCAAATTCTGTGTAAGTCTTCACCCCTGCAATGTCGACCTCGACATCTTTGAGTCGACCGATCGGCACAATGCAATACTGGTTCGCCATCCTAAGCTGGATTGGTGAGTAAGTCAGTCGTGGCCACCCAAGAGCCTCCCACGTCTTCCGAGGCAGGATATTGACGTCGGATCCCAAGCCAAGCATGGTGTCTCTGATCTGAAATCCTGCAACCTGCGTGTTGAGCTGGAACTCTTTTCCCATTCTTCGTTTGTTCCGCTTGACCCACTGTACATACTGGGGTGCTATGTTCGAGGATTCCCTCGGTCTTGTGTCCCCCTGCAGTACGTCCTCCAGGGTATGCTTAAGCTATTCTTGCATTGAAGCATTGTTAACAATTTTGAGGAAAAGGTGGAACCATTCCTCAATCAAAGCCCCTGTAGCGCTCTGTTCTCCTGTATCGGTCTTCATGAGTACCTCAATACCTTTGTCTCCCCCTAGCTGGGCAAATGTCTCCATCGCCTCCTAGAAATATTTCTTCTGCGCTTCCGGCCTGATTAGTTGTTTAGGGGAGGCGGGCCTGATCACCCGTATTGGCTCCTTTTCGCGAGCATCCTCCCCCGTTTTCTTTCCTCCTCGCGTCACGATGGCTACATTCTGCATGGCCAGAGTTGTTGTCCCTCGAGGTTCTGTGTTTACCATATTCGTGCCCCTCTTCCTTACTCGTTCCTCCCACTCCTTGATAAGTTCAGGGCATTCCTCTGTCGCGTGGGTGTTCACGCGACACTAGGAACACCATGCTCTTCTGGGTAGGGGGCATTCCTGGGCCACGTGACCCTCCTGATCACAGTTGTAGCGTTTCAGCGGACCCCGTCCCCATGTGCAGCCTCCGCACATACCGCCTCCTCTGCCTCTGGGAGCCTCATTCACCTTGTAGGAGGGCCGATCCAATCGGTCCGCTAGTGTGTATAAAGCTCTACAATGTTCGGTGTTGTGAGTCATGGAGGCACAGAACTCACAGTAGACATTTTTCGGAACATTGGAGTACTTCTGCAAAATCGGACACGACTGAGGTTGATGACCCACCGTCCGGAAAATTTCACAATACTCGGTTGCGGCTTGGTTTGGTTGAGGTGGGAACCCTGCGTAAGGTTGTTGCAATAGATAAACCCCTAGTGGGTTTATCGGTGCGCCACCCCCAATAGGTGGAGTCCCCTATACTGCCGTGACCGAGGGCCCCACTCCTGGGCTACGCAACCGAGGACACTCAGTTGCCACATGCCCTTCGACCAGGCAATGTGTGCACCAGACATTCGGCTAGGCTGGTCTTATAGGCTGCATCTCCTTAATTTTTCAGTCATATTGGCATTCTGATGTTGCAGTCCCAGTAGGGAAGGATCTTGCGGGGCCGGACCTCCCCTATATTCCTGAGGGTAGCCCGCCATTGCCTCTATCTTCATACATCCTAAAAGTTGTCAATCTTTCACTAGGTGAGGGGGGTTCGCGTCAAGGGAATAAGAGCCTTGATGAACCAGTCCCTATGATGGCTTGGGTCGATCGGGTAGCTGAGTTTCCCAATCGCATCTTTGAACCTGTGCATCAGCTCCCACGTAGTCTCTCCTTCTCTCTGCTTAATCTCCCATAGTTCGAACAGACCTTGGTGGTATGTTTGGGGAAGCTTAAATTCTTGGACAAAATCTTGCTTGACGTCCGCAATTGTTGGATTCGGGTGGGCCTCTAACCACTTTATGAACCAACATAATGCCCTTTCTCTCAGCGTGGTTTGGAATTCTATTAGCTTTCCTGCATCTGGCATCTGTCGAGCCGTCCATATGGCTTCACAGAGGTACCAGTGTTGTTCCACATCGTCGTTACCCTGCCCAGAAAATTCTGGGTACCGGGTGAATGACCCCGCCATATTCACTTGCGGAGGTGTGACTAGAATAAACCCTTCGGGTCTTGATTGCATAATTATACCACTAGGAATTGCGATACTACTAGTAATGCTGCTATTAGCATGTGTCGCTGCTGACAATGGACTACTATGCAATCGACTCAGCTGTTGTGACTTAACGAAAATATCACTTAAAGGTTTATAGAGTATCAGGGGAAGGTAGGGATCCTTGCCATTCAAACTTTGGGAAGTAGGAATACCTGGAGATATGGATGTCGTCTGTTCTTGGAATAACCACTGCATCGCGACGTACCACTCGCCATCGGAAACTTCTTTGGGCCGCACACCTACATCTTCTTCATCAGACATCATCTCCCTCTTCCTCCTGGTTGGGCTCCCATGCACCCGCCGCACTCCCACAACGGTCCCTTCCATCTCCTGGTGACCCACCTAGCCTTCCATATTCACTATCCTCTGAGGCGCCTCCTCTTGATCCTTCCTATTACTCCCTCGTCGTTTCAACTCCCGCGTCACCCTTTCTCACCACCTGTCGGCGATCTGCGCCCTCTGATGTGCACGTCGCTCCCTCAACCTCCTTGTAGTCTCAGCATCCATTCCCCCACTCCCCCGCTTCACACTTCACGTAGCATTTGTCCCTCAAGCCCTTCCCCCAGCACTGGAGGTTTACGCTTCCATGCTTGATTTATGGAATTCCATCAGCCCTTTGTCCACCATCAGGGCATTAATCCACAATGGAATTTCCTTAAGCAGCTTCCCTCTTAGCCTGGATCGGAAGATAGCCTCATCTCTAGAGAAGGACTGGTAGCATTCTGCAACAAACTCCACAATATACCCGTCCAGGGTAGACTCTACCCAGAAATCTACAGTGCGGGTCAACTCAGTATCTAGCCGATGTAAGGCCACCAGATCTTCGTGCACCCACTTACGGTTGATCTTCCGCAATTTTTCCTTAGTCACCTTGGTCTGCAACCTCCGCAACCAATTATAGAGGTCGCTAGGGAATTTTCCCCAAAGGATCTCGTAGGTATCACTGGCGGAATTCGAGAAAAGGACTAGATCCTTGAGCACCTTCTCCTTTCGATGTGTTAGCTCCGCTTGCTAAGATATAAACTAGTCCAGGTGGTTATCCCACCATCTTCGGATTTCTCCTTCGAAGATCCTTGATACCATGATCTAGTTCCCCTCGTGAAGTTTAGGGTACTGGCAACGGAACCATTTGTTGGCGAGAAATCAGGTCTCACGGGTAAGACCTAAGTTTAGGAATTGGGGCCAACAAAGGAGTCTGTTGTAGTCTAGAACCACGCCGGCATTTTCACCCTACTTCGAAGAGCAGAGAGTCTCACCCGAGGCGTGCTATGACCACATGAAGAAAGGGAACAGATCGGTAGTAGCGGATGGATCCGCAACTTGAGATTAACATAGAATCATTTGCATAAATAGCGTCTCAGAACATTGTTCAGATACTAAGAAAATAAAATTTTAAGGTACCATAGACAACATGCATGCATGTAACTCATATAACAAGACAGCAACCTGCAAGTATATTAATAACCTTCAGCTGGATCCACAGTTACATCGCTCAATAGGAAGAGCTTACAATTCTATTATAGATGTCCCACAGGACAAAGAGATAGATAATACAGCCATGATAGATCAATAGAAGCATAGGAACTACAAGGATATCGTGCTCATAATAGAGCTCTTCCACAGCGTCTGCTCGATCCTCTTCGATCCCTCTGCATCTGTGCCTTCTCTTCTTTTCGGTTGGGTGACGGGCTATTTATTCACCCGCCTTCGCAACTGCTAGTTCCTCTTGTGTTCTTCTTCAGCTGCTTTCGGCTTCTTTCTGTTGCCTATGAGTTCTGCTATCTGTTCTCTGCCATATCTTCTCTTCTTCTACACTTATCTGCGTCAGCTTCATCATCTATCTCCTGTTCCTCCGCAACCTCGGCAACTCCACTACCTACCATTGTTGCAGCTTCCATGTGTAGATCTGCAACCCAAAATTTGTTCTTTATTCAAAATTCAAAACAAGGGCCCCAACAAAATGCAAGTATAATATATTATAGTTTTTTAAGGCTATGTTTGTATATGCATTAAAATCAAGACCTTGATTTTTAATTACACATATCATAACTTAAATTGATGGAATTCTAAGCCTCAACACTAATTTAAATTCACTATTTTTACTGTAATTTAGCTATACTTAAACTAAAATTTTTAGTGTAATTTAGCTATACTTAAACTAAACAACAAGACTATCTATTATGTAGCACTTAATAAAAATTAACATAACAAAAATATTATATTATAATATTATACAAACAAAAATAGGATATATCAATAAAATAATGATTAAATACAATCATAAAAATAAATTAAAAATTATCAATAAAATAAATTTATTATAAATAAAAAAAAGGTTATAATACTTCTATAAAAATAATTTATTATAAATATAAAAAAATTATAAATGATAATTGTGATAAAATCTATTTATAAGGATAGTATTTTTTAATATAAAAATTATATTTTTAATATGACAATTTTTTATTATTCAACTTATATTTCACATATTATTTTTTCGTATTAAATAATTAAAACATTAAACTCTTTGCTCATGTGCCCCATTACTCAACATCTGGACCCTCGCCCAGCCACCGCCGACACAAACACCAAAACCTAAGCACCCTTACCCGCAACACAACCACAAATATAAATATAAATATAAATGTAAATACATTATATACGAACCACTTTAAGGTTTTGAACATCAATTTGTACAGTGCAGAGGTCCATTTAGCCGCCGCCCATGAACTTCACTGCGGAGGCCTCGAGTGGCATTAGACGCCGGGATTATTAGTGAATGTTAGGCGCCACAGTAAAATCTGAATTGAACCACCGATTCTGAGCAGAGGAGCAGCAACATGACGAGTTCTTTGGACATGTCACTTGATGACTTGATCAAAATCAACAAACAGAGTGGTCGTGGGCGAGGCAGGGCTGGACGCGGAGGTAGGGGAGGGGAAGCGAATGGAAAGTTGAGTGGGCCAGTGCGCACCAAAGGACAATCACGGTTAGCGAACCGCTCTGTGCCGTATGGTCTCTCAAAGCTTGTCCACAGAGCTCCCAAGTCAACATGGCATCAAGATATCTTTGATGATCACATGAATACTGATGCAGTAACTTCTAACAGACTTTTGAAAATTGAGAGTGGAACAAAAGTTGCTTTGTCGAACTTGTATTATGGAGTTTCAAATGATGATATAAAGGAGCTCTTTTCACAAGTTGGTGATCTGAAACGCCATGCTGTCCATTATGACAACAGTGGGAGGTCAAAGGGTACAACAGAAGTTGTATTTGCAAGAAAGGAAGATGCTCAAACTGCTGTTCAGTGGTATAACAATGTCCCACTTGATGGGAAACCTCTGAAGTTAGAAATAGTTGGAACTAACCTAAGAGTTACTATGCCAAATCCCCAGCCTAGAAATTCGGCATCGGGAAATGCAATCCGTCTTGCGGTTAGTGAGCGTGGCAGGGGTGTTGCATTTCGAGGAGGCAGCTCCCGTAGTCATGGACGAGGTAAGTGTTGGAATTTAATTTCCAACTGCCCAGATAACTCAGCAGAAGGAAAAATTAATTGGAAAAGACTGAAAGGCGGCAGAGTAAAGTTGATAGCAAGTTGAAAAGCTGCGAATTGATTGCAGAATCAACTGAAGAGCTGCATCCTATCTGCAGCAACGACCACATTAAACCTTCACCAAACAAATTTAACACAAGAGGCGGCAACACAGAGTTGAGGCGGTTTAACATAGCACATCGAGGCGACATGACATTTCGTGGGGGTCAGAGAAGCCGAGCGACTGGAGGAGCAGACACCCCCAGAGCTGCTGACGTAAGCGAGGTCCACACTACGTGTTAACAAAATACTTCGGGGTTATAGTTACATCGCATCCAATTTTAAAACGATAGTCGGTGTAATGTTCAATGTTTAATGTTTTTGTTTTATTACACAACAATTTCATTTTAGTTTTAACCTTGAGTTAAATGTTTTATGACCGTAGCATATTTTTTTTAATATTGGGTTATATATATTATATTATAATGTTTTACATATATATGCCCAACGCATTGTAAAAGGTAGTTGTAATATGGTTTATTATATAGAACAGAAATGTATGCACAGTAGTGCGGGAGAAAAAAAATAGTGAGTTGTTTTTTGTATTTGTTTTGTAATAGACAGAGACAGTGAATGAAAATAAACACAGTAGTGTGAAATATTTTATATACACAACAGTGTATATTTTGTGAATGACAGAGTGATAGTTCTGCACTGTGTTTGCAGCAGTTGTAATCCCTCTGTGTTGAGGAAGAATTTGTATCAGTTTTTTTATGGAATAGAAGTTTTTTTTTGTGTGGAAACTCTGTCACTGTGAATGCAATTTTAATATTTTCTCTGTGTTAAAGAGAGGAGTTTTATTCTCCATTTTTTTTTCTGGAATTTTTCAAACATTCCAACATGGTATTGGAGCTAGTCCAGGCTCTTTGAAGATCAAAGAAGATGAAGGAAAGGAGTTCTTTGTTGCAGTAGCTTCTCCAGCGGTGTGAAGACTCAGCCAGAAAGAATCCAAAGGTATTTTTCTATACAGTTTATTGTGTTACTGTTGCAGAACAGTGAGCTATTTTAAATACACAGTCAAGTGTTTTTTGAATCATAGTTAAGAGTGCAGAATGGCTGGAGCCAGCACTGGTATGGGTATGGGAAATATCCATCTCCCAATATTTAATGGGAAGAATTATGACTACTGGCCAATAACTATGAGAGCTTTATTTGTCTCCCAAGACTTATGGGAATTAGTTGAGGATGGCTTTGTAGAGCCAGCAGATGAAGAAGAGTTTGAAGAATTAACTCAAGCAGAGAAAGAGTTGCTGAAAATCATTAGGAAGAAAGACTATAAGGCTCTCTTCTTATTGTATCAAGCAGTGCATGAGAGTGTGTTTCCTAGGATAGCAGCAGCCAAGAAATCCAAAGAAGCATGGGAAACTCTCAAGACAGCCTATCAAGGCATGGAAAAAGTGAAGACAGCAAAACTTCAGCTGCTGAGGAGAGACTTTGAAACTCTTTGTATGAAAGAGTCAGATAATATTGACTCATTCTTCACTCATGTGATTGGAATGGTCACACAAATAATATCTCATGGAGAGACTCTTGAAGACAAGAGGATTGTGGAAAAACTCTTGAGAAGTTTACCCTCAAAATTTGATGTGATTGTCACCACCATAGAGGAGACTAAGGATCTCACAAAGTTTTTAGTGGATGAACTTCATGCATCACTGATAACCCATGAACAGAGATTGGATAGGAGTGAAAACTCATCTCTTGAACATGCCTTTAAGACCCAGATGTCTTTCGAAAGAGGAAGAGGGCAAGGCAGAGGAAACAAAAGAGGAAAAGGCAGAAGCCAAAACAGAGGTGGAAGGGATAGCCCTTCACATTCACATGGAAGGTGCAACAGTCAAAATCACAGCCACGGCCAAGGCAGCAACTAGCAAAATGGTCAGCAGATTTCTCAAGGACAAAGGTATGATAAATCCAATGTCCAATGTCACTATTGTAAAAAATATGGTCATTATGCTAATGAATGTAGAAATAAGCAGAATGATATGGGAAACAGAACTAGTGCAAATTTTACTAGAGAAAATATCAGCCAAAATAATTTGTTTTTAGCTTGTAATATGGCTGAGGAAAAAAGTGAGGATTTATGGTTTCTAGACTCCGGTTGCAGTAACCATATGACAGGAAACTTAGCAATGTTTTCTATGTTAGATGAGAGTGTGAAGTCACAAGTCACACTAGGAACTCATAGCAAAGTTTCTGTTATGGGAAAAGGGAATGTAAATGTTTTAACAAGAAAAGGTGCAAAGAAATCCATAGCAGATGTTTATTATGTTCCAGGAATGAAGTGTAACCTCTTAAGTATTAGACAGCTTGTTCAAAAGGGGTACAATGTATTTTTTGAGGATGATGTTTGTACCATCATGGACAAACCACCCAAAAAACAATGTATTGCTGAAGTGAAGATGACAAAGAACAGAATGTTCCCTCTTAGAATGAGAGCAGACTTGAAGAATGAAGAAAAGATAGCAGCAGTGGCACAAGAGACTTTCCAAAGTGAACCAAAAGATGATAATTGGTTATGGAAATTGAGATTTGGACATCTCAACTTTGGAGGTCTTAATTTGTTGAATAGAAAAGGAATGGTAAGTGGTTTACCATTGATAGAGAAACCATACAGCCTTTGTGAAGGTTGTATCTTGGGGAAACAACACAGAGAAATTTTTCATTTCGGGAAAAACATAAGGGCGAAAGCACCCTTAGAGATTGTCCACTCAGATGTATGTGGACCGATGCAAACTCCATCGCTTGCAAGCAGCCACTATGTGTTAACATTCATAGATGATTTTACAAGAAAAACTTGGGTTTATTTTTTGAAAAACAAAAGTGAAGTGTTTGAAAAATTTCGCAATTTCAAAGCACTTGTTGAGAACCAAAGTGGGCTGCACATCAAAGTCCTAAGGACTGATAGAGGAGGTGAGTATATCTCTAAATATTTTCTATGTTTTTGTAGAGAAAATGGTATTCAAAAGCAGTTTACAACTAGATATACTCCGCAGCAAAATGGAGTAGCCGAAAGGAAGAATAGAACCATAATGGACATGGCAAGGAGTATGTTAAAGGCAAAGCATTTGCCTAATGATTATTGGGCTGAAGCTGTACATTGTGCAGCGTACATTTTGAATAGGTGCCCTACAAAAGCAGTTATGAACAAAGTGCCGGAAGAGGCATGGAGTGGCACAAAGCAAGGTGTCACACACATGAAGGTTTTTGGATGTGTGGCTTATGCACACATACCGGATCAACTAAGGAAGAAGTTGGACAGCAAGGGGGAGAAATGTATTTTCATTGGATACAGTGAGGAATCCAAGGCTTACAGGTTATACAACCCATCCACCAAGAAGTTTATTGTGAGCAGAGATGTTCAGTTCATTGAAGAGGAAGCTTGGGATGGAAGCATAGAGAAAATAGTGAATGTTAAACACTATTTATCTCATGATGAAAATGATGATGAGTTGGCTGAAATACATCCCCAAACAACAACACCAACAAAAGAGCTACAGAGCACACCCTTGAGGAGAAATTAAAGTGCTTCTCCAAGCACACCACAAGGAGGAAATTCAAGTGCTTCTTCAAGCATTTGTACACCTAATGAAAGAGGTAAGAAATTCAGAAGTTTGAAAGATATTTATGAACAAGATATAACAAATGAAGGTATCAATTCTTTGTTTGCTTTATATTGTCATGTTGATGATCCTATTCATTTTGAGGATGCTATTAAAGATAGGAAATGGATAGAAGCTATGGATGAGGAGATTAATGCCATAGAAAGAAACAAGACTTGGGATTTGGTTGAACTCCCAAAAGGTAAAGATGTCATTGGTGTTAAATGGGTCTACAAGACCAAGAGTAATGCTGAAGGAAAAATAGAGAGACACAAGGCAAGACTTGTTGTCAAAGGCTATAAGCAGAAGCATGGAATAGATTATGAGGAAACTTTCGCACCGGTTGCTAGAATGGAAACCGTGAGAGCAGTGTTGTCCATAGCAGCACAAAACAAGTGGAAAGTTTACCAAATGGACGTGAAGTCAGCATTCCTAAATGGAGTGTTAATGGAAGAGGTTTACATTGAACAACCTCTCGGCTATGAAAAGAAAGGCCAAGAAAACAAAGTGTGTAAGTTGAAGAAAGCTCTTTATGGGCTGAAGCAAGCGCCAAGAGCATGGTACAGTAGGATAGATTCCTATCTACTGGAAAATGGATTTGAAAAGTGTGAGGGAGAACCCACCCTCTACATCAAAGAAAATGATGGTAAAATGTTGATTGTAGTTTTATATGTTGATGATGTTATTTTCACAGGTAATGATGATTACCTTATTGAAAATTTTAAAACAGTCATGAAAGAAGAATTTGAAATGACTGACATGGGTTTGTTGAAATACTTTTTAGGAATAGAAGTAGAACAAGATGAAAATGAGATTTTTATCTCATAGGAAAAATATGTTAATGAAGTACTGGAAAGATTTAATATGCAAGAGAGCAAAGCAGCAATCACTTCCACAGTGATGGGATTAAAACTCAGCAGAGAAGACAGCAGCAAGGATTTTGATCCTAGCTTATACAAGAGCATAGTTGGCAGCCTCATGTATTTGACTGAAACTAGGCCCGATATAATGCATGCTGTTAGTTTAATTTCCAGATTCATGGAGAAGCCAAAGGATGCACATTGGCAGGTAGCAAAAAGAATTCTGAGGTATGTTAAAGGTACAAAAAGGTTTGGTATTTTATATACTACTTTAGAAAATTAAGAATTAATTGGTTATACTGACAGTGATTGGGCTGGAAGTATTGATGACCAAAAAAGTACTTCCGGTTATGTTTTTCACATGGGTTCAAGAGCCATTTCATGGGCTTCTAAAAAACAACCCATTGTAGCGTTGTCTACAGCAGAAGCAGAATATGTGGTAGCTACAGCAGCAGCGTGTCAAACAGTTTGGATGAGAATAATGTTGAAAAGTTTATGCCAAAAACAGATAAAAGGGACAGTGATTTACTGTGATAATAGCTCAGCGATAGCTTTATCTAAAAATTTTGTTTTTCATAAAAGGACAAAGCACATAGACACCAAGTTTCATTTCATACGTGAATTGGTTAGCAATGGTGAGATTGTTTTGCAGCACTGCAGAACAGAGGATCAATTCGCTGATATCCTCACAAAACCATTAGCTCAAAACAGTTTTAATAAATTCAGGAAATGCTTGGGTATGCAGGAAAACCCAGCAGTTGAAATTAAGGGGGAGGTGTTGAAATATTACTTTCAACTACTCGTATAGCAAGCCGCTTTCCATTTCTATCTCTAGTTTTATTGTACTCGAGCCACTTGCCATTTTGTTGATCACCAAATTTTGTTTCGATGCTAATCCTTCACTTAACAAAGGTTTATCTTTGGAAAAAAGAGCCTCTCGTACATTGAACAAAACAAGCCTTTATAAAGACAAAACAGTTTATGTGAACGCGGAAGTTTGAATAGATTTGAAGGACAATAGTCCCCGTACCATGTGACAAGAAAATTGGATCGTGTTGTTTTTAGCTTGGCCCGTTTGCATTGAAAAGTTCCGTACCCGAAATGTATTAGGGCGGATTTGATTTTTTTCGCTGGCCACAAAAGACGCTTGCGTTAGCAGGGCCAAATCGTACGCGATATGGTTATAGGGCCGATTGAAATGTTCAATACGCGCACAAAGTTCACCATACCCCACAAATTTAGACGTGATGAGGTTTATAGGGTGGAATTGATAAGTCATCACACGCACAAAGTACGTACGTCACGACCCAAAATTGTAACACGAAATCACCCATTGCAATATGGTTTAATGTTTGTTGAAATCGGGGGGCATAGTTTTATTAAAGATTTATATTATGTTTTGTTTAAGGTTTGCAATGTAATGTTTTACATAATGTGAAAGGTTTTAACTTTGTTGATATATGTTTTATCATATTTGCATGTGCGTAAACATATTAGGTGGGCAATTTAGAGGCTCTTAACATTTGTTTATGTTAAAGTTTAGTTTTAGTTTTAGATTATAATGTTTTGTTTTATTAAAAATATATGTTGCGCCATATAAAGAGTTGGAAGACTTAATTTGTAATGTAATGTTTGTTATCGTACGTAGTGGGCATTTTTATTTTTGAATAGACAGAGTGTATTGTGATAACACACAAATGTGTTGTTATATTTTCAGAAGAGACAGAGTGTTGTTTTAGAACAAACCGAGAGTGTTTTTCTTTTTCCGTGTGAGACAGAGAGTAGAATTTTTTTCTCTGCACCGTGTTTGTGAAGCAATAGTGTTGTAATCCCTCCTGTAGGAGGAAGAGTTTGTAATAGTTTTTTTTTGAGTTAATGAAATAGAAATTTTCAAAGTGTGAATCTCTCATTCCGTGAAGAAAAATTTTATAACTCTCCGTGTTAAGAAGGAGAGTATTATTCTCTTTGAAGTTTGTTATGGAATTCTTAAATTCCAACAAAAATCTTCTCAACCACCTAGCTTTTCCCATCTCGTTGAACACCTCGCAATGTAAATTCTCTATCAAAAAGTAGATTAAAAAGTTTCTCTCCGCTTTTCTAACAAACCATAAATCTTCAACAAAACAAAACCCAAAATTTTAAATATGAGACTAGTCACAATGGAAAACACAACTTAAAACTTGACGTCTTTTCTCGAATTTGGCTACCGAACATCGTGCCATAGGAAACAACAAGAAAATAAAAAATTGCGTATAAATACCTCCTTCCCCCGGAAAATGAAGTAATGAAAGCCTTTTAACAACCGGTAAATCTATTTAAGAGATAATCGTTAAAGCCTTTTCTCTTAGGAAAAATCAATTTCCCTTTTCGAGAATGCCTCGCTCGTATGGAAATAAGTAGAAAATAAAAAAAAATATTGACAAGTAGCAAAGGATTCTGCCTTTTTCCTTTTTCCTTTCAAATCACAATCACGCAGTAAGCAAACAACTTCAGAAAATGATACTTGGTATACGCGCCCACGATAAATTCATATGAGGCTAGTAATGTTTCATCGCTTCATTGCTATGATTATGGATTTCAAACATTCATATTTGGTCAACCTTCCTTAGCTTGCTCTATCATATATATTTAAAGCAACATGGAGAAGAATATATTAATATTAAATATTTTAAAATAATAAAAGTGAAAATTTAACATTTTATAAAATATAATTATAATTTTATAAATAAGAATTAGATTCCAAAACAAAATTAATATTCATCATTTTTTTAATTTATAACTTAAAATATATTATGTTAAATTATTAAATTTTATTCTTTTTTTATTTTTCATATGTTAAACAAATATTTCATATTTAATCGGAGGGGTATGGAAAATTTTTCTTGAAGGTATTTCAATATCTCGTCATGGTATTTCAATTAGTGGTTAGTTGAATTTCAAGATTCTTAGCCAATTCAAATTTGGAAGATCTTGCTTTCTTTTAAAAATATGTTTTAAACCATTTTGAAAGAAAAACATTGAATTATTAAAATTAGAATGACATTTTTTAAGAGATGATTTTAATCAGAGATCATCTTTGATTAATCTATTTCCTCACAAGTTTTAAGTTTCCAAAACTTGGGTACAAGTTTTAGTTAATAAGAATAAGTAGGCAATTTTACTTTCAAAGTTGTTAATACCTATTCCTAGGCCATAGTAAAAGAGAGATGTAATGTATATCAAAGAAGTATAAGTCAATGCTAAACTCCACATGAATTTGGGTTACCTAGAGGATCCATCATTAAAGCACCAAGGATAACACTTATAACTAGAAACCACTAAGACACTTCTCCACTTCCTTGTATTATTAAAAGTTTTAGTAGGTCATCATAAATACATTTGCTTATGTGAGAATATTGAGTATTGCAGATAAAAATGTACGAAAGATTGTTTCATTCCTATCCATAAATACTCCATTTACCATAGTTGGGATTGCTCGATGTTCATTTACCTCTTGTCACTAGCAAACTTCCCCAAGGCTTCTCAATCCTATTTTTGGATCCTAGTTTTAATGAGTATCATCTATGAGAAGCTAAAGGTTTCTATGGTGTGAGTTTTGAGAGGAGGAATTCGAATCTCCACAGATTCATTTTTAAGTCTACGTTTAGTGAGTGGGCATAATTCCATAAGGATGACCCTTTAAATTATTTAAAAATACTCCAACTACATAGTGGGCCAAAATTAAAGAGTATAATCACAATACATTGATTAGTTATCTCTCGAAGTACCGTAATTAGGAGGTGGGGAGGATGTTTTCTAGTTCTCTCCCTCAAAAGCAAGGGGTTTCACCTTGTTGTGTTGAGATGGTTTTATTGTATAATGCAAACTCCTTTGGGTATTGGGTTTATGAGAAGTTGACCCACGAAAAAGTATTTTTGTGGGAAATGTACCCAAGTGGTGGGATCAGGTACATGTTATGTACAAAGGCCCAAAATAATGATTTTTTAATATTATTGTTGTGTGAGGACACCACCGATGAATAAATGGAGGCACCTAAGGAAACACGAGAAAATTATAAGTATATGAGACCATGAGAGGTCTCAATACACACCATCGATCTCATCTAAAGAAGAAATTCTACAAGTTAAGGAGTTGGTGATTGCAGAGTCAAGCTTACTTTTTCGGGGAGCAAGTTTCTCAGCGGATCTTTCTTGCTGCACGTGTCGAAAATTAAGGCCAGTGTGCCTTCTCATTTTTTTATTTTGTGTCATTTCAATAAAACTTGGTTCAAATCCCGAGATTAAGAACAAAGGATACGTTGATAGTGTGTAATGATGCTCTAGTAGAGGTCTCGAACTAGTTGGGCTTCCATCTAAATTCTCTATTATGGAGGTTGGAGCTTATTTTTCGCACAATTTAAATGAGCAAGCCACTAAATGAGGCCTAATATACCCCAACACAATATGTTAAGTAGGGCCACAAGGCATATAGACACACAGAATTTTTGTGCCCAAATTTTGTCCTTAAACAGGGTTGAAATATGCGTCAAAAGTGGAGTAACATTGCTCTTAGTTACAATTAGAGACATAATGTTGTATGATAGTGTGGTTGGCTTATATGCGTAAGAAATTGAGTGTTGATGTGTGCGTGAAGGTTTTTCAATGAAAGCTATGATTTGGAAACATTTTGCGGGCTTAATTATCGTAACCTAAGGAGTAGATTCACTATGTTGCAAACCCTATTTTTAAGATTATGTACATAAGCTGTGTGTGTTGTATTCTTTCCATGCATCATGGGGTGTGGGGAAATGACCAAATTTTTATATTTATTTATTTATGTGGACCCAATTATAGTGGGTGGACCTAAGGATGGGGGCAAACCAAAAGATGGTGAGTGGACCTACCCATGGTTTTGTGCATGGCTTTTACACATGTTTTTTAGGCATGGTGTTTTTTTCCATTGCATTTGTAGATATGGTCAAGAAAACTACAATTATGTTCTAATATATAGGGTTAGTGGATTGGGTTTTATGAATGCTTCAACATGTATATATGTGTATTGTGAACACCGAAAGGAATATAATGAAAATAAATCTAGTGTTCCCGATTTTGGGACCTAGGGGAAAATATCTATGTATACTTTCTTTATGTTTTCGCTATTGTATATTTTTATATTTTAAAAACATGTTTGTAGGTAATTTATGCACAGGGTTAAAAACTACATTTGTATTAGAGTTATTTCATCTTCAAGGAGACACTTGTGATGATGAGGGGTTTTTCTAGGGACTCGTGATAGACCCCCGTTATAGTGGGAAATCTATGGGATCGATTTCGTGGTGAAAGAGGATGAAGTAACAATTAAAAGATAGAGATGAAGAAATTAAATGAAAAAAGTTTTTAGTTTTGAAGCTTAAGATGGAGAATCTCGTTGGTGGATAGAGATCATTAGATCATTGCGTATCTAGGTATGACACCAACAATAATGTCAATAAGATTGGGTGAAGTTAGATCTAAGGAGAAGAGCACAATATGATTTGTCTCTTAGATTCAATATTGTTGAATCTATTAGGGGAATCAATGATGAAGGATTTAGATATGTTAGAGACTTTTTATGAATCTAAGTCTCTTTGAACAAATCGCGTTCCTACGGAAAAATTTGTATAACCTAAGGATGAATGATGGAGACTCAAAGTATTTAGCATTTGTTCTTTAATATTGTAGTAATTGAGTTTTTCTCTATTGATATTAAAATTTTAGACGAGTATAAGTGCATCAGCCTATTGTGTTCCCTACCAAACGCGTGGAATAGTATGGTTATTTCCATAGGTGCGTAAAACTACCTTGAAGTTTGATGAAATAGTCTCATCCTTATTGTCGAGTGAGCCGTATATGGAAAACATGGAAATCCCAAATTTAGATGCCTTGCCCGTAAGAGGGCGGCCCCTGCACGAAGGTAAAATAATTCCTCAAGTGAGAGATCCAAAACATAAAGAAAATATGTAAAGGTATGATGGAGTTAAAAATAAGGGCACAAAAGGATGAGATTTAAAGCTCCTAAGAAAGGAAAGGAATTCGATGATGCTCCTTTTGCAGAGGCAAAATATACCTCAAATGAAGGTGGGGATGTGTACTACTTCTTCTTTAAGTACACACATAGATCATGAGGCATGGTTGATTGGACTGAGGTGCATCCTTCCACTTCACTCCCCATAGGGAGTGGTTTTTCAGCACAAATAGGAAATATGATGGAAGTGGTGTCTCCGTAGAATACAGGAAGGCTAAAAATTATGGACGTCAAATATACTTCCTATTGTTATACATATTCTTGTATTGGCCGTAAAATATGATTTTTGTAAGACATGAATGATGCGAAAAAATATGTTAGAGAAATATACATGCAAGATGGTTCAAAGAGAACTGCTATTGATGTGGGGAGTTTAGATCATAACTTTGTATAAGTTGTTGGGAAGTAATTGTTATTAATTAGTGTAATATTTCTATGGTTTCCAAGGTAGAACAAAAAATATTCTAGTCTCTGGAGAAAAGATTGTATGTTGTGGGCATCAAAGACTGGGACATATTGGAGGAAGGGCTTCTATATCAACAAAGGTAACAGAGCAGTAAGTCAAGCATGTTTTGGATTTCAATTTTTATGAACGTTGTGTATATGGGAAGAAAATCGTGTGAGCTTCTCATGCTGTTAAGAGGGAGAAAATGAGGAGTTAGAACTTAGACAGTGATGTCAATTCCGTGGTTCCATCACTACAAAGTCTGTGTACTATGTCTCGTTTATATATGACTTCTCATTGAATACATGGAAATTTCCTCATGAAGAACACAAAGTCTTTGAAAAAGTTAAATAATTTAAGGCTTTGTGAAATCAAATAGTAGAAGAAGATCAAGGTTTTAAGTAGTGATAATATAAAAATTTTGCAAGAAGAATTTGAAGAGTTCTATAAGAAGTATGTGTTACAGTTACCCAAAAATACTACGCCTAAGGCCAAAAACTCAACAAAACAGTGTTCGTAAAGGAATGAATATGACTTCTGACAAAATACTAGAAGCATGCCGAGTGGAAAACTGGTGACAGAGCAAGAATTTTGGGCAGAAAGGGATACTTCATGTTATCTATGTTATAGATCATCTTCTTCAAATGTTGGAGGATAAGATGCCACATGAGGTATGGATTGGTAAGAAAACCTCTTTCACATTTGAGGGTACTTGGATGTGATGCATATGTACATGTTTTGAAGGAGAAAATAGCTAAGTTGGATAGTAACTGAAAGGTGTATCTTTTCCGGGCATAAGGATGGTTTAAAGGGTTATAAGCTTTTGGAACCCATAAACAAGGAAGGTTGTGTATAATCGATATGTGGTGTTTATAGAGGTGAAATATGTTATTAAACATGAATTCATACCAAATCTAACCTAAAAATATAGAGTTTGAGTCAAGGAGGAAGAATCGACTCTACAACTGCACACAACCCAAGAGGAAGACACACACTTCAGCTTTTGAGAAGATCTGCTTGAGAGAGAAGAAAATAGAGAGGTATAGTCCATCTAATTTCGTTAATTTTCCTATCACCGAGGTATAATATCACCGTGTGTATTTTAAGTTAATCATGATCATTTTATTTATTTGGTATTTTATGGATGATACAGTTTCTAATTAAAATGACAACAAATTATCCAAGATTTGAAGACCCAATTGTCCTCCAAATTTGACATGAAGGATCTTGGTGTTGAAAGCTATATTTTGGGCATGGAAATTAAACGAGATCGTAAAGAGGAAGGTCTAGTTAAACTAGAGGAAGTATGTGGAGACAATATTTGGAGAGGTTTAGTATGCATGATAGTAAACTAGTCAATGCTCCTATTTTTGTAGGTGTAAAGACATGAAATGTTATTCTAAGACACAAGAAAAGGAAGAGGACATGTCCTACATTCTATGTGAGTGAATTTGGTAGCATGATGTATGAAATGGTTTGAACCTATGCCAAACCTTGTGCATGAAATGGGGGTATTGAGCAGTTTATATCAAAACCAGGGAAAGAGAATTGGACAAAATGAAGTGTTTTTTTAGTTATTTGCGTGGCACCAATGATTATATATCTTATTACCAAGGAAGGTAAGGATTGATAGAGTTTTGGAAATTGATTCAAATTGGGTTGGAGATTTTGACTGTAGAAGATTCTAAAGTCAAGGTGTGTTTAACTCATTTTTATATATTCAAGCATGAGCAAGAGAGAGTCTGTGGTGTTATATGTACGTGACAAAAATGAACAATGATGGGAAACCTAGCTAGTGGAAGTTCAACTACATTACACATTATGGGAAACCCTAAAAAAAACTAGAATCTAGACTACGATGATTAGTGATGAGATTGGAGTAGTTGGAACTCATGAACTATAAACCTCAGAATTTTCGTTTGGATTTATCAAGCTCTTTTTTCTAGGCTTCCTACCGACTTATGGATGAATTCTTAACCCTTTCTAGGTTTTAGGGATACTTCATAAGACTTGGGCTCTCTATGCCTTGTATGAGTTACTTTCCTTGTCAGTTGCGTCAATTCTCTTTGAGGTAGGAAATGGGAATATCAAAGACAAATGTCTATATAAGATGAGTCCCTACTCTGTGACAATTTATAAGGGCAATATCCATCCAACAATCCATTCAACAATTTTCTATGCCCTTCATTCAAGATTTTGTTCAATATTAAAATCTTTATTTAATGTCTATCCTTTATTGTATTTTTGCATTAAACCTCGCAAGTAAGGGTCAAATTGATTTTAGAGGTAAAAGATACAACAATGTAAACAAATATAATGAGAGTTAAAATCATGTCTCAGAATCACAAATATAGACAAAACAATAACCCCACCGAATCGGCATCACAAATGGATCATCACCCGAGAAGAAATATCTCGCACTGGCTGTCTTTTTTGGTTTTCCCCGACCCATTTTCTAACAATATAATGAACATTCTTGCATGAGAGATGGCATCAAATTTGTAGGCCCTTTCATGTAATTTTTTAGCATGGAAGAACATAGGTTGTTATAGGAAATGTAGGCTGGCTCTTTGTTTCCCTCCACATGGGAGTTGTCTTTGTCACCGCCATAGATCCCACTCTAATCCATTATATTGTATTCATTCTCTCTTTGTGCTTGTACACACTAACTTTTTTGTGCTACCTTTCTCTTTTATGGCTACACCATTTAGTCATCCCACTCATTTATTTTAGAAAAGGGGCAAGTTGAGATGAAATAGAAAAGTTGAGGACAAATCTTGTTTTGTCTCAAACTAATGTCTTAAAACACACCATCATTTAGAAAAAGGGAAAGCCTAGAAAAAATGAGGCAATTCTGAGACAAAATCATTATGTTGTCTCAAACTAATGTCTTAAACACCCCATCAAGGCAAATACAAATTTTTGTACTGAATATTTTTTTAAATATGCAAATTCATGAATTCGAAATAAAAATTAATACTTTGATTCCAAATTTATATGATAATAGGAAACTAACACTAATGGAAGCATATAAATTAAATGACTAATTAATGTTAATAGGCATCAAAAATGCATCTCGCATTGCAAAAAAAAAAACATAAAAAATAGCTAAATTATAACCTTTTTATAGTCTCGGGTAGCCCATGTGGTGTAGAAAGTACTTCTGGTGATGGGGTGCAATCGTTAAGGCACTCCCTCTCACAAGGTCATCGGTTCAAACCCGTGGATGATTAGGATTAGTCTAAAATAAAAAAAAACTACCAAAACTAGTCTAAAATGATAAAAACATAATATTCCTATACCCAAAAATTATAATTCAAATTTTATCTAAATGTACACATTTCATCATGGATAAGCCAAGGTTGTAGAAATTATATTTCAACCTTTAATTTATGCAAAAGAACATAACTTCTTTAGAGGTAAATCTCAACCTTTAATTTAGGGCTATCTATTATAAAATATTTCATAAATGTTAGATGGTTACCATGCACTTATAATTATTGATAATGAAATTAACATTTTAAAAAACTTATTATCATATAAAATAATATAAAAATTGAAAAAATTATAATTTTATTTTAAAATATTATATATATACATAGAAACATATACTAAACAAAGTTCTTAGTTCTAAAATTCAATTCCACTTTATTATAAATATTACTGTAATAATATCATTAATGAAAACTATTACTTACTAACTATATATAAATTTTTATTATCCATTCAACAATAATTATTAATAATTAAACTAAAAATTCTAAAAATCTTCAAAATATGAAAGTACTATTCATTCCTTTACAAACAAATTAATTTATGCAACTAACAACAAATTACTCCAAAAAATTAAATTAAAATTATAAAAATGCTATTCTAAAAGCAATATTCATCGTTAACAAAATGTATTCATACAACCTTTGACAAATTTACTCAAACAACCATTGAGATTTTAATAAATGCGCAACATTCCGATTCTAATCCTATAAACCGGTTAACGCCGTACATGTTACTTTATATGTTGCAAACTTGGCACAGAAATCTCCTTATTGGTGGTTAATATGGCATATACATGGAAATATATTGCTCAAGAAAATTCAAATTTTCACCTTTTGGATTTTCCCTTCTCACACGGCTTTTGTGGTTCTTTTTCATGCGCGTTGCTGGGTTTGGGGCTCATTGGCCGGTGGCGCCATTTGGTTGAGCCATGCCCTCGCCGTTTCTGCCTTTTCATGCCCACTCTCTATCTCATAATCCCGTATTATACACACTCTCCGATTTTGTGTTTTCATGTAGTACAAGCATCCACAAATTTTGAGATTCGGGCCTCAACTACTAGAGCTACAGATATATCCGAATTTAAGATCCTTGTTGACATATTCTAAAGAACTCTCCAATTCCCTTATTTTGTCGAATGCTATTGCGTATTTCTTCAATTCAAATTCTTAATGACGTGTTTTCCTCATGGAGGCATCTTTTTAAGCCTCTCGTTAAGCTCGAAAGATGGTTATGTAAATCAGCTAATCGAAACTCTTCTCCACATCCATGACCTTGACGATTCAAGATCCTTGCTCACAAAATCTAAATCTTTTTCCAAATCCCCCGTTCTACCCCCGAGATGTTGTCGTTCTTCCTAAAACCAAATTTCGTTTCTTTACTCGTTGTTTTTCTTCAAGGAGCCTTTTGTTGTTCCTCGCAATGGATGAGAGTTGATCTTGTAAATTAGCTAATTGGATGACCATGGCACAAAGCTCATATTTTATATAAAATATTTGGCTATCTTTTGCTCGTGAAGATCCAAAAGTTGGCTTTGTAACATATCTATTTGTTGCTCACCCTTGAAGTGGATTCCTTCAGCTTCTTCAAAAGAAGATTCCGTCGACAAGAATTGTTCTTCAAGTTCCTTCTTTATGGATAATCGTAATATCAAGATTTGATTCAAAGCTTCTTTTCTTCATGCATTTTGGTGGGAATCATTTGAGAATTTATCCATCTCTTCTTTTACTCATTTAGTTGAACAAATAATTCATCATATGCAGACTTTGTCGACACTAGTGTTGGAAATTTCTTCATAATTTTGAATACGCAGAGGAAATATAACTTCCTCAACTCCAACACAGTAGATTTCATAAAAATATTGGACAAGAGATGAGTAAAATTCTATTTCATTAAACATAAAAAAAAACTCTACGTAACACAATCTTTCAATGTAATCCATCGTGTTCAAGATTACAAAAAAAAAAATTCTTCCTAAGTTTTTCATTTTTGTTTTTACAATGTATTTCTATTGTAGCAACGCCCGCCTTTCCGTTGCGAAACACCCCAGCCTCAGCTTGCGGGCAAAGACCTGGCCTGGGTTGTGGCAACACACAAGAGGTTACTTTGCCGCTACAAACATGCCTTCCTTTGCTACTACACACACAACGTTAGTTGCGTGTAATAACACACATAGAGCCGCCTGTGGCAATACGCAGTTTGCTCGTTGCTACAAAACACATCGCTTCAAGCTTTCTTTGTTTTCACTTCAACACAATCTTTCACTGCTTTTTCCGTATACACAACTTCGCCATTTCCTACATGATACTCACCTATTACGTATATCATTAAAAAATTATGACCTATAAATTAAAAAAAAATGAAATTCAAATTCGTCCTTTCACGTCTCTTTTAAAATGTTGTTAGGTGAGTAAAGCTACGACGGGAAGTAACGTGGTGCAGACCATGATTTGGTAGATCGGGAGATGACTATGCCCATGATGCCGATGCAACATTCAAACCCGTAAATTTAATGCACGATTGAGTGCAAAAATAAATCACGACTATGTTGTTGTTGTCCTTCAAAAACGTACATCAAAAAATGAAATTTTCGTCCCGCTCGTTTCGTATTGTAGTTGGAATTAATTTCCAACACTTCAATTTCAACTAATTGATTTTCTTCCATACCCGTACATTTTCTTAAATAATTGAAACTTTTCTTCCGCAATGGTTTTGTCAAAATGTCCGCAACCGTTCGTTTTGCAACAAGCTTCAAAATAATTTCACCATTGTTCACTAGCTCCTCAAGTAGTGATATTTGGCATCAATGTGTTTTTTTCTCTTGTGAAACACATAATTCTTTGACAATGCTATTGCTGAGCTATTGTCACAATAAATCACTCGTGCCCTTTACTTTTTCATGACACAAACTTCTCAACATTCTTCTCATCCACACCGCTTGACATGCTGCTGTAGCCGCCAATATTCCCGCTCGTTGTAGACAATGCCACTATTAGTTGTTTTTTACAAGCCCATGAAATAGCTCCTAAACCCATATGAAAACATAACCAAATGTACTCCTTCGTCATCTACACTTCCAACCCAATCACCGTCGTTGTATCCAATCAACTCAAAATTTTCTCGAAGTAGTATACAAAATACCACACTCCTTGTTCCTTTCACATACCCCTTTTAATTTGTTTTGCCGCTTGCCAATGTGCTTCTTTTGGCCTCTCCATGAATCCTGAAAATCAAACTACCAAAATGATGCATAAT
The DNA here is from genome assembly GCA_034641835.2 of Pinus albicaulis. NCBI lineage: Eukaryota > Viridiplantae > Streptophyta > Pinopsida > Pinales > Pinaceae > Pinus > Pinus albicaulis. Next base: position 129,299,617 of record CM076581.1, on the reverse strand, counting down.
ATCGTGCCTAGTTGCGTTTAAATACATAAGATTGCCAACTATGCTTTTACACAAGCTAGGATCAAAATCCTGGCCGCTCGTCCTCTTTGCTCAATTTCAATCCCATTACCGTGGGAGTAATTGTTGTCTTGAAATCCCGCATGTTAAATATTTCCAAGACTTCATTAACATACTTTCGCTTGAGAGATAAAAAAAAAAAAATTATTTTTATTTTTCTCTACTTCTATTCCCAAGAAGTATCTCGCCATCCCATATCAAATAAGTTTCAAATTCATCTTTCATGACCGTTTTAAAATTTTCAATGAGGTATAATTATCATTACCCGTGAATATCACATCATCAACATACAAAACAACAATGAGAATTTTACCATCTTTTTCTTTGATGTATAGTGTGGGTTATCCTTCACACTTTTCAAAACCATTTTCCAGATAGGAATCTATCCTATCAGACCATGCTCTTGGTGCTTGTTTTGCACTTACAAAGAGCTTTCTTCAATCCGCAAACTTTGTGTTTCGGGCCCTTTTTATCATAGCCTAGAGGTTGTTCAATATAAAACTCTTCCATTAAAACTCCATTTAGGAATGTCGATTTTGCATCCATTTGGTAAACCTTCCATTTTTTTGTTGTGTCGCTATGGATACTGATCGCTCTCATCGTTTCCATTCTTACAACCAAGGCAAATGTTTCCTCATAATCTCTTCCCATGTTGTTTCTTATATCCTTTGACAACAAGTCTAGCTCTCGTGCCTTTCAATATTACCTTTAGCATTGCTTTTGGTCTTGTAGACCCATTTCACTCCAATGACTTCCTTACCTTTTGAGATTTCAACCAAATCCCATGTTTTATTTCTTTCTATGGCATTAATTTCTTCATCCATAGCTTCTATCCATTTTATATCTTTTATGGTTTCTTCAAATGAATAGGATCATCAACATGACAATATAAAGTAAAAATAAAGAGTTCATACCTTCATTTGTCGCTTCTTGCTCACAAATTTCATTAAAATTTATGAATCTTGTTCCTCTTTCATTTGTTGTACATGCTTTAAGAAGCACTCAAATCAGCTCCTTGTGGTGTGCTTGGAGAAGCACTCTCATTACTTCTCAAGGGTGTTCTTACTCCGGCCTTGGGGTGTCCCTTGTCGTCCTTGTGTTAGTGGAGGTAGTGATGCTAATGATGGATGTATTTCAGCCATATCATCCTCATTTTCATTATGAGACAAAAACTCTTTACATTGGATCAAGCTTTCAATGCTTCCATCCCAAGCTTATTCTTCAATGAATTGAACATCTCTCGCTCACCATAAATTTTTTAGTGGATGGGTTATACAAAATGTAAGCTTTGGATTCCTCACCGTATCCTATAAAAATAAATTTCTCCCTTGTCATTCAACTTCTTCTTTAGCTGATCTAGGATGTGCATAAGCTACACAACCAAAATTTCATGTGGGTGACTCCTTGTTTTATCCCACTCCATGCTTCTTCCGGAATCCTTTATTCATCACCGATTTTGTTGGGCATCTATTTAGTACATACATTGCACAATGTGCTGTACCAGCCTAATAATCATTTGGCAAATGTTTTTCCTTTAGCATACTCCTTACCATATCCATGATTGTCCTATTTTTTCCTTCAGCTAACACCATTTTGTTGTGGTGTATATCTTTAAATTGCTTGTGTATGCCATTTTCTTTGCAAAAATGCGTAACTATTTATGTATATATTCATAATTTCCACGATTCTTAAGACCTTGATATTTAGTCCACTTTAATTCTCCACAAGTGCTTTAAAATTGCATATTTTTAAAACACTTCACTTTTATTTTTCAAAAAAATAAACCCAAGTTTTCCTTGTAAAATCATCAATAAAAGTTAACATATAGTGGCTGCTTGCAAGTGATGGTGTTTGCATTGGTCCACATAAATCCGAGTGGAAAATTCTTAAGGGTGCCTTTGCCCTTATGCTTTTCCCTAATGGAAAACTTTCTCTCGTGTTGTTTACCCAAGATACAACCTTCACAGTTGTTTGCTGAATCAATGGTAATCCTCTTACCATTCATTTCCTATGTAACAAATTTAGACCTCCAAATTTGAGATGTCCAAATCTCAAGTGCCATAACCAACTATCATCTTTTTCTTCTCTTTGGAACCGTTGCCATTTCTTCTCCATTCTTCAAACGTCACCATCCCGAGAGGTAAAATTCTATTCCTTGCCGTCCTTATTTCAGCAATACATTGTTTGTTTGGTGGTTTATCCATGATGGTGCACATCATCTTCAAAGAAAACATTGTAGCCTCTTTGAATGAGTTGCCCAATGCTTAAAAAATTACATTTCATACCCAATACATAATATACACTTTATATGCTCTTTCTTATTTCTTTGTCAAGACATTTACTATGCCTTTTCCGTGACAAAAATCTTACCTACCGTTCCCAATGTGACTTGAGACTTCAAATTTTCATCTAACATAGAAAACATGGAAATGTTTCCCCGTCATATGGTTGCTACATCCTCACTACTATATTTGCGTGAAAACGACACTTGGTTTCAACGCTTTTTGACCAAATGTCGGAAATTTCCAAATTTTTTCCATCCCGCCCCCGAAACCGTCGCTTATACCGGGACAAGCATGTAAAAGTGTCGCAATAATCACACTTAGAAAGTGTCACAATTGCGACGTTTGAGGAAGACATCACAATTGCGACACTATGGGCCAAAGCGTCGCTATTGAGACGACTCCAATCGTCGCAAGTGCGACACAATGTCTAGGTGTTGCCATTGCGACGTTTAGTACTCCGTCGCAATAGCGACAATTTTTCCACCGTTAGTATAACGACACTTATATATGCACCACATAAAAATACGAAACTTATATGCGCGCTACATAAAAATTCGAAACTTATATGCGTGCTACATAAAAATGATTTTATTGTTTCGTATGCGTCGCAATGGGGCCTACATTAACGTTCGATATGACGCGCGCATTCGCCTTCGCTCTGCGTGCACGAACATTCGCCCCCTCGCCCCCGCAGAACAAAATTTTCCCTCGCATTCACGCTCACCTCTTGGCACGTAATTTGCCCCCGCCGTTCACCCCGCCCCGCAAAATGGTAAGTTCTTACCGCAAGCCCTTCCCTCCTATAGTAGGGTTGACTCCCTATTTGGGTTTTTTTTGGTCAATTCCATTGGATTGTGCCAGTCGTAGGGTTCTATAGATGTCATGAATCAAGATTCAATACCCTCTATTATCTTAATCACCCAATAAGATTTAAATTTTTCCCAAAGAAACGCTTATTAATTTGGCATCCATTATTTCTCCTCGCTTTAAAAACCCTACATTTAAATGAAAACAAGCATTGCATTTCAACTACAAAAATCTATTAGTGTTCAAATGTACATGTGTGCTACATTAACGTTCCCCCGATATCACGCGCGCATTCGCCTCCGCTCTTGCACGCACTGCCGCATTCGCCCCTCGCCCCGCAGAACAACATTCGCCCTCGCATTCACCCCGCACGCCCGAGCTCTCGTAGAACAACATTCGCCCGGATTCGCCCCTGTCTCTTTCAGAACATCATTCGCCCCCGCATTCACCCTCGCCCCGTGCACAGCATTCACCCTCGCCGTTCTCGCCCTCGCCCCAGGCACGCATTCGCCCCCGCCTCCTTGCAAAATGGTAAGTTCTTACTCATAGCCCTTCCTCCCATAAAAGAGGGTTGACTCTATTTGGGTTTTTTTGGTCAATTCCATTGGATTGTGTTAGGTCAGATATTCTCTAGATGTCAAGAATCAAGATTCAATACCTCTATTATCTTCATCACCCAATACAAGATTTAAATTTTTCCCAAAGAAACGCTTATTAATTTGGCAGGCATTATTTCTCCCTGCTTAAAAAACCCTACATTTAAATGAAAACAAGCATTGCATTTCAACTACAAAAATCTATTAGTGTTCAAATGTACATGTGTGTTTGGTCAACTTAGTGTGTCCTAAATTTCTGCATTTAATTTTTCAATCCGGGATTCGTAAGCTGATGAAGTGTGGCGCACTATATGTGCAAGATAACCTATTTCTTAACTTTTGTCGCTATTTTCTAAGATGAAATGGAAATTCTAAAATGAAAACAAGTATGGTTATGTTTGTTCAAGGAAAGGATATCCTCTATAATGATTTACCAACTTGAAACTTAAAAAGGAATTTGAAACATACAATGACAAAACTTGAAAGGAAATGAAAATGTGTCAAGCAAATGAAAAAGGTGCCGCTAGTCTAATAAATCAAAAACAAAGAACTATTGAGCATGAAAACCAAACCATTCTTGCTACCGTCTAAACACAAAAGAAACTATGCTTAAAGAAATCCAAAATTGCAACAAAGTAAATCTTAATCGTATTTACATCAACTTGTCTTCCGATCCCCTCATCATTAGTCCACCATGATTTTCTAAGTAATCATAAACAACTTTGAGTAATCGATATATAACTTGCAAAGTAAAATAATATCAAACCATACATTCATAATTCAATCCCTCACCATCACTCCGCCCGTGGCTTTCTGAGGTAATCGAAGATGTCATGCACAATTTGATATATCTAAATTTGGCAGTAAAGGAAACTAATACCAAACTACACATTTCATAATACAATCCTCACCATCACTCCAATTACTTTCTTTGGAGTAAGTAACCGAAGATGTTATGAGCGCTTTAATATATCAAAATTTGCAAAAAGGAAACTAATACCAAACTACACATTTCATAATACAATCCCTCACCATCACCTGTACTGTGGCTTTCGAGGCAACCGAAGACAGCAGGAGTGTATTAATATATCTAAATTTGCGTAAAGGAAACTAATACCAAACTACACATTTCATAATACAACTCTCACCACTGTACCCACCGTGGCTTTTGGAGGCAATCGAAGATGTTATATAGTTTAATATATCTAAATTTAACTACCGAACCAAATGAGCAAAAACTCGAATTAAACAAAGCAAAAGACCGAAATTAAACCTAAACTAAGAAAGCAAATTAATAAAGCAGAACAATTCTAATTCCATGTCATTAGTCAAAAAGTTATGCAAATGCTCGGGCCGCCTATCTATAACCTGAAACAAGAACACCGATCCGTAATCAATAACGTAAAACATGAAAGATGTATGAAATGGAAAGCATGCAAGATTATAAAATTTAAATGAAGCATATCTATCATGAAAGATGCAATGTATAAACATGTGAATGGATTATGGCACAATGAGCTTTAAAGAAATAAAATAAGAACTATACAATAATGCAACGTAACCTTGAAAGTGCAAGGGCTCCTCTACACTGTACTTTGGCAACAATCTTCAAGTACTAATTACGTTGGAAAACAGAGTCTTCTTATATTAAAATGTACCATAACAAGAAGGGTAGTATTACGGCACAAGCAAATGCCGTAATTGCATTACGTTTGTTAATTAATAAAAGATAACAAAGACTAATCGAGACTAACTCCATATGTGTATGCAAACACGTTATTTATAACAAAAGAAACATAACTAATTCCTAAAGTTTATGCCGATGGAGAACACGTAGACCATTACGTCCACGGATCTAGGATCATGGTCGTATTGAAAAGTAAATCTAAGAGGAGTGGATGTTTGAATTCGGCTAAGGAGCCATGTACAGATGTTAATTTTTCCTCCGCAATTCGGTGAACGTCCATATGAACCTTCACGTGACACGAAATCGTAGTCCCCATTACCCAGGACTCTCACGTTGACTTCCATTTGGACACCTTTGAACGCAAACTTTAGATGAGTTTGCTCGAGCTAATAGGACACGAACCATGTCCACGTCATTTCGACTCTTACCCATGTGGCTCGTTTTTTCCGTAGACACCGTAAATATAGAGTTTCACAAAATGGTTGCGGAAAGTTACAACAGCCTATTTAAAGTGGCAAGATTCCGCGCCTAAATGAACAAAAATCTAAACTTTCAAACACAGACACAAAAATATAGTTAAAAACCATGTTAGATGCTCGTTTGCAATTAATATACAATGATATTGACAACTTGGGAGGTTTGTGTGAGTGAAAAAGGTATAGAAAAGTGTATGGAAAAGATGCAACATTTGAGACTCAAAATACCCCCACCGTGAAGGTGTTGCATGTCCTCATGCAACCAAAATTTTGATATTCCTTCCTTAGTTCATATTCCTTGACATCAAATTCAAAGACATCCAATCCTCTCCTCCTTTCCGGTGTCGCCAACATTCTAGGTTTCTTCATTAAGCACCCTTAAATTTGATATTAACCAGCGTTCGTTTAATTCTCCGGCATTTCCTTTTCAATTTGTTTTTTCTTCTCTTCCTCGCCATATTCCCGCATGTAGCATGGTATTATCATGAATGATTTTGTCCATTTGCCTTGTTCCTTCAATGTCTCATTTTCATTTTCGATGTCTATTTAAAAGCTCTAGCTCAAAGATTTCCCGTTTTCTTAGTGATTGGACCAAATCATCCCGTACCCAGAGGCCGAATGGACGAAGTAATCGGGATTTGTAGCCGCCTTTTCCAAAGATTCTATATAGTCATATACTTCCGGCCGCTTGAGGTCTATATCGTGTGTCATTTTTATTGGGTCGTCTTCAAAATGCCGTGAAGGAGAGCGAGCCTCAAAACTGGCCGAGAAGGGCTCACATCAACATCTTGCCGAGAATGGGATGGACTATGTTCAATGTCCGATCGAATGAAATGAACCGGTGTTCACTAACCGACCGAGATGGACTATGGTCACCTGGGACCCGTTCGTATGTTTCCTCTCCCAAATCAATGAAATGAGGACCCTTCACTTGCGTTTTTCTCAATTTCCCTTAAGTCCGCTCGCTTCTTCTCACACGCCGTGGTACACTATCCTTTTGTTTTTGTTTTCCTCTCGTCTTCTCGTCATAAATGACTGTTGAAGATAAACTAATCTTTCGTATAACATTTCGATGATCTTCTTCTTCGAAGAAGGGGTTTGATGTATAGCCTCAATAGTTTTTCTCTCTTTTGGTGTTATCGGGCTTCTTACCCTTGATTTCTTTCTTCTTCCTCTTCGATGCTCTCTCTTCCTAATGTGGGCTCTTTCAATTGTAGTAAGAGGAGCATTTTGAATTTCATCAATTGTTCTTTTTCTCCTACTTCTTCTTGCCGTGCTACCTTCAGAATTTCTTGAGTAGAGTAACTGAGTTTCATCATTTATTTCTTTTCTTCTACTCCTTCGTTGTACTACCTTCGGAATTTCCCGAGGTTCCTCAAAGAAGTTTCTAACCAAAAAATTTGCTCCCATGTGTCTTTCTTCTCCTTTAACTCTTTTTCAATCAAATTTTTACAAGACCGTGGTGATATAGATGTGGTTCTAATCTCCTAAATGCTTCCGAACAATCAGCGTACATTTTCTTCAAACTATTGAATGTGAAATATGGGAGATTGAGAGTTTGATTATCTAGAAAATTCATCAAGAACTGGTATGGTACATATACATGGACCCAAAACGGCTTCTACAGTAATGAATTTTCGAACAACTAGCAAGAAAGTAGCCCATTCCTCTTCCAATGCATGAACAGGAATTCCCCTTTAAAATAGTTATGTCCATACCTTGGTTTCGTAAGATTGTTCTCCGTGCTTCATCACCGATGCTTTTATTCTTAAACCAACGCTCACCCTCAAGAAGTTCCGTGCGTATGCTATAGATGCTTCATCGACCGCAAACTTAAGGTCTTCCAATCTCTACTTCCAAGCCATCAAACGACCTTGTGAATGCCTTTGTCACTTTATGATAACCTTCCACTGATAAACCATGGTCCCAATTTGCTTTCTTCAATATATCCCTTACTTGCGGATATCCTTCCATGAACTTAGGTCCTTCCAAATACTCGCTCTTAGCAATTTACCCATTCTTCTTTCTCGCTTCTTCAAAATTTGCGTGCGTGAGGGTTCAAATGAAATAGAACGTCGAATGCAAGGAGATGAGCACAATGACCGTGGGTAAATGGGCCGAGAGAGTGGGTATACGTACTCAAAGCGTAATAGAGAACGAAATGGAGTGAACAGAACAAAGAGGGGTGCTTCGTACACGACAGAGATACGACCGTGAGATTAACAGTATAACACATCCGACAATGTTTTGAATTTGGTGGCTGCGAAATAAATGTGAGCAACGTTTAAACAACGCGCTATGGGTTTATGCGGTCGTAAGAGTCCGTGGTCAAATCAATTACGTCTCATTGTCACCAAATGGAATGTTGGAACATGAGTGAAGATCGTAATAATGATGGAACCGTTTGAGAATGAATGCGAGAGGATATGGAGATCGTGAAAGGGTTACGCATTTATCAATATAATCATCGCACATAATGGATAGAGCTCATGGTTCATAACTATATAAAAATGTGTTTTCAATGCTATTTGAAATAAATTTTATCCATACCTTTGGAATCTTTGCCTTTTCCTTTGGTCTTCAACTAATTGCTCTTCATTGGTGTCTTGAATGCTCCATGTCTTCATTTTTGATCCTCTCACCTCGCATTTTATTTCATGATTATGGAAATAACATCCGTCGTACATTCTTTGAAAATGAGTAGCCGGCAGAATCTATCGGCCGCGGAAATCGGAGTCGTTTGCGGAAATGTGATGTCACCGTTAAACCGACATGTGCCTATTATTTGGATGAATGGAGATGAACGGATGACAAATGACCGTATGGAAATGGTCATGAAAAAGAATTTTATTGATGAAATGGATGAAATGAAATGGAATGGAGTGAAATGAAGTGAAATGAAATGGAATGAAGTGGAATGAATGGAGTGGGTGGTCACAAAACTTGTGAAATGAAAGAAAGATTTTTTTTTTTTTTGGAAAATATAGAGTGTCGTGTGTTCCCCGATTTTCACCCTATATTTTCTCGTATAAGATCGCCAACGTTGATTGGTTTTCGTGCTTATACAATTTTATTTATTTATTTATTTTTTAACCGAAAAGAACAAAGCTAGGTTGGTAGAGAAGAAGAATTTTCCGTACCTTCACCTCGATTGCGTAACTTTCTTGAAACATTTTGACAAAATCCTATTTTGAGAGTGGCTTATGACAAACTTTCAATCTATGGCCATTCACAATAAGAGGAGTTTGAAACTCATCAATGGTCTTGATTCTTACCGCTCCATTGCTAAAGATCTTGTCAATCTCATATGGCCCAAGCCAATGAGTCTCAAATTTTCTCTCGAAATCTTTAAACTTGGAATCAAATAACAATGCCCAATCTCCTTCTTGAAACTTCTTCTCTTTGATGTACTTGTCATGCCATTTAGCTCTTTGATATTGAACTAGACTTACTTCTTAAATTGTTCTTTGTCTGATCTCATCTAAATTTCATTCAACTGCCTCCATTCTATGCTTTTGGCTTCGACAAGTCCATCCCCAACCGAACCTGCTATCTTGAAGGTCTTGACTTGAACTCAATGGGGGAGCAAGACTTCTCTTTCCCATAAACAAGTTCATAGGGAGAATGTCCCGTTGTATTTCTCCATGTAGTTATGTAGGCCCACAAGGCTTCGGTGAAGCCTTCTCGCCCAATCTCTTCTATGTACATGAAAATGTTTGGTGATGATACTTTCAAGAACTTATTTGTGGACTCCACTTGACCATTTTCTTGCAGATGGTAAGGAGTAGATCTTTCTCGTGCTTGATTTTGTATTCTTCCATCAACTTCTCCACCAAGTTGGCGGAATTGGCTCCCCCCGATCCGTCACAATTTCTCTTGGAACACCAAAGTGAGTAAAAATATCCTCATAAAGAAAATGAACAACCTAATTTTCAATAAGTGTATACTCAATGCTTTGGCTTCTACCCATTTAGTAACATAATTAGTACAAACCAATATATACTTATTTTGCTTAGATGGTGGATTAATAGGTCCAATGAAATCTAAAGCCCATTTTTCAAAGGGTTCAATGAGTACTTGTGTTTGCAATGGAATTTCATTCTCGAAAGGGTAGGTTTCCCTACTCTTTGGCAACCGTCACACCTTTCCCCGACATATTGTTTTGCATCTTTGAAGAGGGAAGGCCAATAATATCCCAAAGAGAGATTTTATAGGCCGTCCTTTTGTCCGCAAAGTGTCCGCCGCATGGTTCATCATGACATGTCTTAAGAATATCGGGGGCATTTCATCTTCCCCGACACATCTTCCCGATCACAAGATCCGGCCCCGTTTAAACAATTCGTTAGAAATCCATGAATATTTTGAACTCTCCCGAATAATTTTTAGTTTTTCACTTGGAAATAAATGTGAAGGTAGTTTCCCGTAACCAAATAGTTAGCAATATCCGTATACCAAGGAGTCTTAATAGTTACCGCAAACAAGTATTCATCGTGAAACTTATCCTTTTACAGGAGAATCTTCTTTAGTATCTCCCCCGAATTCTAGACAAGAAATCACTTACCTTATTCGTTTCTCTCGGTCTATCCAACACAAGAATATTGAATTCTTGCAAAAGTAAGAGCCATCTTATCACTCGCCATTAGTAACAAGTTTGTTCATTAAATATCTAATTGCGTAATGGTCGCATGAATAAAAAGTTTTCCATAGCTCGTTATGTAATGTCTAAACTTATTAATCGTATGAACAACAACTAAAAAACTCTTTTTCGAAATACAATATAGTTCAACTCGTGGGAGTCAAATTTTTTACCGGTATAATAAATGGCATAAGGAACTAAATCTTTTTGACCCAACACAACCCTAGAGCCGTATCTCACATCCGTAGAAATATGAAAGGAGTTTCCAATTTGGTCCTCTCAAGATAAAGGCTTCGTATATTCTTGCTTTCAAAGTTTCAAAAGCCGATTGACAATCGTGATCCCATTTGAATTCACAATCTTTTGTAAGCAATTTGAAGAGTCGAGATGCTATTTTAGTGAAGTTTTCTATAAATCTTCTATAGTAACCAAAGTAAATCCTAGAAAACTTCTAACATCTCTTTTCGACAATTTTGAATAGGCAACTTGGAGATGACTTCAACTTTTGATCTATCAACCTTAATCCCATCCCCCGAAATATGATGTCCTAAAACAATCCCTTCAAGAAACATCATAAAGCATTTTTCATGGCTTAATGAAAGGTTTGTTTCTTTTTACATCTTATAAGAGCTTTTTTCCAAATTTTCTAATGCCTCTTCAAATGAATTACCATAAACCGTAAAATCATCCATATAAACCTCTACACAATCATGGATTAGATCGTGTACCTAGTACCGCTCTTTGGAATGTTGCAGCATTGCATAACCCAAAAGGAAGTAATCGGTAGGGCAAAAGTTCCCTCATGGACAAGTAAATGTGGTCTTATCTTGATCTTCAGTGCTACTCGACTTGATTATAGCCACTAAAACCATCCAAAAAATGAAAAGTACTTTTAATTGCGCAATGTGTCTAATACCTGATCGATAAAAGGCAAAGGAAAGCATCCTTCAAAGTTGCTTTGTTCACTCGTAATCAATGCATACCCTCCATTTACCATTCTTTTTAGGTACTATAACCAAAGGAGAAACCATCGTTGTCTCGAAATTGGATAAATGAAGTTTACATTGAGTAGTTTTTGAGCTCTTTCGCATCTCCCCCTAAGATTTGGATTCATCCTTTGAGGTCAGCTCCGATCGTCTACTATTTTCCTCACAATATAGACATGATGGATGCAAGTCTTAGGATCAATACCTTTCATGTCGCATACTCCCATGCAAATGCAAGAGAATGTTTTTGCAAGATTTTGAAGGTTCTTCTTGTTGTGACTTTTCCAAATGTTTGTTGATATTCAATTTTTTTTTCCCCGAAAAATCTCACGTAGAACTACCAAACTCTTCCATAGAGTAAAGACATTTGTCTTGATGATAAATATTCTATGTCGCATTCCAACCGAAATTGTGTGGGTCACATTCTCAAGATGTCTCAAAATTTTCAATGTGCTGGGGAATTTGACTATCCTCACCGATTTTTAAATGGTAAAGACAAAGCTGTATAGTGTCCTCATCATCAACCCATTCATTGTCTCCTACTTCCGTGATTGCTCTTGCCGGAGGATACAAATTGAATTTCTCTTTGTTGAATTACCATTAGAAATATACATGTCCCTGCATCTACAACTAATAAAAGCATCACTCGTGGCTAGCCAAGGTCTTCCTAAGATAAGTGGGTGCCCTCCTAGATTACTCTCGGGAGTCAAAATCATAAAATATACCGGATATTCCCAAGAATCTAGGGAGACCGAAATATCTTCTAATACAATTATCCGGTTTAATAATGGATCGATCTCGGCAAGTTGCGTAGAGTATGTGTAAAAAGAAGGTTAGGAAGTTTTAGCCGGTCCATAGTCCGTTCCATCTACAATGTTGATAGTAACCCCTAAGTCAATCAATGTGTTTGGAATTTCTATCCCATTTATATGTGTCTTGACAATTGGACTTCTTGGATCTACATACTTCCGCATGGTAATTTTTCCCATCATAATATCTACAATCTTTCCTACCAGGTGGATTCTTCTTGTGTCTTTTTAGTTTCCTTCCCGGTCTTTTGAAACTCAACTCCTTTATGGTTTTTGCTAGAATAGGAATTTCGAATGGCTTGTAACAAGGGGAATCTTGATACAAGCATTCTTCCATTCATCTAGAAAGTCATAGTTAGGCAACAAGATTTGTTTTTCCACCCCCTTGTCAATTTGTAGTCTTTCGAGAAAAGGAGGTGTAGATAAAGATGCAAGTCGCTTCAACCATAGGAGTTGTGGGTGTTGACTTTTATTTTTCTTTTTGAATGTTTGAATTTTGAAGAGATTATTCCTAACCTCTTATTGACTTGAAGAGAATCCTCCTCGTAGGTATCTTGCTCTTGAACATTCATAGCACTTTTCTAAAACTCTACCAGATTCAGCTCAGACATCGTTGAGAGGAACAATCATATAGGTAGGAAATTGTTGTCCTTCTACCATGTAAGTATTCGAGGATTCTTATTGTTAGATTTGGCAATGGTCGAGCCGGAAGTTGATTTTTCTTTTGTTGGTGATGTTGGGAGCATGAGTTGAGGATTTGGATTTTGTTGAGAAGGCTTTTGTTGTTGAAATGGAAATGAAAGTTGTGGATTTGAATTTGGAAGTTGTGGAGCTTGTTGATTTTGAAAAGATGGAGGATATTGATAAAATTGAGCAAATATCCCATAAGTATTTCGTATCCTCGTTGATCCGGATTTATGCAAGAACGCAACAATAAACACATAACCATAAATACGTAGATGCAAATGAAATAACACTTCATTTCATTAATATCAAATACCGTAAAGATGCTTACGTACATAATGGAAATAAAATAGCTGGTGGTGCCGGGTAGCGAATAATATCCGAGAAGAGATGTGGTGGCTACAGCACTTCCGAATCGCGTTACAATGAGGCTTCGAGGGCCTATTTATTACCGAGAAACAATGGAGAGCTCCTCAACATCCCAAAAACCTAACCCTAGGAGATGAAGCGCCAAACTATGGGCCCCGTTTGGGTAAATTGGTGTTTCAACTTCCTGGTGGATGTAACTTTGGCATACTATCTCCGTTTGACGCACATGATACATCATTAGAAAGCTCTATCCGAGGACTACAACTTTGTGACAATTTTGATGGTCAAAATCACAACAAATTTCATACCCAAAAAACGTCGCTTAGGCCTCAAACTACATTCAAGTTCGTGACCCGAAAAATCGCTAAAAATAGTAAGTTATGCCAAACCGAAAAAATGAAAGAGACAATGGTGGGGGCCCAAGTGGAATAAAGTGTGGCCACCAATATCCACCCTGGATCATTCCTCCCCTTAGGAAGCAATGGTCCCATTGCGTTAAGTTCCTCCATGAGATGAGGAAATTTCATTGAACTGGTCCTCGGTGAACCACTTCTCTCGTGCAGTGGAGTCGCTACTCTTGACAACCCGACAGCTTGGATCCGTCGTCGACGAGTGCTGATTTGCATGTCCATGATACAACTGTGGTGGCCCGTTCCATGCGTCCGGGTTTAACTCGAAGCAGGAGCTGTCGCAATGTCCGAGGTGTCCAAGAGAGGTGGAAAGTGTTGGCCTGGTTGCCATCCACATTGAAGATCGGGTGCGACCAAGGAATGGTGGAATACTAAGCTCGAAGGCATTGTTACCTATAGCCTTCGTGATGGTGCGCTACCAGACGGAGCGGCGAAGCTATGTGAGGTCCAAAGAGGCGCTCCTTCTCGCAACAACATACTTTGTCGCCCACTCCGGGAAGTGGTGTGGCACCGTGTCGACCATGGCGCTCGTTGTACTTCGGTGATCGTTCGTCCAATATATCATGAACCCGTCATGATGTCGAATGCGCTCGATGAAGCTACTTGCTTTGTCAACTTCGTACCGGACATGAGCCGGGCCCCGCCCGAGTAGCCGCAAACGGCATGGCGATGTCAATGGAACATAGTGGCTGAATCCCAAGCCCACCGAAAGGGGCTATGGCCAATTGAACTCGTGGAGAGCCCTACAGAATCGTGTTGTACATGTGAGGCTCTCGTCCCATGCGTGGATGCTTTGAGTCACATATGCGTTGCATCGTGTACAATCATTCCGTTGACGACCTCCTCGTCCGGCCATCCGTTTGGGGATGGAAAGCCGTGGACTTGTGAGCTTATGTCCAACATTGACCGCAGGTCGGACCAAAATGTGCTCAGGAACCTGCTATCTCGATCTGATATGATAGACCGGATCCCAAAGTGCACCCACACTCGTTCAAAGAAGAGTTTATGCAGTGGCTTCGTGATATTCTTCTTGCTGCAGCGGCCGCCATGATGGCCATCTTCGAGAATCAACGACCATAAAACACAAATACTCTCCATTCTTAGTAGAAGGCGGAAGCCCTCGACATGTAATCCATGGAGATGGATTCTTACCGTCGACTAGGGGTAGGTAGTGGAGTATATAGGCCTTGCTTCGATGGTCGGTTTGGCAATGGCACAAGCAAGCAGATCCTCGATGTGCTTCTCGACATCCTTTCGAAGGTTCGGCCACGTAAATACCGTAGTATCGCTACCGTTTTCTCGACCGAAATGCCCAGCGACTCGACCGTAGTGTGCTTCCCATATCTATCTGCATCGCTCGCTTGAAGGAAACGATGGGTGTACTTGTGTGACATAAAAGTGCATCTTGGAGGTGAAAATTTGGAACTTGTGTGCCTCAAGAGTGCCTTGTGGGTGTGGCCGACCTCCGGGTCACTCACAGAGAAGCGGCCAATCGTAAGTCTCGTGCCCACAAGAGTTGGCGACGTGGCAGAGCGCTGATCGCGTGGCCGCCCCTCGAGGCGTCCGCAACATTATTGGTGCTACCCTTCTTGTACTTGATGTTCGTATGAAATCGTTATGTATATGTGGACCACTTCGATGGCGATCATTCCGCAACTTCCCCCCGTGTCCGTATGAACCGGCAGGGGCCGTGGTCCTGGGGGATGATTGCTCTTCCCCAAAATGTAATGCTTCCATTGTCGCATGCTTGCACAATGGAATACATTTCTTTGTCATAAGTGGGATACTTGCGAACCCGTTCCCGTACAATGTCTCACCGTGATATGCCACCGGATGTCCCCGTTGAGTAAGAACCGCCCCCAATAGCACAGTCGAGGCATCCGTCTCGATCTCTGAAATGGCCGCCGCAAGTCCGGTAAGGTGAGCACTGCGAACAGAGGCGATTTTTCAATTCTTTGAATGCCTTCGTTGAGGTTCCGACCAAAACAATTTTGCTCTCGCTCCTCCTTTGGTGACTCTGACTCAAGGGCCAAGTGATATGGGAGAATCCCAACACGAATCTACGATAGAAATTAGCAAGACCCGTAAAAGTCGCGAAGCCTTAAGTATAGTGCCTGGCCGGCCAATTCCGAATGACTGGATCTGCCAATCCACATGCACCCCCTTTTCACTGGCTAATAATGTATCCCGTATATCAACCCGGGCTGCGTTTTCGTGCACTTCTTCTCAAATTGGCACACAACTTGTGTTGCCGCAAAGAAGTTTGGAGTGACTCGTTTGACAGATGAAGGTGCTCTTCCTGGAAGTCTTGGTCAAGATCGTAATGTCATCCAAGTACACCACTACGAATGAGTTGGTGAATGGCCGCAAGATGTCGTCCATCATCCTCAAGGTTGCGTATATCTGTCAACCTGCTACGACTTGGGCCTATTCAAAAAGGCCTTCCTTAGCTAAGGCGCTCTTCCACACATCGTAGGGTTCAATTGGTACCTCGGGTGATACCGTACTTCGTGCCCATCTTACCGAAATATTTTGCACCTCTGAGTTGGTCCGTAAGGTCATCAATCCATGGGATTGGGTACCTATTCCGGACAACATCTGCACCAGCGGCCCGATAGTCAACAAGGCAGTCTCCACGTCCCATCCTTCTTCTCGTACCAACATGCATCGGGCTCCCACAGGCGATGAACTTGGTCCGATGTGACCTTCGGCATCAGCCCCCGAATCGCCTTGATTTCATCATTTTCCCCGGTATCGCAGCGTCGATAGATCGGTCCACTGGGTAGTGGCGCACTTGGGGTCGCATCAATTGGGTGCTTGACCGCGTTGCGTAGAACCCCCGTGGGTGAGGTGAAGATGTCCTCGTACTCCTCCACGACCTTATCCATTTGTTGTTGTCGTGCGCAGGGGCCCGTCCGGGAGGTCGGGCCATGCTTCTTCTGCCCTTCGGGCGGATCATCGTGAAAACGACCCCCCCGTTTGGGAAATGAGTTTACCACATTGTTTTGCGCAACCAAAGAGATAGTCGTAGGAGGTGGTACTCGGTATCCGTAAAACTTATTTCCTAGCAATAATAACAAAGACGAGGTCGAGACTCATACACAAGACACGCCCACAAGTATGGTTTTCCTAATAATACATCACGAAAAACATCAATAGGAGCAACGTCACATAATACCTCATCCGTGAAGGGCTCGATGCCATAGGGAAGGCTAAGACCGCCGGCCGACGCGGAGATCTCGTCCTTGGTGAAGCCACCCGATGGTGTATGGATGTGGGTGAGCTCGTGGTCGGCAAGCCCAACCGCTTCACGCGTCTCGCTGAAATGAGGTTCTGCCCCATTGTCGACAATGAACCCAGACAGGGAGCCCTTTACCCACATTCGGGAGTGGAAGAGACGTTCCTCCTCCTCCGGATCTTCCGGCTCTCCTTCTCCGGACCTTGTAGTGGCAACAAGGGCGCTGGGCTCCGCATCAATAACTGCTTTCCCTTTTTCATTCCCCTCAAAGTTCTGATCTCGAGTCGAGCATGCATCCGACCCGAAGCCCTCATCTCGGCCACTAGCGATCGGCTGCCCGACACTCACTTGTGTTGTGAGTGGAGCCTTGCGGAACTCACACCACTTTCCCCGTGTCCTTCTTTGGCTTTACTAGTGTTGTTCTTGTCTTGTGGCTTTGACGGTTGTCTTTAGCCATGCTTTGTCCTTTGTTCGCGGTTTGGAAGCACCTTTCCTTGCTTTTGATTCGCATCCAAAAGCCTCGCTTCTTCTCGTTTGAATTTTTTCTCAATCTTGGCCGCATACCCAGGATGCTCGTACTCAAGCGAGGAGATGTCGAGTAAACTCGATTTCCTCCCCGAATGCAGTCCGTGCGTACAAATCGCGATACTTTAAAAATTCAATTTTTCTCCCAATCTTTGATACCAAATTTGTGCGCAGTGGTATGGAATGATTCTGTCACCTGTGCACATCTTGATCCCTTTGTTGTCGCGTCGTGGTCCATTGTATGTACTTGTCCTCATAGTTCTCATGATAGTACTGCTCTCGGACGGCCTTTAAAGAATTCCAAGTCGGGTACGCGAGAACAGAGAGGGTTCTGTCCGGTCCTTGTTCTCACAAAGAGGTTTCCCACTAGTCCTTAACATGGGGGTAGCTTTGAGGAGTGCAAAAATAATCTTCTCCCTATTCGAAAAGTCATGAACAAGAGAAATATCCCTTCTAATAGATTCAACCATCTATCTACTGCATCGTCTATTTTGACCCTCAAATATGGGAATGTCAAAATTTACTTGTACCTAAAGGGAGTCGCAACTCCGCAGTGGCTACCGGATGCGCATGCGCCGTCGGCGGCG
Organism: Pinus albicaulis; assembly: GCA_034641835.2. Lineage (NCBI taxonomy): Eukaryota > Viridiplantae > Streptophyta > Pinopsida > Pinales > Pinaceae > Pinus > Pinus albicaulis. The sequence goes on along the minus strand of CM076581.1, from coordinate 129,281,465 downwards.
GCATCGTTGAAGGATCCGAGCAAAGCTATCCATCATCGTCTTTGTTTTTCGAGGGCCTCCTCGAGCAATATTTTGATGTGATTCCCCGCTTCCCTCATCTTCTTTCATCCCCCATGGGCGTCCGTCGAGGCTTACGAGGTCGATCTTGCAAAGGTTCCACCGTATCAAGCCCTAGCCCTTATACCCCACCTGCTGGGGACATGCAAAGAAGGATCGAGAAAAAGGCATCACTTCCGATACCACCGATCCGCATTTATGCAGAATGCACGAATAAACACATACAACCATAACACAGAGATGCAATGGAAATAACACTTCATTTCATTAATATCAACAATAAAGATGCTTACGTACATAATGGAAATAAAATAGCTAGTGGTGTCGGTAGCGAATCTCTCGAGAAGAGATGTGGTGGCCTATAGACCTCTGAACTACGTTACAATGAGGCTTGAGGGCCTATTTATTATTGAGAAACAATGGAGAGCTCCCTCAACATCCCAAAACCTAACCCTAGGAAATGAAGCGCCAAAACTATGGGCCTTCGTTTGGGTAAATTGGTGTTTCAACTTCCCCAGGACGTAACTTGCATACTATCTCCGTTTGACGCACATGATACATCATTAGAAAGCTCTATCCGAGGACTACAACTTTGTGACGATTTGGATGATCAAAATCACAACAAATTTCATACCCAAAACGTCGTTTTTAGGCCTCAAAACGGCCCGAAGTTCGTGACCCGAAAACTCGCTAAAAATAGTAAGTTATGCCAAAACTCGAAAAATCGAAAGAGACAATGGTGGGGGCCCAAGTGGAATAGGCGGTGGCCACCAATATCCACCGGATCACTTGTACCCATGGTTGATATGGATTCGATGTTGGGGCCAAGGTTGCCATGATTCCAATTTGGTGGGGTTTGAAAATTCATAGGGTTGTTAAACCCCTAAGTTTGTTGTCCCCGCCAAGGTCTCCTTGCAACAAAACAAAGAGATTATATCGAATTTGGGTCTTCTTGAAAGATGTTTTGAGTCCAGGAATTGAAGGACAATCCTTGATCTCATGATTCCCTTCCGAGAAAATCATACATGTTTCTACAACTTTTGCATCCAAGGACATTCCCTTAAAGCATGTTTCTTCCTAAGCATTTCGGAAAAAATATGGCTAAAGCATCTCGTTTCTCGCTTTCGCTTGTTTTGGATTTTAAGGGTGTCTAGTTGTTCACTAAGGCTCCCCAAGATATCAGTTTTGAACTCATCAAGCATGTTACCAATCTATGCCCTACTTACCGATCCGCTGCGTATTTGTTAGCCCTAATAAGAGAAGGATCCCTAGGCCCTTTTCCCCGTTTTAGATTTTTCCTCGAGAGATGGACACATAGTTCTCGTTATGTCACGAAGTGGGAGTTGAGAAATGTCTCCTTTCCCCATCGTTGTTTAAAATATCTATCCATTCATCTCTAATGGCTTTTAACATGAGGGCTTTCAAGGTTTCATCATCTAAGTTGCTCATATCTTTGCTCTTTTCAAGTTGTACCGAAATCTTTCAAGTAAGTCTTCCAAATTTTCATCTTCTTTGCATCACTTTGAATACCTCATCCTTATGATTGGTGGGCATAAAATAGTCCAAGTATCTATCCAAAAATGTTTGTTTCATATCATTCCAAGTCCTAATAGATTGAGTGGCTAATCCCATGAACCATTTCAAAGCAAAACTCTCCCTTCAATGTTTGGAGGAACAAACTTTGAGTTTTTGAGAGTCTTCCATATAGTCATAGGTTCGGCACACGACTTCAAACTCAAAACAAATGTTTTAGGATCCTCACTTCGCAATCCATAAAAGTTAGGGAGGACAGATGGTGAGATATTTTTCATTGTTGTATGAGTTTCTCATCAACTATAGGGAATCCAAACAAGTTGTCTCCTTCCCTATTTCTACCATTATTTCCTTCACCATCGTTGTCTCCATTGTTTCCTCCTCTTCTACCTCTACCTCTACCTCCATCTATTACTTCCTCTGCCATGATAGTTTCTTTAGAGTCCTTAAAGTCCTCTAGTTCTTCTATCAAGGGAGGATGAGAGAGAGTCTCTTTTTTTTCTAAATGGGTTTTAGTAGATGGTATAGGAGAATCCTCTAATTCAAATTTCAAGCCTCGAATTCCAAAAATCTTAAGGCTAGGGTGATGGTGGTGAATCCGGTCTATGCCTTTAAAGAAGATGGAGTTGTGAGAATCGAACTCTTGGCTTTAGCTATAAACCTTTCCCTAGAATCTCTTGCTCTATGCATGTCATTTTTTATTTATTTATTTTTTTTAAAACTTGGGCTAATAATTCTCTTCTCGATCTTCCAGGTCACACTAGGTGCAAGAAGAGAGCATACTTAAGAAATTATCGAACCAATAACTCTCTTTTCTCGATCCTCCATCACACTAGGTGCAAGAGGAGAGCATACTTCAAGAAGTTATCAAGTTTTTCCTTCTTTTATGATTTTTTTTTTTTTTTTAAGAAATTGGCTACCTAGTTACACTCTCCCGCAACGGCGCCAAAATGTTTGGTCAATTTAGTGTGTCCTAAATTGCTACATTTAATTTTTCAATCCTAGGATTCGTGTCGATGAAGTGCGGCGTAATTATATGTGCAAGATAACCCTTATTTCTTAACTTTTTGTCGTTTTTGGTTTTCTAATATGAAATGTTCTAAAATGTACCAAGTATGGTTATGTTTGTTCAAGGAAAGGATATCCTTATAATGATTTACCAACTTGAAACTTAAAAAGGAATTTGAAACATACAATGACAAAACTTGAAAGGAAATGAAAATGTGTTGCCGAAATGAAAAGGTGTCGCTAGTCTAATAAATCAAAACAGTTGAACTATTGAGCATGAAAACCAAAACTATTCTTGTCAGCTGCCTAAACACAAAATAAACTATGCTTAAAGAAATCCAAAATTGCAACAAAGTAAATCTTAATCGTATTACATCAACTTGTCTTCGATCCCTCATCATTAGTCCACCATGATTTTCAAGTAATCATAAACAACTTTGAGAATCGATATCTAAATTGCGTAAAGTAAACTAATATCAAACCATACATTCATAATTCAATCCCTCACCATCAATCCAACTCGTGGCTTTCTTTGAGAATCGAAGATGTCATGCACAATTTAATATATCTAAATTTGTAGAAAGGAAACTAATACCAAACTACACATTTCATAATACAATCCCTCACCATCACTCCAAATTTTCGTGCTTTCTGGAGGCAAATCGAAGATGTTATGAGCGCTTAATATATCTAAATTTGCGAAAGGAAACTAATACCAAACTACACATTTCATAATACAATCCCTCACCATCACTCAAATGCTCGTGGCTTTCTGGAGTATAACCGAAGATGTTATGAGCAAGCTTTAATATATCTAAATTTGTAGAAAGGAAACTAATACCAAACTACACATTTCATAATACAATCCCTCACCATCAATCCAAATTTCGTGGCTTTTGGAGGCAATCGAAGATGTTATGAGCGCTTAACATATCTAAATTTAACTACCGAAGCAAATGAGCAACCGAATTAAACAAAGTAGCATCGAAATTAAAAAGAAACTAAGAAAAGAAATTGAAGTGTTGGTAATGTTAATTCCATGTCATTAGTCAAAAAGTTATGCAAATGCCTGGCTTCTATCTATAACCCGAAACAAGAACACCGATCAGCAATCAATAACATAAAACATGAAAGACATGAAATGGAAAGCATGCAAGATTATAAATTTAAAATGAAGCATATCTATCATGAAAGATGCAATGTATAAACATGTGAATGGATTATGGCACAATGAGCTTTAAAGAAATAAAATAAGAACTATACAATACTACGAACCTTGGTGCTAGGCCCTCTACACCAAAATTTCGCAACAATCTTCAAGTACGAATTACGTTGGAAAACAGAGTCTTCTTATATTAAAATGCTCATACCGCAAGGTAGTATTACGGCACAAGTGCAACATTATTACATTACAGAGCGTACTAATAAAAGATACCAGAGACTAATCGAGACTAACTCCATATGCGTATGCAAACGCGTTATTTATAACAAAAGAAACATAACTAATTCCTAAAGTTTATGGCCGATGGAGAACACGTAGACCATTACGTCCACGGATCTAACCGTTGGCCGTATTGAAAAGTAAATCTATGAGGAGTGGATGTTTGAATTCGGCTAAGGAGCCATGTACAGATGTTAATTTGTCCTCCGCAATTCAAGAACGACCATATGAACCTTCACGTGACACGAAACAGAGTCCTGTCACCGTAGGACTCTACGATTGACTTCCATTTGGACACCTTTGACCGCAGCTTCTTTAGATGAGTTTGCTCGAGCCAATAGGACACGAACAATGTCCACATCATTTCGACTTGCCCATGTGGCTCGTTTTTTTCCTCGTAGACACTCAGAATATAGAGTTTCACAAAATGGCTACGGAAAGGCAAAGCACTCGCGAAAGTGGAAAGATTCCGTTACCTAAATGAACAAAATCTAAATCAAACAGCGTACACACAAAAATATAGTTAAAAACCATGTCGTATGCTCTTTTATAAATTCAAAATTAATATACAATGATATTGACAACTTGGGAGGTTCAGGTGAGTGAAAAAGGTATAGAAAAGTGTATGGAAAAGATGCAGATTTGAGACTCAACAATGTGTGCATCACTTTAGGTAGGGTATTCCTTTTCCACTTTCACATTATCCAAGAATGTGTGCAGTATAGTTCATATTTTTTGTGATTAATATTGTCTTGAAAAAGGAAAGGTAAATTATTTCCCATGGAAAAAGAAGGTTTTCCCTTTTTACAGTTGTTTGGACTTACGGGAAAATTTATGGTATGCCTTTCATATTATGTAGTTTAAATTTGAATTAACATATTATTCACATGAAAATATAATTACCTATGTGATGTCCTTCATCACTAATTAAAATTATAGGGTTTCAATTTCCTAGACTCTAACCTATCCGATGCTAAATTCTAGGTTCTCATTGGTGGATCACTCTTCCATTGATTTCCCTTTCCTCCGGATCTTGTCATACTTTAAAAGTCATCAATGATACATATATTATTTCAGGTATCCCAAAAGGTTTTATAGTAGAACATATTGTGAAGTTTTTTTGACACTTGAGGATTCTTTTTAGAACCTAACGTTGTCTATGCTATCGAGTTATATATCAAGCAACTCGTCCTTAATAACTACACTATGAGGTAGGTTCAACCAGCTTGAACTTGTTGGGACATAGCATATGAAGTTGTGTGATGAGTCCATATCACAGGTCTATTATGGTGACAAAAGTGAAGACACGTAATGATAGTTATTATGTTAACATTACTAGAAACATTTTCGAAATTATCCATGCTATCAAGATGTCAAAATCTCCAGCATTAGGTGTCAATACTCGTAGCTAATAGATAATAATAATAATATTAAAAAATCACAACTTTATTCTTGAAATATGATCGTTACACATTGGTAACCTAGTTCATGAGTTACTATCACCCAAATATTGTAAAAAACTTAAAATATAAATTAAACCAACATGAGAATCCAACTAAGCGTTTCGACAAAATCATGCCATAACCTAGCATTTTGAAACCCAATTTTAATCCATCATAAGTAATACAATGCAAACTCGTATGGATTTTCACAATGGCCGTTTGCATGCTACACTTATTCTCTGTCGAGATATAATTTTTTAAATGGAACCATTAGTCAAGCCCACGATTCTTTTTATGTGAAAAATTTCAGCTCTATTTGAGCTTTTTTTCGCTCCACCACCTCCATAAACCGTTGTTACACAGGGTCTCGCCCCCCCCACCTAGGGGTCTATATTCCTTGCCCCCTCGCACTGTGGTCTTGGGGACTTCTAGGGGATGTTTCCCATGCCCCCTCACGCCCCCGCACACCCCTTTCACGCCCCCTCACACTCCCCTCACACCCACCTTCGCGTGCCCCCTCACGTCCCCTCACCGCCTCTCTTTAGTTTATGGTTTCGTGTTAAAAGTTGTATTGCCACTTAGCATATTTGAGAATCCAAGTGATTCCGATTTAGATGGTATTGCTGATCTTGATATATTCGGGTGCGTGGTTGGATGCGTAGACTAGTGGGGCATTAACTTGAGAATTTATGCTCATTTATCATTATGATGATATCATTTGATATTCATATGTTATGTTTTATGTTTTATGTTTCGTACATAACTTATTTGCGTTTAAGTTTTATGTTTCGTACTCTGAGTTGTAAACTTCAGCTTAAACTCTATTTTTGAATCTTGATATAATATTTCATATGATATCTTAAACTTTATTTTCATTGTACATTGTTAGTAGTTACATTAATGATTATATAGTTACAAACTTACAAACTTACATGCATGATTGTATGATGTATGTTTTAACTTTTAACTTTAAATTTGTTTCAATTATATGATCTTATCATTCATCGATTTGTAATTTTATCATTTATGATTTATCTTTCATGATGCAAGTGTATGATGACTATATATACATTCCTTGCAAAAATATAGTTACATTTTAAATATTAAATTTTATAATTTTTATGACCTCGACGCCCCCCCACGTTTCGAAAATTGGTAGGGAGCTTTTGCCAGGCCACTCCCGTGCTCCCTCGCCCCCTCGCTCCCACCTTCAGGGGACTTGGTGGAACATTGCCATAAACATATGCAAACATATATCATGATCTTGGAATTCCATTACATATGTATGTGCCAATGTTCCATAATCATGCCCCATCATTAATTTAAGAAATTTCCATTGAATATCAAATTATGGAGGGGGGGAACTTTTTGCCGCAACATTTGGCTCAAAATCGTGGACCATCTCCGTATGAGGTGAATGAGAACTATAGATATTTGAAGAAGTAGATTATGCCTTTTCCTCTCGCCATGGAGTCATATACAATCATCCATCACAAAAATTTGTCTTTGTTCATTCTCACCTTGAAAGTTGCAAAATTCATGCCCTAATTGAAACGACACTAAATTTGAAAGATATAATAAAAAATGCAAGTTAGAAGTGCCCTATTAATACAAAGGGAAAACCTTCCTACCTACCCTAATTGAGATAAATTTTGATTGAATAGGAAACATGATATTTCCTATGGAGTTGATCCAACAACTTCAAATGTATGGGACTAAATCATGCATTTGATTTCCGGAAACATGCGCATGAAGAGAAAGTGCAGAATTAATGGAAAATCCATACATGCCACTTATAAAAACTACACCGAAAGGTCAAAAAATACTTAACGCCTTAACTTAATTTGAATCCAAAAAATGACAAAACAGGATTAGTGAAAACACGAGAGTGGTGTGGGTGAACAACATAAATAAAAAGTGAAGATACCTTTCCCAAGATGCCTTTGTCACCGTTGTATGAAAACATGTTTTCCTTTCCTTTATACATGCAAGTGAATGCATTATAGGTATGGTTTTTTTTTCCTTAATAGGAGAAGCCTACTTAAATATATATCATTCATGGATCGAATGTTTGGGTGCCTTAATGTGCAGCCAGACATGTTTCCAGGATCGAATTCAATGCAAGGCATATTTGAAACTCTAACTCGTCTTCCTGTCTTATTAGAAATTATTTAAGTTTTCATTTTGTGTTTTCAAGTTAGATATTATTTTCAAGTTTTTACATTTATAATTTTATTGCAATGTAAGTGCATCGATCAAAGCAATGCATGAACAACCTCGAGACGGGATGATCGCGGAAAGAGGCCACGAAGAACATGTAAAGTGCCGCATTGCTCTATCTTCGTGTATTTTAGTTATTTACATAATTTAAATAATATTAATTTTGTTCAAATATGTACACCTAGCCATGGTACGCTCGATGATTCCTCTTCGAGGAAGAGTTTATTCATCCCTATCTCCGTTGTTCTTGTTGCAAAAAAATGCACGAGATGCAATATTCGAATTTAATACTTCGATAGATGCACCTCAAACACTCAATAGAAGAGAGGATACAACATCTTACAGAGGCGCTCTAGAAAGATATCGGTAATAATAAAAAGTCAAAAGGGATATTTTTTTTGTTCTCGTATGAGATGAATTTTGATAGTTTGATTTTTAATTTTTACATCGACTAAACAAACAAAAGTTCTTTTGTATGTAGCGTTTTCCGGCATTTGCCGAACCCTGTTGGTGGTAGTGGGACACAAGGGCAAGATATTGCCCAAAAACCCTCGTATACCTTCTACTCCTCTTTAGGTGCTAGCCAAGAAACACACCCCGCCCAAGCAGTATTATGCACCACCAACCGCCGAACGTGTTGGCAATGATGAGGCCGATATGGCCAACTACATTATTGCGTTTCCTCGGGAGCTACATGTGCTCACTCATTTGTGGACCATTAATGGCACGTTGTTGGTGAACGATGAGGGTTTCCCATAAAGCATGTACAACTCCCAGGTAAATTTCTTAATATTTTAACTATTTAATGTACTTTTATCTAAAACATATTTATCATGATTTTTATTTTTAAATTAATGATAATATCTTGTTCTTTTTTTTGGTTTTATTCGTGTAGGAAACAATGAGTTCTACAGATTCGGAGAGCCATGCGTTGGTAGTTTTTGGCCCAACTATACGCATGTGGTGGAATTCCTAGAATTCCAACCTCGAAAAAGAACTTCTAGATTATCTAGAAGCCCTTTTTAAATTTATTACCTGGATGTAACACGGTGGCCTCGGTAGCCGAAAAATATTTTAAATATACCAGGGACACCTATAGGACGCAATTGAAATTTAACCCTAGATATGAGCATCCTCTCATAGCTTCGTGAGAGTGAGTGGAGAGCACCATCCATGACGCGAAAGAGAAAAGGGAAAAAGAAAGAAGGAAAATGCCAATCGGACCCGCAACGTAAATTGCAACTTTAATTCAATAGCTTCTTTAACTTTTCTTTATGTCTAAAATAAAAGTGTGCTACGTCATATCCGACTTCAATCTTTTGATGCTAGGTTGCTCGACACCTCAAAGGAAACCAAAGCTAGGATTGAGAAAAAGGGCCATCACAAGCTCGGGCTGTGGTGGCTACTTGAAATTAGCCGCAAGAATTGTAATTAAGTAGCTAAACATCTTATAATTAATTGTATCGCCTTCCAACGTTTTTGTAATCCTATCGCATATGATTAAAAATACACAATCATATGTAATGTAGGGTGATGACTTTAGAAATCGTAAACCAGCGCAGGAAGATAAAAATATCGCTTTCCATTTTGGCTATCAAGTCAGTAGTTGAACGTCTCGTGCTCGTTGCGTCCCAAGATCTGCACGTTCATAAGGTAAAACATTAAACTTTCAATATTTTTGTTTTTCGTCCATAAATTTAATTTCTAACAACTTTGTTTAAACTGTGAGCAACACTACCGACGCAGGAAAATAACCCGCTTTTAGAGCTAGATGTAGATGATCCTCTCGTGCAACCTAATCATTGTAGTGGGGACCAGGCCGACAATGTCGCTATCGTTGAGGGCCGTGACGGTAATTAATTTCCACTTATAATTTTTTCTAATTATACCTTGATGGTTGTCCTTATAACGCTTTTTTTAAATGACAAAGAATGTTTCCCTTGAGGATCTTACCACCAGAGAGGAAGACAAAGGTCAGCCTCAACGTTACAAATGGTGCAATTGCAAATAATCTCATTGCAATTTTTTTTATTAATATTACCGAACTAGTTCAATGATATTTAAAACCGATAATTAAAATTTAATATTATCTCGTTTTTGTAGGCGATGCCCGTCACTCGGATGATAATCGTACATCGTAAAAATGCAAATAGGTCGGGCCGACGAATCGGTGCACTGCCAGGTAAATAATTTCATTGCAATATTTTTTATTAATATTACCGAACTAGTTCAATGATATTTAAACCGACAATTAAAATTTAATATTATCTCGTTTATGTAGGCGATGCCCGTCATCGGATGAGACCGTACATCGTGACAACGCAACTAGGTCACGGCGACAATCGGTGCACTAGGTAATAGGTCGCATTGCAATTTTTTTATTAATATTACCGAAGTAGTTCAATGATATTTAAAAACTAACAATTAAAATTTAATATTATCTGTTTTTGTAGGCGATGCCTCGTCACCGGGATGAGCCTGACATCATGAATACGCAACTAGGCCGGCGAGTGCGGGCCGAAGGCATTGCAGGAGCAGAGCACGATGATATCGATGATGCAATTAGGAGCTTTAAAAAATAGGAAGAAGAAAAAGAAAATTTGACAATGTAAAATATTGTATTATAAGACAAACGTTACCATACTTGGAACGTTTTTTGCCTTATATAAAAAACTCATTTATCATACTATTTTTATGTAAAGCATTAATTGCAATGTTTCCTTTCGTACTTTTTGTTGAATTGTTTTTTTATTAGTTATTGAATATTTTTTTTTATGCTCATGAAAGTAAAAAATGAAATATAGATTGGGTATTGGGGAATTGAGAGTGATGTGAGGGGGGGGGAGGGGCTATAAGAGCTTCCACCTTCACGTGGTTGGCTCCCATGGCTAGTAGAGAATAACTTATTGGAGCGATTTAATTTTGGAGCAAACCTCCTTGATCCAAACGTAGCAAACAAAAAAGTCACCGTTGACTTAGTTGCTACTCTTTCAATCGTGAGGCTTGTTCCAAGTTCATACGACTCCAATAAATTGTTCTTTGAAACGAAGAGGAGCTATTCAGGTATGTTTTGGACATTTTCAACATATGTTCTAACATTATCATAAGAATGCATCTTAGAGTAAAAAATACTACATCAATTAGTTGTATTTATTGCATGTATAATGATGGATTTTGATTGACTTGGCATCGTTGCAAAAATCCTCTTGCATCATGAGCAATACAACTTGTCAACCAGGGTCATGTCTAGGATATTTTGCTTGTGCGCTTGACCAGGTTCGTAATGTCAAATTTTGTAAGTTCCTTTACGCTCATAATTCAATATTAAGCTTGTTCATGATTATTATCTAGGTTTTTCGTATGTGTTTTTTCTATCTATTTGATTGTAAGAAACTATGCATGTTTCCCGTTTTTCACTATGATTTCTCCCATTACCACTCCCGGTGATGAATTCTAATTTATTGTTACATAGGTTACTTTATTGTTACTATGATTTCTCCATTTACGATTTCATAGGTTACATCATGTAAAGTTGTCAATCGCAAAGTTGGCATGGAGCTTTAGTTCTCCGTATTTGGGGCTTTTCTGATATTTTCTCCTCATGTCATTCCTACATCACCTCGTTGTTTGAGCATGCCAATTGGCACATGTCAACTGAAAGTGGTGCCACATTTCACCTATTTTCAGTGAGAGTTTATGGTTTCTCTAACATAGCTTCGTAAATCCGATTCGGCAAGGCTCGCTTGAATATTGTCACATAATACTTATGGTTTGGATTGATGAGCATGTTCGAATGGTTGGTTGATTCATAAGAACCACCCATATAGTCATCTTGAGATATTTCAGAAGGTTTCTCAAGCCTTTTTTCACCGTTTCTAGTAGGTGGGATGGTGTGGGGTGATCCATCAATATCGGTGCTCTTGTAGTAGGGAATTTGTTTTTGGGGATATAAAGGAGCATTTGATGTAGATATCCCATTGGATGCATTCATAGATGGGCACCTAGAGGTCAAGAATTTAAATTAAAAATATGCAACCTCTAGCATGGCAACCAAGGCCGCGAGAGACACCGGTTAAAGATCGTTTTGTGCCGGCCTTAATATAGTCGTGATTTATTTCTATTATCTTAATGCAAATATATAGTCTCCAAGTATCATTAAAATGAGGATTGTGGTTGTATTTCTTTGGTTGTTTCTCTTCTTAATGCTCCGTGTTGCCAAAAGTTGCGATAGTTGTTTAGTTTGGTTCGTTACAACTTAAAAGTGGTTTTTAGCAATGGGAGTCATGCTTTTAAGGTTCATACTAATATGAAGATCTTGTAATTCCATATTCAGCATAAGAGAAGATGGCCTCTCGCTTTGGGCGGTATGACAACAATTTCCACATCTACCTCATTGGGTAACAATGGAAAGGGGAAGAAGTTGGGTGCAATGTTTGATAATTATGGCAAAAGACAATTGTTTTCTCCTTCGGCTTTTTTCACCCATTTCCTTTAATCGCTCAAGCTAAAGAGGGAATCCGAGATTACACGACAAGAGAAGGTAGTTAATAAAAGAGCTATGGAAAAGGGAGTTGTACTTCAACAAGGATGGCTCAAAGGACAAAAAAATTGCAGGTCGTAGAAAAATTATGTTTAAAGGAAGGTCACCCCGCACGTGAAACTCCCACCGCGTGGGATCTTTCCTTGTCCACTTATATTCGATTTTAATGTGTTATTTAATTTTTCATGGAGGGTTGTTTTGGCATATGGTTCAGCATTCAATTGCATACTTATTAAAAGCATTGTCAATTTGTCTTGCAAAGTGTGAACAAACTTGCCGATCTTGTTGGAGTCACCCTTGGGGCGAAGGGCAAAATGTTGTCTTGGAGAGCAAGCATGGTTCTCCTAAAATAGTTAATGATGGTGTGACAAACAGCTTACAGAGGTAATTTGTAGATGTGTGATCCGGTTTTCTTTTAACGTTGTATTAGTTCCCCTCTTAAATGTCTTAGATTTGGTAGGCATAATTTGAAACTCAAAGGTGAAAGGAAACATATTTGTTACCCGCTGGTCTACTTGGCCTATGGACTAGCCACATTAGAGTAATGCATAAATATTTTCACAACAATAAAATGAAAGGGTTATGGCTGAGTCAAATTTTATTGTTATTGACAAAAGGTAATGAAATGTATCTCAATGCTATGGTTTTGGCTTCTTTATTGGTTGAATTAGAGGACCCATTGAAATATTGGGGCCAAGTTGGTAAGGCAAGATGCGTAAAGACAAATGATTTAGTCGATGGAACCACAACATCCGTTGTTTCGTACATGTTGGAATATTGAAAAATTCTATAACAATGAATGAATAAATCTCCCTTCCTCTAACACAAGTAGAAAATAAAAATTTCTTTGACAGGATAGAGTTTGTAATACTTGAAAACAAACTTATTCCCTTCAATAACTCAAAAAAACTATTACACTACTTCCTCACCGAGAGGGATTACAAAATTATGATCGTTACAAAACACAAGGCATAAAACCAACTCACCGTCCGTTCAAAACAAACATACTCTCCGTCTCTAAAACACTCGTTGTGTTTTTCCCTTTCGCACCATCAGGCATACACACTTAAAAAGTTACACCTACTTTTCACTTTTTACACACCTACAGTAATAAAAAATTTACGTACTATCTATAAAAAAAACTACCAAGCTTTTTTCGACCTTTTTATTTTTATATGCCGTAACATATAAAACATATTATAATAATAAACCCTCTTTAAAAAAAAAAAAAAAAAATTAAAACTAAATTCTATGGCCCACCTTTCATTTCGCATATGATATATATATAACATATGTTTAAAACATATGTATATATTAAACTATCAAAACATTAAAGAACCCTTTCCGTCGGACTTCAAAAGTCTGAATAGATTGAATTTCAAACCAAATTCGCGTTCCAAACTGGGATGCTGACGTCTGCCTAATTTTAACTCAAATTCTCAATCCAATGTGCCCTATAAAAAATTCGGGTCCAGTTTTTAGGTTTTTAGATTGCCTTCAATTTCATGCGATCTAATATTAATGCTCCACGTGTCCTCCTTTTGAATTTACAAAACTGTCATTACGTTTGTTTAATTTACGGTTGGTGAATTGCGTTATCTGGTTGTTGTTTTTAAATACAATCTGTGAAATATAGGTAACGGCGAGTCTACAAAAAAACTTGCGAGGTAAATGCGGGTGTTGGATGGCATGCAAAACAACCATGAGGGTTTAATAAGTGAGGGTGTAAAGGTAACTTTTTATTGATAGTACTGGATTAGGATCATCTATTCATTTTTGTAGGGTCTTATGGTGTTTGGTTTTTAGTTTTGGGTTGGGCTTATTAAGTCTAAGATATTTTTTGAGTGAAAAAATTGCTATCGGGTATTAAAAATTTTTGGTTCTTTTGTCAAAATTTATGAGCTTGTTAGGAAATACAAAACTGACAATGGTTGTATCTTAAATTTGTGGAAAATAATTTGAAATGAAACCTTTTTGTTTAGGTTGTTGCAGCAGATGCAAACCCCATTCAAATTACTAGGGGCATTGACAAGACAATAAAGGCCCTTGTTTCGGAACTCAAAATTTTGTCAAAGGAGGCAAACGCTTGCCTTTTGAGTAGGCTGGTTTTCCTTTTTGCTGATGGTTTGGTGTATCTAATTGAATTAGTTGCCTAAGGTATTTTTGGTTGCAAACTCCTTTTCATTTTTCATACAGTATTGGCCTTGTGGAATGCATTTGATTGTGTGGTCTTGTTAGATCTACAACATTTGTAGTTGTTTAGTCTTATGGCCGAGGTGCACTTTTATTATGGAAATAGTCGATGCAATATTGTCATTTAATCCTTACTGCAGGGTAGCATGTTGAGAAGTTTCTTGTGAAACATTTGGTATTCAAAATGACACTTGATCCTATACAGCATCATGCACTTGACTTCAAAATTCATATTCAAAGTGTGCCAAACAATTCTTGAAAAATTTCAATTATTTATTTTGTTTTAAACCATTATCTTTTTCATGTATTGGATGCTGAAAATGTGAAAAAGACTTTGGTATGAAACCAACTGGTGAATAATTTCCAGCACAACAACCACTTCCAAGACATGATTTAGAAGTAGAACAAATGTGCTTATGAAGCATAGAAAGATATCCTTGATGCATTGTCAATGTTTGGCTAGAGTTATTTTTGGAGAAAATAACTCCTTATTCCTAGAATAGTGATCTTCAATACAAGTAAATGCCAGAGAAGAGAGATCATCGTGTGACGCAACAAAACTGAAATTGGACCCCCAAGGAGAGTTGGTGTGTCTACAATCGTTGTGTCAGCATTTTCCCTTGGTGTACCCCGTTCTTTTCCTCCAGCCTGAGTCTTAATTGACTTCTTCTTTCTTCGGGTTTATTTATCAAATTCGTAGAATTTGATAAATAAATACTATCCACGATGGTTGGACTTTAATTTATATTCCCGACTTTATATTATCTCCAATCCTTATAACCAATGTTTAACTTTCAACACTTTGTATTTATACTCCACGTTTGTTTTTAAATAAATAACTTGTAATGAACTTTCGGCTCTATATTTCACCACCCAGCCTTACAACAATCACGCTCCAGACTTATGCTAATTATACGCCAATGGTTTAATTAAACAATTTCATTATACTTCAGCCCCACCTATATATATCAATAACCAATCAAACACTCGTATCATACCTGGCTATCCTCCGCACACCTTAGTTAACCTCCGGGCAAGTTCAACGTGCGACCACCGTCCGATGGCCCTTCTCCAAATCAACGACTCTTGGCAATTTCGCTCAGCTTCCAACGTCGGGCTTTAACATGCGATGGCGTGGGTTAAACGGTGGTTTTCCGGGGGTCACTTCGCCACGTGTCGCATTCCCTATGGAATCGCTTGCGAATAGGAAATACCGCCTACTCTGCAAAAGTGGTGCGATATGGGCAACCCGCTTTTGTGATTCCGCTCGTGGTTTTGTTAGAGGGCTCGACCACGGGTGCAAGTCTGGTTCCGCTATCCTTTTGTTTGTTAACTCATGTCCAATCCTTGGGTCAGGTTCCGAAAGCACAACAATTTTGTCTCTTTATTAAGCGGGATTTTTATATTTGAACAGTTTTAACAACCCCGGTTCTCTACACAGACCTCGCCTTCGGGTGGGGTGAGTTCATAGGGTTATCCAACAATTTACGAGAATTCAAAGACAGAAGAATGGAATTATCAGTACCCAATCGCCTCACAGTTAAACAATTCTTCACAATTAGCAGTTCGAGATAATTCAATTGCAACTATGCTTGGAAATCATTTAACTGGAAACAATTGTTCACACACAGAGGTTTATTGCAGAAATCCCCTCTCTACTCTCCTCTTCCCTCTCTACTTTTATTCATCCGAGGAATTAAAATTTATATACATAACATATGGCTCTTTGGTTCCTCTGAGAGGACCGTTATAGAAATAAAAAGGTCTAATTATAATAATTCAACTAACTGAAACTGTTCGACTCCTACAACTCTAACTAGTCTAAGTAATACAATCAGCTGAGGTATTGACACCTAGCTGTTACAACTCAAATGTTTTCGAACCCTCCTAGCCACAACATGTGGACAAAACCTCCTACATTGTTGGCTAGTGCCTAATGCCCCTGCATCATCGTGTGACATAAACCTATTAACAAAAGTGAATTCCTTGAATTTCACCAAACATTTTATTTGAATTCCTTGCTTTTAAAAGCCAATGATATCCCTTATTGTGTTAATGTTACGTAAATTCCTTGTCCTAGTGCCTCACACTCTACTATGAATGTTTTACCAAAAGTAGGTGCAACCGATGTTGGTGTAGAAGACATGGCATCCAATGAAAGAGAGAATGCCAAAGTAGCCTCATCATTCCATATAAATGATATTTTCTTCAAGAGATATGTGAGTGGACTTGAAATGCATGCATAATTTTTAACAAATGATCAATAATATCATGTAAGTCTAAAAAATCTTCTAAGAACCTTGATTTTCTTAGGAATAGGTCATTTTGTAATAGCTTGCATCTTTTGAGGCTCCAACTTCACTCCTTCCTTTAAACAATATGAACCAAATACTCGAATTCTTATTTCCCAAAAGCACATTTGGATATTTTTACATAAAAATGATTGTTCTCAATAATTATTTATATAACTTTTCCACATGTCTAGTGTGGTATTCCCATGATTTATTATAAATATGTGTATTATCAAAGAAAACCAACACAAATTTTATAAGATGGGATCAATTCCTAAGTCGAGCCTGCCGGACTTCAAACGGCGATAAACCATAATTCAAACCAAATTCACGTTCCAAAATAGTGTGCTGACGTCGGCCAATTTTGTGACGTGAAAAGAAAATTAATTCTGCCCTAATATTTTTCGGGTCCGAAGTTGGGCTGGCGTACAGAGGGAGAGTTGTGACGCGAATTTCTTATCAAATTCGCCCTAATCTTTTCTGGGTCCAGATTTCCACTGCACGAGTGGCCCAAACAAAGATCCACTCCAATCAATTTCCGCTTACTGCAACCTCAATAAAACTTGCCCTGCTCCCGGCTGCGGGTGCATTCGATGGCGTTTAAGGCGATGGGACATGGATATGGTGATTTCATATCAATCGCATTAACATTTAACGCTGTTCAATTAAGTTTTCACATCAAATCCGTATTAATTAATTTTTAACACTGTTCAAGATCGGCCTCCACTCCTCTTAGCGATTCTGCACGCTCCAATATGATCCAGCCTTCGGCTCTCATTATTAATGATCAAAGATTAATTATGACGAGCGTCCTTTGATTGCATTGCAGTCGGGTCGAGAAAATGGCTTTTAGCTATGGTTTTTCAGACGAGCTAGTTGCTGGATTACACTGCCTGCTAACTGTGACGATAAGGAGAAGTGGCCAGCTGAACTGCTGCCTAGACCTTGCAGCATATCTGCATTTCTCTCTCTATCTCTCTCGTTCATCTTCCTCTCGCACTGAATTCTCGCTTCTCCGTCTCCCTCTTGTGCTCCACTTCGCCCGAGACTGCACCCATGCCTCGCGTGCGTCATAGGATGCGTTGCCGCAGGGGGAGCACTAGAGGTCAACCCCTGCGTGCTCCCTCCAGCCCCTCAACAGAGTCGACTTCCGGCCAGTCCAGTGATTATTACGCAGGTCGATATCCAAATACTAGGAGTGGGCGGGGTCAGGTTGTAGGATCTGGCCATCGTATGGATTCCCCTGCTCCTCGCTTCCCCATCGCTAGTTCACCTTCTCCCATGACGCGCATTGCGCAATTTTCCTTTAATTTCTCTCTCAACTGCCTATGAATCACGGCTTTAGTCACTGTGGTCTTCCGCGAGGAGGCCCAAACGGAGGAAGAATGCACCCGTCCGGTGGGTCTGAGCTCGGAAAAAGCCGGCCAGCATTCGGGCCTTCAGGAGGGGAGCCGTGGCATGCATGTGGAGGTAGCACCTAGCGATCCCGGACCTTCCGAAGGATGGTGCCGAATCGTGGAGGAACCAGCGGAGGATTAGTTTGGTTAATTTGTTTTTCTTGCTTAGCAGGCCCAGTTAATTGGGCTGCTTTTAGTTTATTTTACTGTGCTGGACCTTTAAGTAATATTTTTGAATTCTGTAAATTAAATGTTCAAGACTGGTTTCCCCGTATGAGGGCAGTCTTCTTAATTTTTTGATTTTTTGATGACAAATTTGCCATGAGTATGGCCAGGCAATGTTTTTGACTTCGGTGTAATTTTATTCACAATGTTAATAGATTAACTTTACTTTGAATTCTCACATGATTAGCGTTTTTCTTGATCTGTTCAAGGATTTTGGGTACTTTAATTTGTATTTGGAACAATGGACGTCAATACTCTATCTGTTGCTTTACTGTTCTACATACTACTATTTCACTTTCTTATAGATGCCTCGGGCATATTTGAATGCTTTCTCAGATTGTCGATAATCTCCATGTGGACCGTTACTGGATTTTATATCATGTCTCTGTATGTGACATGGGGTATTTTTCTATCATTGTCTGGGGTGGGACTTCCACTTTTCTGGATGGATATTTGGGTTCCAATCTTCAGATGTGAAAATGTAATGACTTCATGGACTGTTTTACTTCATATAATATATATTCAAAACAACGTTTTTTCTCTTGTGAAAAAAAAATGATTAATGTTTATCACTCTGCCTTCAAAACTAGCTATGCTGGTCTATGTTGCTGGTTTATTAATATGGTCTGATGGTATTTTTATATTTTGGACATATCACACTCCTCACATGATTAGCGTTTTTCTCTGTTCAAGGATTTTGGGTACTTTAATTTGTATTTGGAACAATGGACGTCGGTACGTACTCTATCCGTTGCTTTACTATTCTACATACTGCTATTTCACTTTCTTATAGATGCCTCGGGCATATTTGGATGCTTTCTCAGATTGTCGATAATCACCATGTGGACCGTTACTGGGTTTTATATCAAGTCCCTGTATGTGACATGGGGTATTTTTCTATCACTGTCTAGGGTGGGACTTCCACTTTTCTGGATGGATATTTGGGTTCCAATCTTCAGATGTGAAAATGTAATGATTTCATGGACTGTTTTACTTCACATAATATATTCAAAACAACGTTTTTTCTCTTGTGAAAAAAAAAATGATTAATGTTTATCACTCTGCCTTCAAAACTAGCGATGCTGGTCTATGTTGCTGGTTTATTGATATGGTCTGATGGTCTTTTTATATTTTGGACATATCACACTCCTCACATGATTAGCGTTTTTCTCTGTTGCAGGATTTTGGGTACTTTAATTTGTATTTGGAACAATGGACTTCGGTACTCTATCTGTTGCTTTACTATTCTACATACTGCTATTTCACTTTCTTATAGATGCCTCGGGCATATTTGGATGCTTTCTCAGATTGTCGATAATCTCCATGTGGACCGTTACTGGGTTTTATATCAAGTCCCTGTATGTGACATGGGGTATTTTTCTATCACTGTCTGGGTGGGACTTCCACTTTTCTGGATGGATATTTGGGTTCCAATCTTCAGATGTGAAAATGTAATGACTTCATGGACTGTTTTACTTCATATAATATATTCAAAACAACGTTTTTTCTCTTGTGAAAAAAAAATGATTAATGTTTATCACTCCGCCTTCAAAACTAGCGATGCTGGTCTATGTTGCTGGTTTATTGATATGGTCTGATGGTCTTTTTATATTTTGGACATATCACACTCCTCACATGATTAGCGTTTTTCTCTGCTCAAGGATTTTGGGTACTTTAATTTGTATTTGGAACAATGGACGTCGGTACTCTATCTGTTGCTTTACTATTCTACATACTGCTATTTCACTTTCTTATAGATGCCTCGGGCATATTTGGATGCTTTCTCAGATTGTCGATAATCTCCATGTGGACCGTTACTGGGTTTTATATCAAGTCCCTGTATGTGACATGGGTATTTTTCTATCACTGTCTGGGGTGGGACTTCCACTTTTCTGGATGGATATTTGGGTTCCAATCTTCAGATGTGAAAATGTAATAACTTCATGGACTGCTTTACTTCATATAATATATTCAAAACAACATTTTTTCTCTTGTGAAAAAAAAATGATTAATGTTTATCACTCTGCCTTCAAAACTAGCGATGCTGGTCTATGTTGCCGGTTTATTGATATGGTCTGATGGTATTTTTATATTTTGGACATATCACACTCCTCACATGATTAGCGTTTTTCTCCGTTCAAGGATTTTGGGTACTTTAATTTGTATTTGGAACAATGGACGTCGGTACGTACTCTATCTGTTGCTTTACTATTCTACATACTGCTATTTCACTTTCTTATAGTTGCCTTGGGCATATTTGGATGCTTTCTCAGATTGTCGATAATCTCCATGTGGACCGTTACTGGGTTTTATATCAAGTCGCTGTATGTGACATGGGGTATTTTTCTATCACTGTCTGGGGTGGGACTTCCACTTTTCTGGATGGATATTTGGGTTCCAATCTTCAGATGTGAAAATGTAATGACTTCATGGACTGTTTTACTTCATATAATATATTCAAAACAACGTTTTTTCTCTTGTGAAAAAAAAATGATTAATGTTTATCACTCTGCCTTCAAAACTAGCGATGCTGGTCTATGTTGCTAGTTTATTGATATGGTTTGATGGTATTTTTATATTTTGGACATATCACACTCCTCACATGATTAGCATTTTTCTCTGTTCAAGGATTTTGGGTACTTTAATTTGTATTTGGAATAATGGACGTTGGTACTCTATCTGTTGCTTTACTATTCTACATACTGCTATTTCACTTTCTTATAGATGCCTCGGGCATATTTGGATGCTTTCTCAGATTGTCGATAATCTCCATGTGGACCGTTACTGGGTTTTATATCATGTCCCCGTATGTGACATGGGGTATTTTTCTATCATTGTCTGGGGTGGGACTTCCACTTTTCTGGATGGATATTTGGGTTCCAATCTTCAGATGTGAAAATGTAATGACTTCATGGACTGTTTTACTTCATATAATACATTCAAAACAGTGTTTCTCGTCTTTTAAAGTTTCATATTTTTTTTTAAAATTGAACCCGCCGTCAGTATACCGATGCCTTGTAGACATCGGAATTGCGACAACTCAGAAACGTCAGAAGAGCTACAGTATAAAAACGTCGGACCACATTTCGTCGGAATTGCGACAGCTTACAAACGTTGGAAGAGCGACGTTCAAAACGTCAGACCACATTTCGTCGGAATTGCGACATCTTACAAACATCGGAAGAGCGACTTCCAAAACGTCGGACCACACTGCGTCGAAATTGCAACCATTTACAAACATCGGAAGAGCGACGTTCAAAACGTCGGACCACATTTCGTTGGAAGTGCGACCGTTTACAAACATCAGAAGTGCGACGGTTCGTGAGACGTCGGAAGAGTGACGCTTGTTCGGAAGTGACGGAAGAAGTGTCGATAGTGCGACACTTTTTAGGTGCGTTGGAATTGCGACGGCATGAAAAACCACGTTTTGTCCGCCCTCGAACTATCGCTCTTACGACGAATATGTGTCGGAATAGCGACGAATTGGCTGTCGGAATTTCCGCCAAATTTTCTAGTGCCATCCTCGAGCAGCAAAGTATAAAGTTAGAAGAAGAAGGCATATACACAACTCAAAGAGAAGTAGTGCAAAGATAGAAACTACATTGGGAAATGTGCAACCCTTTTCCATTGATGTCAAGGGGGGGGGGGGAAGCAAGCAAAAGAAGAAAGGCTCTTCTAAAATCAAGCAGAGGAAGAAAGACACTTCTGAGAATGAAAGGGGGAGGAATTCTTGGAGGAAGCATTGTAGTATTTTTGGATGTGTTGCCATCAATTCCAAAGGGGGAGACAGTTGGAAATATTTTCATTGATGGCAAAGGAGCACAAAGGAGCAGCAACAAAACTATCATTAAGGAAAAGGAGCATAGAAGTAGAAGCAATAAGGCAAAGAAGCAGATTATGCAATAATGAAGTAAGAAAGCATAAAAGAGGGGCAGAGGAGTGGCAGAGAGGCAAGGAGAAGCATTAGACCATCAGCAAAGGAAAAGGAGCAGAGAGGAGCAACTTCAGAATCAAAGGAGAAAAGGCAACAAAGACAGTTAAGGCAGGAAAGGAACAAAGGCAACAAATGTAGAAAAATGGCAAAAGGCAGCAAAGGCAGCAGAGAAGAAGTTAAGGAAGAAAAGGAGAAAAGGCAACATAACGTGCTGGGCAGAGTTGTGAATGTGTTGGGTCAATTCGTGCACGTTTGGGTTGAGTCGTGAACGCTAAGCGAGTCAAGTCATGAATGTGGGAAAAGTAGTGAGTAAGGCGTCCAGCAAGTGTGATAATCCCAAGTCAGAGTGAATAAAAAATAGAAGAATAATCTTAGGAGAGATTAGAGCTTCTAAAAACTGAATAAAGCTCAGGGAGGTTAGCGAAGATGCAAAGCAGCGGTGGTCGTAGAAAGTAGAGAAATCGACTAAGGCAGAAAAGGCTTAGAAGAATTCCAAAGGAGGAATCAAATGGCGAGGATAAAATCACAGAATTGAACTTTTAATATTAAACAACGACGATGTGGATGCGTGTCAGGTGTAGTATGAAAGCGCACATCGCAAATCGGAAGTTATAGTGTTTATGTGTTAAGGATCAAAGACAAATAAAATTTGCAAGCAACAATGAGGTTTGTTAGATCAGGCACAGATCAATGGTGGGGATAATCTCGCAAACCCTTGAAGACTTTGCACATCACAGGATTTAGCGGATAGCGTTAAGATTTCGCACGGTAAGTTATTTAACCTGCAATGCGAAGTTGATCAGCAAAAAAAGTGTGGACCGTCCGATCCTTCAAAGACCAACGGCAAAGATCGAATTGCACCAGTGATTTTGAAATCGCAAATTTTATATTTTAGTGTTAAGGCGTTGCATGGTAAGTTAAAAAAAAATTTTATGCGAAATTGAGAAGGCACGTGTCGGCACTGCGCAATATCACAAATCGTAACTTTTAGAGTTTAGCATTAAGGCGCCGCATGGTAAGTTAAGTTGTTTGCGATGCGAAGTGAAGAAGGCATGTGTCGGCACTGTGAAATATCGTAGATCGCAAGGAATAAGGTTTAACCACTAAGTTAAATCATAAAGGTTATGAAGTGTGATCACCTATGATTGGTCACCATGTTGCGGGACCATACAACCAAAGTTAAGCATGTATGTAGAACATTTTCTTTGTTAAATCGCATCAGAGGAGGAAAAGGAGAGTACAACGTAAAATCTAAGGAACGCGAAGTACGAAGTTTTAATGTCCAGAGGTGAATATTAATATATTTCAGGTCCAAGTTTTAATGTGTTTGCATTGGTTTTATGAAGAAAACCATGGAATCGGAGGTCGAATCCAGTAAGACCCGACTCTAAGTGCAGAACAGTGTCATGTAGATGTGGCTGTGAGTTAAAAAGGAAAGGCTGAATGCAAGAGAGAAGACTTTGGGCAAGTGACTCGAAACTCGTGTAGAGGTTATGCGGCTGCAGTAGTTTGATAACAAAGACTGAAAATGGGTAGAAGGAGACTCGGGTAAGTAACGCGACACAGAGCAAAGGAACAGAGAATAGCATAGAACATTGCAAGTAAGATATGAAATAGGCAGAGGTAGTGTAAAACATAAAGGCAGCGGTCAAGTCGGGCTAAGACAGTAATGTTGCAACACAATTGGAAATGTAACTGCATAAACATAAAAGAAAAAGGGACATCAAGTAGAAGAGAACAAACACACAGAAAAACTAAGAAGCTAAAAGGGCTAAATTGAAATATTATTGTAACTATAAATGTAAATTCATTGATTATTTTATATTGTTTTTGATGTAAAGGAAAGTCTCTGTAGGCATAGACAAAACTCCATGAGTGTTGTAATGATTATTTCTAATGTAATAACCTGAACTGAAGTGTAAGGAATCGAATGGGTGGAAGGAAAAGAGTCATGCCTATTCACTTCATATTCCCATAGATAATGCAAACACTCATGAAGTTATCTATATAAAATAGGTAATATACATGTGCAGAAGGTTATAAAAACAGAGAGAGAGAGAGAGAGAGAGAGAGAGAGAGTGCAGCAAAATTGAAGAGAGTTGAAGATTGTTAGAAAGATGCAGAATGGGTAAGAGCAGAAGAATATAAGAAAGCTATAGAAGGTTGGAGAGTGAAAGAATAAGAAAGGAGTGATAGAGATGTTGTGCATATCAGAAGCTGATATGAAGCAGATATGAAGGTTGAAAAGACAACAGTGAAGAAGGAGTAAAACAGAGCTGATATATAGGTAAATCAACATATGATTTTATTGTAGTGTGAGGCAGTTGGTGATTCCATATCAAGTTGTAGCTTGATAGATGTCCAATTGTAGTTGGTTGAGGTAGAATCCTCCTGTGGGTTGTAGCCTGCAGAAAAATACATGGGAGTTGGTGCTTTCGTTTCAAGTTGTGTCTTGATAGATGTCTAGTTGGAGCTGCTTGAGGTAGGAGACTCCTGTGGGTTGTAGCCTACGGAAAATAGATGGGAGTTGGAGCTTCCTTGCAAGTTATAGCTTGCAGAATTTGAGGTAGTAGCCTCATTTAGGTTGGAGCCTATAGAAAATCAGTGGTGAGAGGGAGTTGGAGTTTTCCTTTGCATCACAAAAATGATAAGATGTGGTTTTCTCCCTTATGGGTTTCCACTTATATCTGTTGTCTATGTGTTTGATGATTATGTGTTGATGTGATGTTTTAATTTGCTTAATTACTTTCTCTACACACATTAAGTTTGTTAATTCATTATGTATTAAGTTGCTTATGAACTGAATGTGTAATTGAGTTCAATTAAAATAGTTTTAAATATCCATGAATGTACTAAACTGATTCACCCGCCCTCTCAGTTTAGCTAAGAGTTCATCAACCAGCAAGGAAGGCCATGCCCATATCAGCTAAAGGCTAAATGGAGTTAACGACCAATAATTTTTAGATGTATTTGATGCTCTGAACACAGTGGTACAGTTTTCAGAGACGTTGGAGAATTTTGGAAGGTGCTTATGTCACTTTGGATATTAAGCAAGCCCATGGCCACCAGGATGGGAGGTCAAGCCTAGATCAGTTGGAAACCAAATTTAGAGATTGAATTATCATTTTTGGGATTTTTGAGTGTTTTGAAGCCAATGTAATAGGTTGAAAATACATTGGAACCCTATAGGTGTATGTAACCATAAATTTGACTCTTAATCCCAAGAGGGCCTAGATAGTTAAAGCTGATCCATGGAGATGTAGCCCAGGAGGGGTGAACTCCATTATCATCCATGGTATTTTGTGATTGTTGTGTGTTATATTTCTACATTTAATTTTTTGTATATGAGTTTTTGAAAGTTAATTAACTCATAATTAGATCATCAAAGACACATGAAACTTGACACATAAATCCCTTCCCAAGTGGTTGAATTTAGACGATCATAATCACACATTTTTAATACTGATGAGGGAGCTAGCATAGTAATAACTATTTTTCCCATATTCAGATCAAGTTGGTATCAGAGAAAAATTTTACCTCATTTTAGCCAAGGTTAGCTAGAAGAATTAGCTATTGGTTTTTTAATTTGTGCAGGGAGAATTTAACTCTGTGCAAGTTTATGTGTGAAGAAGAAGATCAAAATTGAGAACTGAATTCTCAAATCATAGCAAAGAAGCTTTGTATGCATTTCAGGTGTGATGGTAGCTTCATTAAGGAATGTTTCTAATCCATCTTCCTTAGAAAAACTCTTTTATAAAGAGTTGTTATAGAAGCTATACATCATGATTGATATGATGCAAGAGAAGTATGACGGTAAGAGAGAGAGCATTATAATTCAAGAGTGGTTGATTTCCATGAAGGAGGAGAATCAAGATCTTCTTGAAAAGATGCATGAGATGGAGACTCAGCTCCATATTGAAAATGAGAACCTTGAAAGGATGCATGAGATGGAGATTCAGCTCCATGATGCCAAGGAAGCCTTAGTCATGTATATGCATGAAAAAGAGGTATGAAATTCAAGTTTATCTTCAATTTAATCTCAAAATGAATGTGTAGGTGCTTTTTAAAGATACACTATAGGAATAGGGTCCAAATTATTGATGAAGATGGGCTATGAAGGTAAAGGGTTAGGAAAACATGCACAAGGAATATTTGAGCGAATTGTTGTTGATGAAAGGCCTAAGTATTTTGGTCTTGGTTATGGACAACGTGATGGAGAAAAATCTAAATCCAAGGAGGCACATGAAGGTGTTCCAAGAAGGACTTTCATTTCATGTTCATTACATCAAGCTTGTGAAGGTTGTGTTCATGAGGAATGGAAAATTTTTACACCCACTTTGCAAGAAGGTGCTCATAAGCATGCGGCTAATGAGAATGGTGAACAAGAGAATGTTGAAAGCTCTAAATTCAATGAATGCGTTGTTGGTATTCCGAAGAGAGCCACTACCTCATCGAATTCACCTCCTCAATAAGGTGACAAAGGTGAATGTTCAAGGTATAAATATGTTTCTAATCAAGTTTATTTTGATTATGATAAACATGGAAAATTATCACATAAGATTTGGAGAAAATTTGCATGTTAATTTTGTGGTTTGAATAACCATAATGTTTTGAGGTGTTGGAAGAAGATAGCCATGCACGGGAAACTTTCAAAGCAAAGGAGGCAGAAAGCCAAAGGTCCATTGGACAAAGAAAACCATGTTGAAAATAAGATGCAATTGTTTTTCACTCATTTCCATAAGCAAGGTCATCTTGTAGAAAATTTTTGCACTTTGTATCCAACAAGTCATCCATGACATTTGAAGAAGGTGAAGAAAGAGAATGGCAAGCATGGAAAAGAAGATTCCATAATTGATGTGGGCCAGGATAATTCACCTGATGATGATGTGCAGCTAAAAGAAGCACCATTGAAATGGTTTGGTAAGAGATGGTTAGATTTCTTATCCATATAAGGCTTTGCATGTCTTTTGATGTTGATGTGTTTCTTTGCCAATGGAATGCATGTTTCATGCTTACGCCAAGAAGGTGTTTGAAAGTGGACTATGTTTACTCACTTTAATGCAGAAAAAATTGTTTATTTCAACTTTAAGTACACGTACATATGAATGGGGTTCTTGTACTTATGAATTTACTTGTGAGAGAGTTGAAGAATTGTATACGTGCATGAGATTTTGTGTGTATGAATAGTGAAATTTTGATGGTTATATTGTTCTTGAACATGCATGAGTAATTGACTTGTTTTGTTCGATCGCTTTGTTTAACATGTATGTCATCAACCTGAGAGTGTTGATCATTTGCACATGCATGAGTGTCGAATTTTGTTGATCGATTGTGTGTTACATGCATGTCATATCGACTTGGAAGAGTTGATTTTGTCTCCAAAGATGAAAAGGAGATGTTGACGAAGTGTTTCATGAAATGTGAAATTCATTTTGTTTTGGGAAAACAATCGTCAAATTATTACACATGCTTATGCTTGACTTGAGAGTCAGAAGTTTTAAGAGGCATGTTTTGTCGACTTGTGTTTGGTCGATAAGTTTTGACACCAAGACGTAAGAGTACATGGTGATGTTCACATGATGTGAAATTTTTTTCTTTGAAGGAGCAAGAGGATATGTCGTCAAGTTATGTTTCTTGCATGATGTGCTTTTCAGATACAAACAATAACCATCAATCTAAATATGTTGTGTTTGTGACAAAATGTCAACAAAAAAAAAAATTGCAGCCATTATAGACCATTTTATGTGTCGACGCCAAGAAGAGAAGGAGATGGCGAATGCATTCTTCCAGATGTGGAATTTGGAACCATGGAGGTAAAAGAATAGTCATTTTTTTCTTTTTATTACTATTGTTGGAACTCATTGTTGTAGTTCACTTAGATGGGATTAATTTGGAAAAGTGGTTTCCAAGGATAAGATTGCATCGAATGCATGTTTGTGCAAAGGAGGAACATGATTCTCAGTAGGAAGGTAATCAGTTAGTTTTCCAAGCACCGAGGAACCGATTTGGTACAGAAAAAGTGTTATATCAGCCATAAAGTGTTGGACTGGGTCAGTAGCAAAAGAAGAATAGTGGTTGAAGAGCTAAGTCATTTGCAAGGCAAGGCATGTCAATGAACCGAAGTGGTTGTCATGGCGATTTTTCCATGTAGAATCAATATGATAGAACTTGGGAAACATAAGAGTATTCAGCTCTCATAGACAACCATATTTTGTGGGTCCAAAAGCATGTTAGTGGGAAGGAGTGATCAGAATCTGGATTAGGGGCCAAACTTTGCTAAAAAATGAAAGTGCTCATAATTGCACCAAGATAGAACGAGAGTGACTAGCCCATCACCAGGAATTCAACGCAACTCACTTTGTCGGAAACTGAGTTCATATGAAGAAGTTATAGTTTGTTGATCGTCATTCAGAATAGGAAATTTTTTAAAAAAATTGTAGAACAGGTACAGGTTGATGACATGGCAGCCCAGTCAGCATGCAGGGAATCTTATTCAATTTTTTCCCAATGGGACTGTGACGAGTGTCACTACTGGATTCGCCAGTTTTGTTTGTGAAGGTGAAATTTTTCCAATGCCCTCCAAGGTTGAATGTGGGTTCATGATGAATCATTATGTGTTGGAATCATATATATATATATATATAATTAATATTAAATCCAAACTTATATATGAATTCCACATATAACATTTCAATCCATATTCCATGTGTATTAAATTTAAACTATATTCTGGTGGCATATTGTTAATTCCAAAGTCTGAATATGTGTTTTATTGGAGCGCCTTGACTATATCCAAAGTTCGATGGTATGTGGGAAAATTTAATTTGGTCAATGGTTTAATACAAAGGTGTTGGCGTATTTATATACGTTAACAAAATATGTATATGGGGGTGGAGGTCAGGATCGAACTCGTGACCTCCCCCCAACCAATCAACATTTTTACCACTATGTTATGGGCAGGTCTTGTTAAATGATGGCCACCAACTATTATTTGAATTTTAATTGTGGATCTGATGGCGGGAAGGATGGGGGCAGCCCTCCTCCAAATGAAACCACACCATACCCCCAAGTCTTAAACACCCAAGTTAAACACGCTTAGTGTGCATCCATCCACCTTAATTACGAGTTAGCAGTAATTAACCACAGTTTTAAATGGCAGGAATTTTGGCAGCACCTCCAAATCCTGTGCCACCTCTAGAATTTTCGAAGCTAACTGGATTTTCTCCAGGTTTAGAGGCAGAATCTAGGGGAAAATTAAATGAAGCCTATCTTGAGCAATTTTTTGACCAATTTTGGCTCAGGAAGAGTCATTCCTGGTTGATTGGCATGCTTTGAATTCATTGGAATAGTTTTCATAGGAAGAGGAGCAATTATACAGAGGTTTTTGTCACCTTGAATAATTTTGAAGCTTAGGGCCACCAGGAGGGAAGGTCGTGCCCAGATCAGCTGAAGGCCAAATTGAGTGAATGAACAGTCATTTTTAGATGTATTCAATGCTCTAAACACACTTGTACAGTTTTTAGAGGTGTTGGAGCACTTTTGAAGGTGCTTATGTCACTTTGGAGATTAAACAAGCCCATGGCCACCAGGATGGGAGGTCAAGCCTAGATCAACTGGAAACGAAATTCATAGATTGAATAGTCATTTTTGGGGTTTTTGAGTGTTATTAAGCCAATGGAATAGGCTATAAATCCATTGGAACACTACAGGTCTATGTAACCATACATTTGACTCTTAATCCCAAGAGGGCCTAGCTAGTTAAAGCAGGTCCATGGAGATGTAGCCCAGGAGGGGTGAACTCCATTATCATCCATGGTATTATGTGATTGTTGCGTGTTATATTTCCACATTTAATTTTTTGTATATGTGTTTTTAAAATTTAATTAACGTTTAATTTGATCATCAAAGACACATGAAACTTGACACATAAATCCCTTCACAAGTGGTTAAATTGAGATGATCCTAATCACACTTTTTTAATATTGATGAGGGAGCTAGCATAGAAATAACTAGTTTTCCCATATTAAAATCACTTTGTTTCATGTCGATGATGTGGGAATAATTATGGCCCTCCTTCACCTGATCACTTCTTATCAACTTCAGCTCATTATCGAGGAAGATGGTTTAGAAACACTTTTTCAGTACCTTGGACCTTGCATGTCTCAACAACAAGTTCTTCACGTTTGACAACAAGTTCACATCATTGGCCTTCGATCGAATGATTCTGAAAGTGTTCTCCTTTATCTCATTCATTCACACTTGTAGATATTTTTGTCGTATCTTAAGGGCCATCGTCATTATTGGTGGTTTCTCTCGCGTTAACATTTTACATCATCAACCAGTAATTAGGTAGTTTCTACCATGTTTAACATCAGTACATCTATTCACATGGTTAGATTCATACAATGGGTAGATCGAGATAGAGACGAAGACCCTAGATCACATTTTTTATTAGCCAGGCTACGTGGAGTTATTGAGTATTCATGATTGTAAACATGATCCTTTCTATACTGATGGCTAGGACCATACCGTGGATCCATTTCCATGATCTCTTTCAGATGGATGGTTGCATCCATGTCATGGGTTCATGTGTTATTTGATGCCTATTCAGATATATTTTATTAGGCATATTTATATCATATATCTCATATAGTGTATTGTGTTTGATTGGCAGGTCTCGTGATAGTGGTTTTCCAAAGTCCTTGCCATGGTTGATAAAGTGATTCAACCATCACTTCTGGTTCTTCTTTAATGCTTTAGGGGGTATCTGTTACACAGTATTTTGTCACATTCCTCAGTCCTTATCGTAAGTTTCGTATTTTGTGTCACTCATGTCACAAATTTTGCAAAGCAACATAAGTTGTATAAACTTTTTCATCCTGGATAACATGCTTGATATATCCCCAAAGACCTAAAAGAGAAATGCCTTGAATATTTTCTGTAAAAGTTTGAAAAAATATTATCCTACAAGCCCAACACGGTTCTTGCCTTAATAGCCTCGTGCTTGTCACCTTGTCCTTAACCTATGAATAGTGATGCCAATGTGGGAATTCAACAGTAAAGTTGCACGAGTCCTCTTTAGGCAGGTTCTCCAAAAATGGATTAGAAGATTCGGCCATAATAATTTTTGAGAACATAGTTATGGTACTTGTTGGTTGAGGATATGGTCAAATACTCCCATTTTTTACCCTTGATATTATCTCCAAAGATTTTCCCCTTTGAGATAAGGCCTTTCCCCCTCATTAGTGGATCCATAACCTCTCCAACTCTGTTATAAAAGAGTTTCATGCTAGTGAGTATTGGTTGTTCATTTTTGGTTGCCATTCTTCTGCTTGATTGCACCTAAATGTTGTCGATTTGAAGAAGAAAGAGAAGATATTGAAAGTCTAGGCTTGGACTTGGATTTCCACTCTGAAGGAGGCCTCCAACATCAAGGAATCAGTTGTAACCTTTTCTTTTTTCATCTCATAATACAAAGTATGCTTTGCTTCCCATAAATCTATTAATATTAATTGGTTTAGCACGATACTCCTTAATTGGTTATGTAGTTTTCTTTGAAATATATATGCTATGTATATTTCATCTTTTTTCGTGTGATATTCTTTACAAATATTTGGGCGTATAAGGAATAACGAGGAACGAGCCTGAAAGAGAAATGATAAATATAGACATTGAGGAAACGAATGCATAAGGAGTGAGGTAGGCCATCTCCCTCTCTCGTCTTACTTCAATGTTAAACAAGGAAAGCTTGTATTCTTTGTCATGGTTGTTACTAGACCCACTCATTGGGCTAGAGGGATCACTTCTTTCCGAAGAATGGATTTTCCTACATAACACGTACATTTTCACGTAAAATACCAAGAAGAATAAACTATTATTGATGAATTCAAAAGCCAACTTGGTATGGGACTACCATGTTCCACCCGACCATAGATTAGTTGGGCCAAATATCTCTTCATCCAATCACCCATGTGCCATATTCCAAGCATTAATGTGGGACTTAAAACCAAAAGAAACAACTAGGGATTATCAAGGCTAAACCACCTCACCCTCATCAATAGAACCAACCTTTATCATAATCTTCACCGGATCTCTCCACCTAAACCGTGAGGATTTTGTTTGTCTCAAATTCTCGACTTTTTTGTGTATCTCATCATTACTAGTTTAGGGGATTCCTAGGCCTATGAGGTCTCAAACCTCTTGGATTTACCATGTATCCCAACTCGGTATTTCTATGCCCAATGAAGGGTACCACAACTAAGCTTTATCGTGTATACCGTTATTCACCAATCAAGGGATTCATAGGCTCAATTTAGTTTTTCACATTCAGGCTTTATCATGTATCCCAACCCAGGATTCCTAGGCCCTGTGAATAATCCTGAGACCACCCCACTCAGCTTCGGGTCCATCCAACAATCAAAATCAACCAAAACATGAGAACCCAATCACACCATGGCTATTTGGAAATGGAAATTCAAGGCTTAAGAACATTGTCACACCTGCAAAAACCCATGCCATTGACAACAGGAGAACCAAGAAAAAACATGCATAACCATGCATGCCAAATCTAGTAAGGAAATCATACATGCAAATCGATACCTGCAAGTAAACCCATTGTAGTTGCTTGATCCTGCTCTTCCTTGCTTGATATTTTCTTCCTCTTTTCCTTCTTTTCCTTTCTTTATACAATTTCAAAATGCTCCAACAAAACTCTAAGTTTCCAAGAGTGTGAGAGAGACAGAATAGAGAGAGAGCTCCAAAACTAAACTGACAAAAATTACCAACTGATCCTCAGAAACGATTTTATCAATGAGGCCTATATTTCTTCATTTCCATTATTTTCCTTAATTTTCCTCCTCACATGAAACCTGTGACTTTTCACCTTCATTTTCTCCTAATTTACATTACTTTCATTAAAACAAATACCAATTAATGCCACTTTGCCTTTCCAAATCCTTTGCCATTTCCTTTTCCAATTTCATTATCCATAATAAACCAAATGAACACATGCACTAGGATGTTTCTTCCAAACATTCAACTTGCAATAAGTGTCACATAATTGTGGTTATTATTTTTCCTTTACAAACTTTTATTACGTGGAATTTCCACCAGGGTTGTTACATCTTTGCTAATTTTTTTCTTTTTTCCAATTTGACTGAGAATAGATTTCACATACGAACTCAGATTAGGGTGCCATTTTCGTCATTAGATTCCTAGTGATAAGCTCTTTGATCTGGTCCTAGTTTTTATGTCATCCAAGGATTTTTATTTTTTATCCATTAAGGATCCACCTAGATCATTCCTCCCCACTTAAGGACTTTTGGTCCTCCAAAAGTATACAAAGTATTGAAATATTGATCTACATATAAAATGTATTTGACATACCTCCTTTCCTTTCCTTCACCTTTGTAATTCAGAACTAGGAATGATGAAGTCGGTACATGTACCCTTACAACAAAATCCATACCCTTTGCTATCTAACTAAATGTAAAAATATCATGTCGCATTCATATATTATCGTATACACTTCATCACTTTATAAGTTATTTACCATCTATGGGGTATTTAACAATCAACATTATGATTTACAATGGTGGCCATAATTGAATACTTAAAAGGGATATGCATGTCTTACCTAACCAGGTTTATGGAATTTATTCGTATTGTTGGCTTCCTTATTAAATTTCTTCATTGCTTGGTTCCTTCACGGGTGATTTCATATGCTTCATGTCCTTATTTGGGCGTAGCTCTGGATGGAGTTTCGAACATGTGTATTTCTGATGTTCACCTTTGTTGCAATAGTTGCAATGGTTTTTCTTCCTTCATACTTTCTTGACCTTATTTTGTGTTTCCTTCATAGGTGACATATCCTTCCTTGAACGATTGTCTTCAGTGCAACTCTAGCAAGGTGAACTTGAATTAGTTCTTCCTTTAATATTCTCACTATCACTAGAATTTTTTGATGTGTTCTTAGCATCCTTCATTGACTCATACTTGTCACTTGAAGACTCTTATGTCTCCATGGTTTTGGAGTTTCTTTCAACTTTCTCTATAACGTAGCCCAATATTGCATGTTGAGGTAGCTCCACCACTTGGATCGGATTCACAATTTCCTTTCCATTAACTCTTAGTCCATTTCCTTCATAACTCATCTTCTTCATTAGATTTAAACCAATGCTTGTAGCATGATCTTCAAATGCACCAAAATCATCATTATGATGGGAACATGAAACTAAATAATCAATAACATTGTTTACCTCAATTGTCGATTCTAAAGAAGGTGATGATGGATTCGCTAAGCCCTCACTGCACTTGAAATTTTTCAAGGCCTTTTATGTGGCTTGTAGTTGAAGTTTTGATCCCTGCTTCTCCTCTTATGTTTCTTGTAGTAGTATTATTGGTTCAACATTCTCTTCTTGAATTATCTAATTGATCTGCTCAATTTCTTGGAGCCTTGAATGATATAATTAGATGAAGAAGAAGAAAATTCACTTGAAGACGAAGATGGAGGTTCAGAAGGGTCTCCTACATTTACCTAATTTACCAAAGCATTGTCCTATGTTTTCTCTTTCTTCTTCTCTTCCTTCTTTGCTAATCTCTTCTCATAATCTGCAAACAATTTATCTACCATGCCTATTGTTAGTGTCTGCCAATCCTGCCAGTCACCAGTGATCAAATATTCTTTTACAGTTTTTTATTATGGTTTTGAGTCAATTTTTTATGGTTTTAGTAGGTCTTCAAATAAAAATTTGGTCACTGGCTTGTGTGTCTAGGTGTGTTACTACTCCTTCCAAAAAATTCATTTTTTGGTCAATACCATCATTCATTTTGATGAGTCACCAATGAAATTTTCCCATCACCATTGTCATCATTCAACTCATTTCATGTAGAGCCACCATTAGGTTTTAGGGTCAAAATCATAAAAAAATCAATCATTTCACCATTGAATTCAACATTGAAAGAGTAGTAATATTAGAATATGCTCAATAAGGTTTTTGAAAGTGTAATTTCATTTCAATCATGAATTTAATATGTTTCTAAAATGTTCTAAAGATGAAAAGTTTCAAATCAAAAGTGAAAAGACTTGGTGAGGCCATTCAACCACCAAAAGTGAAAATTGATTTCCAAAGCTACAAAAGCCCAAATGAGCCTCTCATTTTCTCATTTCATCCTCAAGAAACCTCTCTCCAGCAAGGAAACTCACTCTCACCCTCAAAAAATAAATTTATTCGCTCTAGAGTGCCATCTCTCCTTTGCAATGTGAATTTGTTGCGCATTTGTTGCGCAGGTGATACACATGCACTGCGATTTTACCTGAGCACTGCGCTTTCTCCATTTTTGGCACAAATAATCATTGTAGTGGATTTTTCATCATAAAAAAAATTCCAGTGTATCATAGATAGGTAAGTGGGCCCTCCAAATCATCTCTCGCGTCTTCATTTTGTATTTGGAAGAAGAAATTCCCTCTTCTAGGGTTTCTAGTTCATTTTCTTGGTTTCATGTTCATATTGATAAATTGCTAAAGGAAGCCCTCATACTAGAGCTTAATCACCTTCCCCTACATATTATACACCTATATAATCACTTTCCCCACCCCTACTCCTCATTTTCCCTAATTTCCTACAAAACATAGCCTAGACTAGACATTTCTAGGTTAGGACTATTTGTTCCCTCTTTGGACATCGTCACCTCACTCATTCTCTAAAATTTCACTTTCGACTACTCCCTAACATCTATCCCTACCCCCCTAAATTTTCTCAAGAATTTAGGAAGCCCTAAACCCCTTCATTTCCCTTCATTCTGTA
The DNA here is from genome assembly GCA_034641835.2 of Pinus albicaulis. Classification (NCBI taxonomy): domain Eukaryota; kingdom Viridiplantae; phylum Streptophyta; class Pinopsida; order Pinales; family Pinaceae; genus Pinus; species Pinus albicaulis. The sequence continues at coordinate 129,245,379 of CM076581.1, read as the reverse complement.
ATATCCCAAAAGGGAAAATGCAGTAATAATGAAACACAATATAAAAACTACAACAAAATAAACAATAAATATAAATAAAAAATCATAATATATAGAGAAGATGAGCCTTTTTATTATGTGGAGAATATTAAAGTTACAACAGTGTAAAAGTAGAGGTACTCTAGCCAAAGAAGTGGCCTAGAATGACCCTTCAAACATGCTACAACTTGCACTGTGTAACTGGTGAGCTACAGGAAGAAATATTGCATTGTCCCTTTTGCTGATGATGTACATATAGCTAATGCAAAGGGAAATTCACATCTATGGAGCTCAGGAGCTCCGATGATGCCAAGATTCAAGATCTGGCTAATGTGATGGGGACCCAAGATAACCCAGAAAGGATTTTCCAGATCTATGAGTTTGGAAAATCACCCTCATAGGGTTTGATCCTTTGACTACTCGGTTATGTAGATCTAAAGGTAGATCTGATCCAAAGATGGCTGAAATATGTTATACAAACAAATCTGAGTTTTTAGGGTTGATCCCTTCTTCAGATCTACAAGCTAGGAGCTTGATATCTTGTCTCTTCTTCCTCCTCCTTCAAGTTGCAACAACTGAATATGCAGCTGCTACAAAATTGTGTTGTACAAGAGGGAGAGACTCTATGCCTACTTAAATATTCTAAAATAAGCTCCAAGCTGATGGAAATAGTGATGGAAAGGTGAGGGGATAATCCCTCACATGATTACTATATGAAATGCTAGCAACTTCCTTCCTCCTCTAGATCTGCAATGATGGAATGCGTAATCCTTGATGGGACTACTATTGATAGGAGGTCAATAAATTTTTTCCTGATTCCAGATCTGAAATGAGGCCCTGGGAATTCTGATCTTGAAGTCCAAGGTGATAGGAATAATCATTCACCAGTTCTTCAGCTGAAATACTAAATACAACCTCCTCCCAAACTGATCTTTATAAATTGAGTAATTCCTGAAAGTATGTTTTTTACAGAGAGTGGAAATGGTGTGGCACCAATGCCTCATGATGAATGGCCGCTCAGAATACCTTCCCAAAGTAGGCAATTCCCGCTCGGGAACACCTTGTGCTAAACAACACTGCAGACTTAGCTAAACAACATAAGAATGCATGGAATTTCAAATGACAATTCCAGATCTAAATAGATCTCAAATGAATAATCAAAATCCCCCCTCTAATTTTTCCTTCATATCCTTTATATATTTTATGAGCCTTCCCATGACTTGGCCCACATCCAACTGCGTTGTTCATGTGTACATAATCCTCCATGTTTGACTATGTTATCTCTCGAAGCCCTCCATCATGTCTACATGCAATGTGCACCCTCTCCATCATGTGTGCATTAATTGCACTACTTCCTCCACCACTTCATCATGAATTCTCTATGATCTTACATTAGATTCCCTCCAGGATCTTAGTTGACCGCTTCAACCTCCATGATCTATCTCATTAATGAGACATGATCTACACTCCATTCACATTAGTAGTTGCTCCACTACTCCATTATGTATATCTATGTCTAAATAATGCACATTCACACATCAAAAGTGGATCTTATTCATATTTGAGTATTATGGGTCCCTCCACCCTTTTATTTACTTAATTAATTAAGAAAATTAAGAACTTTAATATTCCAAATATCATGTGAAAATTTAGGAATATTACAGTCATCCCTAGAAAAAATTTTCTTGTCCTCAAGCAACTGCAAAAGTAGATGCAATTCCATCTATTCCCTTCCAAATGGAATCCACATAAGGAAGGCCTCCTCCATTTTCTGCAATGTGTTATGCATGTTTGGTTCCAAATTTGTCTCTCAAGAATGCATAGAATGACCTCCAACTATATGGTTAGATGTCTTCCTTTCTCCATGAAGTACCAAGTGACAACCATAAGCTGTCCAAAATCACCATCAATACATGAGATACATAAAATAGAGTGGTCCTCCTCACAAAGGAAAAGTCTCATCTCACAAAGCATTTCTACCTCCCATGTTTCATGAAGTACATTGAGCATTGACATGCCCTCATCTTTAGCCCTGTTGGCCTTGTTAGATCCAAGCATCATTCCAACATTATGCAAAAAAATAAATAGAGATATATGGGTAGACAAAGATGTCAAACCATATTCTCCCAATAGTAACCCCCGGATTAAGGCCCTTTGTTGCCATCCTCCATCTCCCCCATGCAAGATGGACAAGCCAAACTCCCCCAAAAGCAACCAAAGCAACAAGAGATTTTTTTGCCTTCTTATCTTCTCATGTGCATCATGGAGTAAAAACATATTGATAGACATGTGGAATGTCACATCAGCCCAATACAAGTAAGCACCATTAATACACATCTGAGAGCATCATGCCATGTTCTACAAAATACAAAACACATAGACATAGGAGATGCCATGTGATGGTCAAACTCTCTTAAGGAAAACCAAAATGAACATGCCTTTCTTTGATGCATAATATCATTGATACACAAGGTATGAATCAAGAAAATATGAGCTATTGGGTGGTAACCATACTCACCCAAGAGCAGCCAATGAAACCATGCCTCCTTCTTCATCACATGAGTGTTCTTCAAGGCATGGATCAAAGAAATAGGAGCCTTTGGGTAGTAACCAAAATCACCCAAGAGAAACCAGCGTAACCAAGCTTCTTGCTGGTCCATGTCATATATCTACAAGTGGTAATGCAACCCCTTGCTTATCATCCTCACCCACTCATCCCCATGTGGATAATGAATGATGTTCTGCATAAACATGGTATCCTCCCTTTGTAGAATACCATCTACCTTAAACTAATGAATATATTTTCACTCCATGAAATGTTGAACTGCACCTCCAATGAGATCTCTTAATGAGACCTTCTTCTCATCAATGGCCTTCCAAAACCAATGAGGTTTTGGATTTGCTGTAGGTAGAAGTTTCTCTTTGAGCCGAAGTAATATCATTGAGAAAGAGTCATCTTGAAAGGGGAAAATATTACCCATTTCAAGATGTCTGCCATCTATCATCTTCCTCTCTAATTCTTCATGAATGAAGCTACCATATGATTTCTCCCATAAGGAATGGGTCCTCCTCTTCCCACTGCTGCTCATTAATAGTGTTGTAGATTTGCAAGATGATATATATGTTGTCTCAAAGTAAGGCACAATGCTGATCTCATAACCAGCCATTGTACATAGGATCATGCCCATCCCATCTTCTGAAATTCCACATTTCAACTCAAACTGTTGAATGTAGTTTAACAATGACAAACTAGTATAGTTTTTCATCTCCTCCTTGATTAGATCAAGGGTCCTCTGCGCAGTGATATGTTGTTTCTTCAAATCAGCATTTTGTTCCAACCCTTGGTTATGCATTGGCCCTGATGGCATGTTCCCATAATTTTCAATAAGATATTTGAAACAATATGAGATGGAAGTGGGTGCATACCTTGGATAAAATCAGATTCAGAAACATCTTGCAAGATCACAAGAGTTTCCTCTTCTGGTGCAATGATCTCTCCAACTGCTGGTAAGAGTGATGGATTCTCTTCTCCAAGTGTACCAGTGCTAAAATCTACCTCCTCTTTCTCATGCATCTCTTGAATCATGCATGGGACTCTATGTGTCAAGATCTCAAGACTATTTTTCAAAGTTTCAAGTGTCTCTTCTCTGGATGCAAGTACTTCTGCAGCTAGTGGTGAATGTAGTGACCCCTTGTCTAGAGTGACAAGAATGACATCTTCCTTTGTTTCCTTAGGAAATTTCTCTTTATGACACATCTTTGGTTTCCTTACATCAAAATTATTTCTCAACTTTTGAAAGAAATATGAATATTTAGTCACTTTTTCATGCTCCATGAGACCAAACCACCAATCAGTGGCTTCACCTAGAAGATGAAGTGTTGCAATCTAGACAACCTCTTTTTCAGCCACAGGATGTAGCCTGAAAATTATATCTAACTCTTTCCTCCAAGCCTTGATAGTGCTTGAATAATATCCATCAAATGTAGGAAAATAGAATCTATTATGCCTCTTTCTTCTATTTCTATTATAAGATCCTCTTTCTTCTTTTATTTGGAAGAATTGTTGGAGGGTTAGACTCTCCTTGAATTCTCTAGACTATGCTTTGTACTCTTCAACATACGGAGTGAGAGTCTCATGAGCCTCAGGTTCTTTCCTTTCTTCATTTCTATACCATTCACCTTCTTTAGAGAAAGTGGGCATAGTAGATCTATGAGGAGATCTATTATTCTCCGGTCTTCTTTGTTGCTGATAAGAAGTACTAGGACCTTCTTCATTTTGAAACCTTTTTTAGGCTTCTTTTTGCCTTTCTTCCTTCATTTCATTGATCTCCTTAGTGAAATCCTTCATAGTTCCAAAGAAATATGCAACAAAAATTAATCCTTCCTTTATATTAGATCTCTACTATTTGCTTCTTCTTTTTATGCAAAAGATGAAGTGTCCACAAGCTGAGCCAAAGATCATGCTCTGATACCACTGTAATATCCCAAAAGGGAAAATGCAGGAATATTGCAACACAATATAAGAAATACAACAAAGTAAACAATAAATCTAAAGAAAACATCAGAATATACAGAGAATATGAGAATTTTTATTATGTGGAGAAGATTACAGTTACAACAATGTAAAAATAGAGGTACTCTAGAGAAAGAAGTGGCCTTGAATGACCCTGCAAACGTGATACAACTAGCATTGTGTAATTGGTGAGATACAGGAAGCAATACTGCACTGTCCCTTTTTTTGATGAGGTACATATAGTTGCTGCAAATGTAAATTCATATATATGGAGCTCACGAGCTCTAATGATGCCAAGATTCAAGATCTAGCCAATGTGTTGGGGACCCAAGATAACCTAGAAAGGATTTTCCAGATCTACGAGTTTGGAAAATCACCCTCCTAGGGTTTGATCCTTTGACTACTGGGTTATGCAGATCTGAAGCTAGATCTGATCCAAAGATGGCTGCAATATGTTATACAAACAGACCTAAGCTTTGAGGGCTGATCCCTCCTTTAGATATACAAGCAAGGAGCTTGAGATCTTGTCTCTTCTTCCTCCTCCTTCAAGTTGCAACAACTAAATATGTAGCTTCTACAAAACTACGTTGTACAAGAAGGAAATAATATATGCCTGCTGAAATATGCTGCAATAAGCTCCAGGATGATGGAAACATTGATGGCAAGGTGAGGGGATGATCCCTCACATGATTACTAGCTGAAATGCTAGCAACTTCCTTCCTCCTCTCGATCTGCAATGATGGACTGCATAATCCTTGATGGGACTACTACTGATAGGAGGTCAATAAAGTTTGGCCTGATGCCAGATCTAAAATGAGGCCCTGGGAATGTTGATATCGAAGTCCAAGGTGATAGGAATAATCCTTCACCGGTTCTTCAGCTAAAATACTAAAGACAACCACCTCCTCCCAAACTGATCTTCAAAAATTTTGTTATTCCTTAAAGTATGTGTTCTGTAGAGAGTGAAAATGGTGTGGCACCAATGCCTGATGATGAATGGCAACTCAGAATACATTCCCAAAGTAGGCCCACAAGTCTTCCTTGGGTAAGGATGGGATTCCCGCTTGGGAACACCCTATGCTAAACAGCATTGTAGACTTAGCTAAATAGCATAAGAATGCATGGAATGTCAATGAAAATTCTAGATCTAAATAGATCTCAAATGAATAATCAAAAGCCCCCCTCCAATGTTGCCTTCATCTCCTTTATATAGTTTATGAGCCTTCCCATGCCTTGGCCCACCTCTAAACTGCATTGTTCATGTGGATATAATCCTCCATGTTTGACTACGTTGTCTCTCCAAGCCCTCCATCATGTCTACATGCAATGTGCACCCTCTCCATCATGTGTGCATTAATTGCACTACTTCCTCCATCACTTCATCATGAATGTTGTATGATCTTACATTAGATTCCCTCCATGATCTCAGTTGACTGCTTCAACCTCCATGATCTATCTCATTAATGAGGCATGATCTCCACTCCATTCACATTAGTAGTTGCTCCACTACTCCATTATGTATATCTATGTCTAAATAATCCACATTCACACATCAAAAGCAGATCTTATTCATCTTTGAGGATTATGGGTTCCTCCACCTTTTTATTTACTTAATTAATTAAGAAAATTAAGAACTCTAATATTCCAAATATCATGTGAAAATTTAGGAATATTACACATTCCCAAAAATTACTCAAATCCCCTATTTTTCCCTTCATTAAACCCTACTTCCCTTTCCCATTGAGCTAGGGTCATCAATGGATTATGAAACCACTGAGTAGAAAAGGAACAAGGGAGGTCAGATCAACAGGTATGAGCCCACTTCAACAAATGAGTTTGTGTCTTCACCTTTTTTCAAAACGTCATTTTAGGTTGTTGGTTTCCTTTCCTTTTGCCAAAAGGTTAAGGAATTTTGTTTTCATGACAAAGTCACTAGTACTTTTTCCACTATATTGAGGAGAGACAAGGTGATTATTTCAGGAATGGTGTTCACTATTTCAATAGATATCATTGCCTCGGCCACAGGGATTCCAAACAGTGGATAAAATTGGTTCTAGACTAGAGACCTTGACCTTGACAGCTACAAAATTTACTTGAAGCTAGCATACAAAGCAACTCCTACACACATCTTTCCATTTCGACACTTTTTGGAAAAATATGCCACTCTCATGAAATTTATCGTGAGGTACTTTACATGTGAGGGTAGATATTCAAGGTTATATCATTATCATATGATACTCTTGATGCATTTCACCGGTGTAAAAACCCTCAACTTACCTCATTACCTTTACAAGAGCATGGTAAAGATGTCAGATAAGGTAAGGAGAATGGGAGAGAAGCATCATGCTAGTTTGTTTCACCATGGATTGGTGAAGGTCTTGGTTTTAAATCACTTATCATAGATCAATTTGTCATGGAAAGGTTTTGTATATTCAAATTCTCTTTTGTCTTCTCTAGCTCAATATAGCAGTCACTCTACACCCTCAACTTCACCAGCATATCAATAGGCTTCTTCCTCAAGAAAACCTACCAAAACAGTTCCTAGGGCAGAGGTGAAACAAACTTATGTCAAAGGTAAGAGGCTTTTTTTTTCTCCAAATGTTGTTGAAAGGGCCAAAACTACATCAACTGAACATGGATCATCATCACACCATGAGGCACCATTGCAAGATGAGGAGTCATTCCATCTTGACACTGAAATGGAAGACTTGGAGGTGAATGATTAAAAAAAAAACACCAAAGCAGATTATCATGGAGAAGGATGTCGAGATTAGAGAACTTAAGCAGATTTTTTCAAAGGGAAACTTTTTTTTTTCATTCTTGCAGCAAGAGACTATGCAATTAAAGGTAAATCAACTACTCTTAAAAAATCCCAAGATTTATTTGAGCAAAGATGATGTAAATGGTAAGGTAGTGGTTGAGATTGATGATTCATATGATCAGGAAGAGCAGGCTAAAATAAATAGACCAAGGAAAATAGGCCTCAAGAGGGCACTTGAGCAATAGAAAGAAACATCTCCACCAAGAACTCAAATGGCAGTTGATGAGCTCATCTTGGTAGAAATTGAAAAATAAAAGGTAGGATGGATTTTTAGAGTGAATTTTTACATGGAAATGCTTCTAAATAAGGAAAATAGAAAAAAAAACATGCAAAGAAACATGGCCATGCATTACTATACAAAAAATTAGGTCCCCCAGGTAAGAATCAAGCAGTTGAAGAAAAACCTCAAAGAAACCCTAATGAGGCAAAAAGAGAAGGATAAGTTGGATTTACTTGCTGAAGCCTCCCTCATAGAATGACACATGATCACAGGCCTCCATGGTACAATTTTTTTTATTTTTTAAAGAAATTTTGGAAATTCTTGCGTTTTTTGTCACTTTTGGAAAATTTGGAAAACTCAGTACAGGCAAAGCACTGCGCTTTTTCCTCAAGCATCCAAATGACAAAAAATTGATATGACTAGATAGATATTGACCCATACATCTCAAATATCCACCTGGGGTGCCTTTTTAGCAATATAGTTGAGATAAAATGTCAAAAAAGGGGTCAAAAACACACTTTCTGCCACTATTTTAAAACAGGCATTGTGATTTTGGGAGTAGTTGTGGGAAAATCCATTTTTCTCCCTCATGGAGTGCCCATTTGGCTTGCTGGAGGTGTCTAATGATAACTAGACATCCTCGAATTTCTATAACATATTTCATAAGTGGGTTTGGAGCATGGGAAGGCCTCCAAAAGCCTCTCACAAGTCAGGCGTTGCACTTTATTAGAAGTTTGATGCGCTTTATCAATCAGGCATTGCGCTTTTCCCTATAATGCATTTTTTCAAGCTTTTTCTCAATGAAACTTGGTTTGATGATGTAATTACTCTAATTTATTGTTAATGTGATGTAATTAAGGGTAAATGAGCTTTTTATGGTCTCTTTGATGTAATTTTTGACCTCATTTATGAGGAGCAGCTTAGTCAACTCTATTTGGAGGGTTTGTTCAAGCCTCCCTAAACATTAGGGTTTTGTTGAGAGCTATTTGTGAGTTGTTCCTACACTAAGGGATTCGACCCCTGAGAGAGGGGAAGTTTTTTTCGAGTCTATATGTATGGATTTTTCAGTCATTTTTATTGTTGGACATCAGAGAGTGAAACTCTTGTAGCTTGTACATCATCATTTTATACAAGAAAGCGAAGGACTAGTTGCAATATTATTCAGGAATTCTCTTGTTTTGAGTTTGTGATAATTTTTTCTATCTATTGTAGCTTTATGTGAACGATATGATTTTTTCCTTACCATATCTATGATCTTCAGTGATTTTCCTAAGAGGTTATAAGCATAATTATTTTCATTAAAGCTTTGTTTTGTTAGGAATCTCATTTTGTGTAATTTTCCTTCTTGATTAATGAATTCATGGTGCACATGCTCATTATGATATCTTTCTCTTTCAAACCCTACACTGCACTGATAAACTCCTGAGCCGTCACAAAATCATATCTACCTTTCTCCTTTATATCTCTTCCAACTGAAACCTTTGATACCTTTGACCTAGTTCCCTGATTTTCATCATTGATCCAATAGAAAAACCCTAAATCTTTCAGAACCCTAGAGCTAAGCTATCTAACATAAGTTCCATTCTTGCACCATTCAGAACCTTGGATTTATATTTCATAGAGAGAGCCCTCTCTGGTGTGGTATGGCTAGCTACCAAACTAAAAGCTTGTTTTGAGGTTACCTCCATCGATATCCTTTCAGCCTTGAAACTTTGTGGAGGCTAACATTTCTGGTGCCATTGCTGGGGAGAGAAGGGAAAAATATTCCTTGGGTGTATTATTATCTTTTCATTGGATTCTAGGACCGTGGGTGACATGACCTCATTTCTAAGAAGGTAAATTCAAGTTGCAGTGAGCCAAAGTGTAGAAACAAGTCAACATTGGCTCCTAAAAGCCACACACGATCGAATCCAGATCCACATCCAGCATCTCCCGTCGAAGATCTAGAAAGACTCATAAGAAAAAAAAGACCTCAGCATTTAGAGATTTAGTCAATTTCAACTACTTTGGTAAGGTCTACATCTCTACCTTCAGAATTTATTTCACTTGAAGATATTCCTTTTGATATGAAGTTTGAGTTATCACTGTTTAGATCCAAATCTGAAACATCTATGTCCGAAATTGTATTTGATCCTTTAAGGTTATCTGAAATAACATCTCTATCTGAAATTGTATTTGATCCTTTAAGGTTATCTCAAATAACATCTCTGTCTAAAATTGTATTTGACCCTTTAAACCTTGAAACAAGTTTCTCATTCATAGAATCCAATTCAGAAGCAGATTTTGATAGGAAGGTTTGGAGTCAATTTGATAAACTTAAAAAACTAGCAAACCATCTTCAATATACCTCTGAGAATGATTTCATACATTATCAACAGGAGCTCTTATCTGTTGATCCTCTTTTAGCTTCATCTATTCACACTGCTGCTACATCCCCTCACACTGTTGTTTCTTCATGATCCACACATCATCCCACTCAACCACCTCTCATACCAAAAATTCATGTTGTCACTATAAGCTTACCTTCTAGAACAACTATGGCCACAATTTATCCATTAGTTCTGTTGGGAAAACTCATAACTATGGTCAAAGGCTACCTCTTTTTGATGGAACCGCAGAGGTTACAGCTAGGCAACACATTGATAAAATCACAGATTTCATAGATTTAGAAGAGGTAGATAATGATGATGTGAAGATGAGAATTATTGCTCAAAGTTTCTCAGGAGAAGTGAAAAAGTAGTTTAGAGCTATGGCAGTTGGTTCAGTGCAGAATTCACAGTAGTTAACAGATATTTTCCTAGCTAAGTGGGAGGAAAAGAAAAATCCTCTCCAAATATTGGACGAGTATAACTCATTGAAAAGGTAGACTAATTAATTAGTCCAAGACTATACTACCCACTTCAATAAGGTGTACAATTCTATTCCCGCCAATATCAAACCTCCACCTGACTTGGCCTTATTTCACTATCCAGATGCCTTTGACCCTAATATGGCATATCAGCTTAGAGAAAGAAACCCCACCTCATTGGAGGAAATGCAGAGAAATGCGGTCAGCATTGATTCCAATCTATTGATCAAGAAATAAAAATTCAAAGTTGAAAAGAGAGTTACAATTAAGGAAGAACCATCATCCTGATCCGAAGAAAATTTGGATCGTTTCATTAGCATCTGGAAAATATGGTAGACAGGATTTCCATTTTTTAAAGGTTGACTGAAAATAAAATCCGGAATCCCAATTTTCAAGGACAACAGTAGCAACCACAGTTCAGGATTAAGCAGAGAGAGAAAAGAGCTCTAGTTCAGCAAGCTCAACAACAAGTTTGCACTCCATTACAGTGGAACTATGCCCAAGGACCTGGAGATGAAGATTATATTGTTGCAGAGAACCATTTCTTTGAAAAAGATTATGGACCTATCTTCCTTACAGAATATGATGAGTATACTAAGGAAACATATGTACCAGATGAAAAAGAATATTTCCATGCAAATGATGATGGGTTGGTAGTCCAATCTGAAGAATATAAAAGGGGGTACCTAAATTCTCTCAGCTCAGTGCATAGATAGTATAGTTTGAGAAACTGAGATGTTCCTATTACTTCTACTCAAAAGAGGACAACTCAGCAAAAAGATACTCAGCCCAAACAAACTTCCCAAGCTAGTCCAAACAAAGAGAAGGAGCCTATTGCCATAAATCATAGCAAGAACAGTGGGCGATCTACAAGTACATTAAAGAAGTATAAGGAAGTACAAAGGAAGGAATATTTAGAAAAAGAGTAGCCTGAAAAGTGAGATACCATTGTAAAGGAGGTAGAGAAACAATCTAACTTGTTTAGCTTAGAGAGTGAAATTTATAAGTTAAAAGTTTCTATTCCCATCACTGATCTTGTAAAGAATGATAGATACAAATTTCATGTTTCCAAGATGTTGAAAGTAGATCATATGTCAGACATGATCAATGTCAGTGATGACCATCCTGAACTTCTATTTGGCCCAGCTGTAGATGGAAATCTTGAAGATAGTGAAGCCCCTCCCTTTTATCTCAACTTGAGGATTCATGATTATATTCTCCATAATGCCATGCTGGATTCCGGAGCCTCACACAATTTAATGTCAAAGGCCATCATGGATAAGTTGTGGCTGGACATAACCCGGCCCTATCATGACCTCTATTCTTTTGATTCCAATATATTCTGATGCCTTGGTCTTATCAAAGACTTAGTTGTCTCTTTGGATCAGATTCTCGCCAAAAGTGTGTTGATGGATGTTGTATTTGTTCACACACCTCCAAGGTATGGAATTTTTCTTTCACGGTCTTGGGGAGCCAAATTAAGGGGTACTCTACAACTTGATTTTTCATATGCTACAATTCTGGTATTTGGACAACTTAGGAAGATATACTGAGAAGTGAAAATGAAATACATGATCACTATCAAAAATAAGCCCAAAAATCACCCAATTCACTATGTAAATACTGATTTAGAGTCATTCATATTTTATAATGATCATAGTACTGATGATTTAGATATTCAAATTGTAGAAGGTGAAGAAATTTCAGAATTGTCAAATAGTGTCCAAGCAATCTTGAATGCAGAAAACAGAAATCAGAATTCTGAAAGCTTGCGGCCAAGAATTTCAGAGAAAAATTCAGTAGAATCGCAGTAAAGGTCAATAGAGTCAGAGAAAGGAAAATAAAAGGTTGATACAGTAGGTCAAAAAGAAAAAACAGATCAGTCTACAGAATTTCAGCTTCTCGATGATGAGGAGGGTCTTTGGACAATGGATTTCGATGGTGATTTGGGAAAATATGGATTTGGTATCAGAATCTGGATCCATATCCATATACATTAGTCATCTAAATTCCCATGGAATGTAATATTGTGTTCTTATAAGCTAGATTTTGATTGTTCGAACAATGAGGCAGAATATGAGGCCTTGATCATCGGTCTCCAAATCTTGAAAATGCTAGGTGAAAAAAGAATTACAGTATATGGCGACTCCAAGTTGGTGATAAAATAGGTAAAAGGGGAGTACCAGGCCAAAAATTCTAGGATGAGAGCTTATCATAATGTTTTTCTTGATATTCTTAAAACTTTTCCAGAATATACATTGTCTATGACTCCTAGAAGTCATAATTTTATGGCTGATTCACTTTCCACAGTGGCCAACAATTTTTAGATTCCTATTCATGCTACTAAAAAGTTTGAAATTCATGTGAAGCATCACCTGGTTGTCCCTGACAATCTGAGATATTGGCAAGTATTTTTGTATGATAAAAAGATAAACAACTTTATGCGAATGGAAGAGGAGTTTGCTAACTCCCATATTGACGAGGTTTATAATTAAGATGATCAGGTAATTGAATTTTTTTAAGTTGAGGTGCTAAAACTAAAGGACAATAACATTCCACAAGGTCTTGTACCTTTGGAAGACTTATTTGGTCATGATGATGTCGCCAAAAAGCCAATAATGGTCCCCACAGAAATAGGTGTTGAAGATGTAAAAATTGGTGCAGCGGATAACCCCAATATGGTTAAGTTATCAAGGTATTTATCCACTGAGTTGAAAGGTAAATACACAGCTCTCTTGAGTGATTTTTCTTATGTATTTTCTTGGGATTATTCATATTTAAAATTGTACAATAAAAACATCATCTAGCACACCATTCCAACCAAGCCGGATCAAAATCCATTATGTCAGAATATGAAGAGAATCAATCATAAACTGTTGCCATCAATCAAAAAATAAGTAAATAGACTTTACAAAGCTATTATTATATTTCCTATTCGATTTTCAGATTGGATGTCTAACCTTGTGCCGGTAAGGAACAAGACAGGGGAGATTCGTTTTTGCATAGATTTCAGAAATCTGAACAAGGTGTCCTTAAAGGACAATTATCCTTTGTCGAAGATGGACCACATCTTGTAGAGGGTTGTTGGATCTTAAAGGATGTCACTCCTCGATCGATATTCAGGATACAACCAGATCTTGGTGAATGAATATGACCAACAAAAAAAAACATTTACAACGCCATGGGGTACCTTCATGTATGCCAAAATTCCATTTGGGCTCAAGAATGCAGGGGCTACATTTCAACAGCCTATTGACGTCGCTTTCTCGAATGAGAAGGATATATTTATTATGTTTTACCATGATGATGTTACTATCTTTTCACAGTCATATGATGAGCACCTACACCACTTGAGAATAGTGTTTCAAAAATGCAGAAAATTTAGCATCCCGTTGAATCCTAAGAAAATCCTATTTTCCATGGTGTTGGCAATATGATGCAATGTGTTGTCCTTGATGGCAACCTACTTGACAAAGTTGATGGCAACCTACTTGATGAAGTTGTCCTTGATGGAAACTGACTTGATGAGTTTATTAATGATGTAAATCTGATGTATCTACAAGCAGCTCAGAAGTAGCAGAGAAAGAAATTTCAGTAAGTGTCAGAGAAATGATAAATATGATATGTCACAAAGCATACGCGGGTTTGTAAAGACAAAGTAGTATATGTATGCGGAAAATTACGTACCAAGTAGCGTATTCCTATTTGCGCTCTAAATTTATAAAACCAGGAAATTTACCATGGTATTGGCCCATTGTATTGAGCGTTGGAATATCTATTTGATCCCGTCCAGGAATACCATTAATAGTTGTGTGGTTTTGGCTCATGGTATTGAAAAAGGCTAAATCTATATAAGGAGAAGAAGATCATAGTGCAAGGGCATGCATAAGTCTGGTTTTTAATGAATACTTCACTTTGAAGTATATCTGCATGGAAGGGTAACAGTTTATTGATTGATCTGAATTAATAATGCACCTATGAAGAAAATGATGAAGAGGGATCTCTAGATCTGAAATGACTATGTATTTTCTAGATCTGTTTATGGAATGTTTAGATCTGAGATGAGGCGAATATTTTCTGAAGTGAAGGGTAAGATCTGAGCTATTTATTTGTTCTGAAGAGTTGCACAGCCCTACAAAGTTTGAAGATCTATACGCAGGTTTGTGGCAGAGAAAGCGTGTATATACGCAGGTTGGCTTCAGCAAAAGCACGGATGGAATGTGAGGTTGGTTCTAGAATATGTGCAAAAGTATACGCAGGTTTGTCTCTATGAAAGCGCGTATATACGCAGGTTCAGTGAAGTAAAAGCGCGTATGGAATCTAGGGTTTTGCTTAAGTATGTGGAATGAAATGTCTGATATGTTCTGTTGGTTTACTGTTATCTGTCAATAATGTATTCATACAGATCTAGGTTGTTTGAATGTTGAATATGCTGATGATTATGTTAATTGAAGATCAAGTTTTTGGTTGATTGGTTGATGATTCAATGAATGAATTGATGGGGTTATAAGTTTCAGTTTGATGTATGTTGAGCTTAAATTTATGGAGCAGTTCCAGTCTGAAAATCTGATGAAAAGTGGCCTACAAGGTATGTTGTATGGAAGCTGATGGATCTAGTATGAAAATTGATGAAACGTGATCTGCAATGGTGCTAAGGGTCGAAGCCTTCAGTGAGGGGGTTGTAGCTCCCTTCCAGTGGTAGATGGTAAACGAGAGTAGGGGGTAGTAGCTCCCTTCCAGGAGAGGCTGGTAAACGAGAGCAGGGGATAGTGGCTCCCTTCCAGGAGAGGCTGGTAAATGAGAGCAAGGGGTTGTAGCTCCCTTCCAGGAGAGGCTGGTAAACGAGAGAAGGTTGTAGTCTTCTGCAGGTGGGTGCCTGCATTCTGGTATGAGTCTGCGCCAGTACATGGTTGTAAGAAGTTTTCTTTATAATAAATATTGAAGACAGATACGACGCAGCAGTGGTTTTCTCCCGAATTGGGTTTCCACCTTAAATCCTGGTGTTCATGTGTGTTGCTTATGTGTGATGATTTATTCTGTTCTTACTGCATAAGTTTACTACTTACTAAACATCTAATGAATGAATGATGCAATGATCTAAGTAAAGAATTATCTGCATAATGAGATCTCTGGTAATACGCAAGTTTTATTAATAATATCCGCGTGTATACGTGATTTGGCTTCAGTAAAGTAGTGTGTGGGTTTTATAGAAAGAAAAAGGAAAAAAATTTCAGTCAGCCCTAAATACTGATTCAAACCCCCCTCTCAGTATTTTTCCCAACAATTGGTATCAAAGCAGGTCCTTCTGAAGGAGCTTGATCGCTTGAAGGAGATCCGTCACAATGGGAAGGAAGAAAAAGAAGAAGGCTACTCAAAAGGAGATATCTCATAAAACATGTGCAGCAGAAAATGAAGAAGAGGAAACAGGTATTGATTGTTGTTCTTGTGATTCACGTTCTTGTGCATGCAATGGTGAAGATAGTGAAAGTAATGTTATGGATCTAGAAGAAGCTTTCAAGATTAAAGTTGAAGATCAACAAAGATCATTTAATAAGACATAATCTATCTACAAAGAGATGATCTCTAGAATGAAAGAACAGATAGAAATGTATCAAAAACTGCAGGATAAAGCAACCTATCAAAGTAGAAGACTTGAAGCAGAAATCATCTTTCTCAAATCAAATCTGGAAAAATCAAATAAGAAGAATGAAGAACTTTTACAAACTTGTGAAGAACAAGAAAATGGGTTCAAGGAAGAGATTTTGAAATTGAATGATCAAGTAGAAGAAGGAAGAAGGGTCGAAGAAAGCATGAAGAAGCAATGCCAAAGATTGGAGGTTGAGGTAAATATTTTGAAAGGTAAATTAGAAGAAAAAGATAAACTCTTGAGGTTTCAAGATAGTACTAAGATTCTGGACAATATTCTTAGTATTCAAAGGTCTCCTTCTGTTAAATTTGGCCTTGGTTTTCATGAAACTGTTAAAGGAGAATCTAGTTCACAAGGAAGTGCTAAAGATTCAAAGGATATCAATGCAAAATCTGAAGTGTTGAAAGAAAAATAAGGTCAACCGACAATCATGAACTTTCAAAAGAATTCATTCCCTCCTTTGATAAATAATGTTGAATGCTTTAAATGTCATAATTATGGGCATGTTACAGCCAATTGCAGAATCAGATTGTCTCAGTCACAAACAAACAGATTCTACACAAAAAGGTACTCAGGTTTCTTTAAGGGATATTGTTTTTCATGCAGCAAGTTTGGTCATAAAGCAGCTGATTTCAATAGAAGAAAGAATAGAAAAACACATTATGATCCCTATGCTTACTTTTCTGGTCATGCAAGATGTTATGCTTGTAACAAGTATGGACATGTAGAAAAATAATGCAGGATGAACAGATCTGAGAAATTGGATAATTTTCAGCACACAATAAGAAATTTCAAGCAAAGCTGGAAAAAGAAGGAGGACCGGTCAGAAACATAGGGAATATTGACCCTACTGCAGTCACCCGCTTCTAAAGCTTACTTCTCGTAATGACTGCAGGAGTGATGTGAGATACATTCTAGGGATTAGTAATGTATCATCACAGGGGGAGCAATGCACGGTGATTCTCATGGTTGGTTTGGTAATTCTGGTTATGTTTATTTCTGATAGTGCATATGATGTGAAGAAGACAGGTACAGGTGGCATAAGTTCAGGGGGAGATGAAGGAGTGAAATTTTTAGTATTTCACTTTCCATACGCGGGTTTCGTGAACTAAAGCCGCATATACACACAATTTCCTTTGGAGACAGAAGCGTATGCTCTTCTGTTAAGGAAAACAGTGAGATGGCTCAAGAACAGGAGCACAGGTTCAGGGGGAGCATCAGTCTAACTACTAATGATTGCATTGTTGGCAGTGTATCTGCTTATTCCTCAGTTCTTGTAATACTCATGATCAAATGATGATGACATGATACATGGTTTCTTATGATGAGATTATGGATGAGCCCTGATTTCTTTTTGCTGAAGAGTATCTTTTGTTTTTCACACATGGATGATTACTTGATACATATTGTCTATTGAAGAAGATTTTTCTGGTATGATAATTCCTCTTGAAGAACATGTTTATGCTGCAAAGAGCCTGAAGACTTGGTTACTAATGTGCTTATGCTACAACTATTGCACGACACTTGAAAACATAGCTACATTATCCTATCTTTCTTCTCTCATATATTCTAGGGAAGCTTTCGAATATCTCAGAAAAAAGTTGGGAATTGTCTCTACCTCTCAGAAGATCAGATCTGCTTGAAATCATAATATTAAGTTGGATACGCGGATTTCCTGAAGGACAGTCACGTATATACACAAGTTTATACACAGAAAACCGTGTATGGGTGTTTACTGACAAAATTTTTCTGGGTCAGCATTTTTCAGCACAGCTGCAGTGCTGTTTGGTATCTCTGATGATGTTTCAACTCTCATATTTCGATATTTGATGAAGATGCCTTGATGATTTGCTGATGAAAGTGTTCATGATGCACAGGCTAAGGGGGAGCATTGGTCATGCGGAAAGGATGCATTGTTGGCATTATGATGGTTCTGAAATATGATCTCTCTCTTGAGGTCTTTTTGGTATTGGTCATAAAAAGTCATATTTGTAATTTGATGTAAAGGTCATGTTGAGACCTATGATGTAAAATTGTAATATTCAGTCATGTAAGGACTTGATCAAATTTGTAAACCCACTTGGTTGGGTAGTTGAGTCCAAATGTGTAAACCCACTTGGTTGGGTACTTGAGTCATATATGGAAATCCACTTGGTTGGATCTTTGATGTAAGTATGAGTCCTTGGTGATAGGAAAGGTCATAGAGTCATGTACTTCATTGAAAAATATGTTTGAAGATTCAGCATGAACTCAGGGGGAGCATGGTAACTTCAATGCCCATCAGATCTACAGAGCTCTTCTTTCTACATGAGAAGAAAAACCTTGTTTTGGTTTTGATCCGTCCTTTGCCCTTGATGTCAAAGGGGGAGAGTAACATGGTGTTTGAATAGGGGGAAAGTATCATAGTTTTTTCATAATGGTTATATTCAATGTATCTAGCTGTTGTGGTGATCAAACACCATCATGGTTGCCATCAAGTCCAAAGGGGGAGATTGTTGGCAATATGATGCAATGTGTTGTCCTTGATGGCAACCTACTTGACAAAGTTGATGGCAACCTACTTGATGAAGTTGTCCTTGATGGAAATTGACTTGATGAGTTTATTAATGATGTAAATCTGATGTATCTACAAGTAGCTTAGAAGTAGCAGAGAAAGAAATTTCAGTAAGTGTCAGAGAAATGATAAATATGATATGTCACAAAGTAGACACGGGTTTGTAAAGACGAAGTAGCGCATGTACGCAGAAAAGTATGTACCAAGTAGTGTATGCCTATTTGCGCTCTAAATTTATAAAACCAGGGAATTTACCATGGTATTGGCCCATTGTATTGAGCGCTAGAATATCTATTTGATCCCATCCAGGAATACCATTAGTAGTTGTGTGGTTTTGGGTCATGGTATTGACAAAGGCTAAATCTATATAAGGAGAAGAAGATCACAGTGCAAGGGCGTACATAAGTCTGGTTTTTAATGAATAATTCACTTTGAAGTATATCTGCATGGAAGGGTAACATTTTATTGATTGATCTGAATTAATAATGCACCTATGAAGAAAATGATGAAGAGGGATCTCTAGATCTGAAATGACTATGTATTTTCTAGATCTGTTTATGGAATGTTTAGATCTAAGATGAGGCGAATATTTTTTGAAGTGAAGGGTAAGATCTGAGCTATTTATCTTTTCTGAAGAGTTGTGTAGCCCTACAAATTTTGAAGATCTATACGCAGGTTTTTGGCAGAGAAAGCGCGTATATACGTGGGTTGGCTTCAACAAAAGCGTGGATGGAATGTGAGGTTGGTTTTGGAATATGTGCAGAAGTATACGTGGGTTTGTCTCTATGAAAGCGTGTATATACGCAGGCTCAGTGAAGTAAAAGCGCGTATGGAATCTAGGGTTTTTCTGAAGTATGTGGAATGAAATGTCTGATCTGTTCTACTGGTTTACTGTTATCTGTCAATAATGTATTCATACAGATCTGGGTTGTTTGAATATGCTGATGATTATGTTAATTGAAGATCAAGTTGTTGGTTGATTGGTTGATGATTCAATGAATGAATTGATGGGGTTATAAGTTTCAGTTTGATGTATGTTGAGCTTAAATTTATGGAGCAGTTCCAGTCTGAAAATCTGATGAAAAGTGGCCTAAAAGTTATGTTGTATGGAAGCTGATGGATCCAGTATGAAAATTGATGAAACGTGGTCCGCAATGGTGCTGAGGGTCGAAGCCTTCAGTGAGGGGGTTGTAGCTCCCTTCCAGTGGTAGCTGGTAAATGAGAGCAAGGGGTAGTAGCTCCCTTCCAGGAGAGGCTGGTAAATGAGAGCAGGGGGTAGTGGCTCCCTTCTAGGAGAGGCTGGTAAACGAGAGCAGGGGGTTGTAGCTCCCTTCCAGGAGAGGCTGGTAAACGAGAGAAGGTTGTAGCCTTCTGCAGGTGGGTGCCTGCGTGCTGGTATGAGTCTGCGCTAGTACATGGTTGTAAGAAGTTTTCTTTCTAATAAATATTGAAGACAGATACGACGGCAGCGGTTTTTTTCTCCCGAATTGGGTTTCCACCTTAAATCCTGGTGTTCATGTGTGTTGCTTATGTGTGATGATTTATTCTGTTCTTACTGCACAAGTTTACTGCTTGCTAAACATCTAATGAATGAATGATGCAATGATCTAAGTAAATAATTATATGCATAATGAGATCTCTGGTAATACGCAATTTTTATTAAGAATATCCGCGTGTATACGCGAGTTGGCTTCAGTAAAGTAGTGTATGGGTTTTAGAGAAAGAAAAAGGAAAAAGTTTTCAATCAGCCCTAAATACTGATTCAACCCCCCCTCTCAGTATTTTTCCCAACACATGGAGGAGGGAAAACTACTTGGGAATATCATCTCAAAATATGGAATCCACATTGATCCCTACAGGATCAAAGAAATTCAGAAGTTGGACTTCCCAAGGAACAAAAATGAGATCCAAACATTCAACGGTAAGATAAAAAAATTTAGAAGATTCATCCCCAATCTCGTTGAACACCTTAGAGATATGACATATATGTTGAAAAAGGACAGCAAGGTAAGATGGTCAGAAGATGTAAATAAATCATTCAATTCAGTCAAATTTTCCTTAACATGTGCTCCCACATTGATCAGACCTGATTATACTTTAGACTTCATTATCTTTTGATTCACTTCTGAGCACTTTTTGGATGTCGTACTAAAGCATAAAAAAGGATTCAAAGATGGAGCAGCCAATTTCGTTTTTCACCGAGAAAATAAGAGATGTAGCACTGAGATACATCATTATTGAAAAACAAGATTTGACCTTGGTGAAAGCATTGAAATACTTTCGGGTATACATCCTTCACTCTCACATCATATTTTATGTTCTGAATGCAACAGTGAAATATGTGTTGATGTAAAATGATCCTGAAGGGAGGCGAGGGAAATGGATTGTAGCTATGCTTGAATATGATTTGGAGGTCAAGCCAACAAAGCTGATCAAGGGACAGGGTTTGGCAAATTTGGTGGAAAAATCTAATTTTCATTCGTTGGACATAATCTTATTTCTGCACTTTCCGAAGAGGAGGTTGATGACTCGTTGACAAAGGTATCTCATATTTTTATTTCATCCCCTTGGTATGTCGATATAGTTTATGTACTGCAATACTTAAATCCTCCATTGGGTGTGTCTAAAAGCAAAGGTAGATGACTGAAATTAAAGGCTTCAAAATATTGTGTTTTAGACAGTGTTTTGTATTAGAAAGACCCAGGAGGTGTCTTGTTGAAAGTGAAGCGAAGGAGGTGATGAATGACTTTCACAAGGGTGATTGTGTCAGTCATTTATTCTGGAAGACCACAACGAACAAATTTTTGAGGGCTTGTTTCTATTGGCCCACTCTTTTTGTTGATGTGTACAAGACCGTGATGAGTTGTCAAAAATGTCAAATTTTTAAAGGGAAGAGGAAGTTTCTACCACTTTGTAGCCCATATCATCCCAGGCACCATTTCAGAAATGGGGTCTTGATTTCATAGGTGAGATCCATCCTTCATCATCCGCATAGCACAAGTGTATTTTGACGGCTACAGATTATTTTACAAAGAGGATAGAGGCAATCCCAACCAGGCAAGCAATTGATTTGGTTATCATTCAATTTTTGGAATCTAATATCTTATCTAGATTTGGTTGTCTGGAGAAGATAATCATGGATAATGCAACTAAATTTATGTCCAAAAATATGGTGAAATTTTGTGAGAAG
This sequence comes from Pinus albicaulis, assembly GCA_034641835.2. Taxonomy (NCBI): domain Eukaryota; kingdom Viridiplantae; phylum Streptophyta; class Pinopsida; order Pinales; family Pinaceae; genus Pinus; species Pinus albicaulis. Next base: position 129,223,568 of record CM076581.1, on the reverse strand, counting down.
TAAAATATCAAGTTGGTTCATTCAATTGCATACTACCCGCAAGGAAATGGACTGGCCAAGTATTTGAATAAGTCTTTGTTCAATATTATCAAGAAGATGTTGGAGGTAAATAAGAAAAATTGGCATAAGAAACTCATCAATGCCTTGTGGGCCAATAGAGTAAGTAATAATAAGTCCATACGCATGTCGCCTTTTGATTTAGTGTATGGATTTGATACAATCTTTCCTACTTCTCTTATTGTTCCATTCATGAAGATATTGTAGGAAGTTGGCAGCGAACTGAATGATGTTCAACAACATATAAACCAAATGAGTCATTTGCAACAAACCAGGGAGGAAGTGTTTCAAAACACTTCTAAGCTTCAAGAAAGAATAAATTGAATTGTATGACTAGAAAAAAAAGGCGGATGGCTTCAATATGGGTGATGTAGTCCTCCGTTGGGATGCTCAGAATGAAGATAAAGGAAAGAAAGGTAAGTTTGAGAACTTGTGGAAGGGACCATACAGGATTCCAACTTCAAAAGGGAAGCATGCCTAGTTGTTGGAGGAAATGGATGGACAAGACTATGGAGGAGGACCAGTCAATGGTAGGCTTCTCAAGCACTGCCTCTTTTGATCAAATTTATGAAGTTTCTAAGCATCATTTTACTTTTATACCAAAGTGTAAGGATTTAATCATCGAAGCTTGAAGCCCGGGGTGAAGGCCATAAGGTTTCCTTGACTTCTTGTTGATTTGAAAGTTCAATAAGTTTTTGTTTCAGTCAAATTCAGTTCGGTTTTTCAGTCAATTTTCAGTATTGAGTTTGGTATCTTGATTTGTGACACCAAGCCTTGTGAATAAGGCTACTTGTCTTACGGTGTTCTTCGCACCTCCAAGGAGATTCCTTCCCAATCTGAAGCCAATGTTAGCATTTTCCAGTCCTTCCAGTCACGATCAAATATTCTCTTACAAGGTTTTCTTAGGGTTTAGAGCCAAATTTTTATGGTTTCATTAGGTCTTCAAATAAAAATTTGGTCACTGGCTAGTGTGTCTAGGTGTGGTACTACTCCTTTCAAAAAAAACATGTTTTGGTCATTACCATAATTCATTTTGATGAATCGATAATTAGATGTCCCCATCACCATCTTAGTCACGTCACCATGGTCATCATTCAGCACATTTCATGCAGTGCCACCATTAGATTTTAGGGTCAAAATCATAAAAAATCAGTCATTTCACCATTGAATTCAGCATTGAAGGAGTAGCAATATTGAAAAATGCTCAATAATGTTTTTTAAAGTGTAATTTCATTTCAATCATGAATGTAATATGTTTCTCAAAGGTTCTAAAGCGGCAAAGTTTCAAATGAAAAGTGAACTTGGTGGGGCCACTCAACCACCAAAATTGAAAATTGATTTCCAAAGCTACAAAAGCCCAAATGAGCCTCTCATTTTCTCATTTCATCCTCAAGAAAACTCTCTGGAAAGGAAACTCACTCTTAGCCTCAGAACAAAAAATTCTTTGCTCAAGAGTGTCATCTCTCATTTGTGTTGTGTTTTTGCTACACAGGTCTTGCACTTTTCCCTAAGCGTTGTGCTTTCTCCATTTTTGGAACAAATCATCATTGTAGTGGCTTTTTCATCAACAAATAGCTTCAAATTTATCAAATATAGGTAAGTGGGCCCTCCAAATCATCTCTTGTGTCTTCATTTTGTGATTGGAATAAATTCCCTCTTTTAGGGTTTCTAGTTCATTTGCTTGGTTTCATGTTCATATTGATAAATTTCTGAAAGAAACCCTCATAATGGAGCTCACTCACCTTCCCTAATTATTATAAACCTACCTAATCACTTTCCCCACCCCCTACTCCTCATTTTCCCTATTTTCTTACAAACCCTAACCTAGACTAGAAATTTCCAGGTTAGGATTGTTTTTTCCCTCTTTGGACCACTTCCCCTCACTCATTCCCTAAAATTTCACTTTCCCCTACTCCCTAACATCTCTCCCTACCCCACTAAATTTTCTCAAGAATTTAGGAAGCCCGAAACCCCTTCATTTCCCTTCATTCCCAAAAATTACCCAAATCCCCTATTTTTCCTTCATTAAACCCTAATTCCCTTTCCCATTGAGCTAAGGTTCGGCAATGAATTATGAAACCACTGAGAAAAAAATGCACAATGGAGGTCAGATCAGAAGGTATGAGCCCACTTCAGAAAATTAGATGATTTCTTCACCCTTCCTCAAAAAAACATTTCAGAATTTTGGTTTCCTTGCCTTTTGCCAAAAGCTTGAGAAATTTGGTTTTCATGACAAACTCACCAGTAATGTTGCCACTAGATTGAGGAGAGACAACGTGATTGTTTTAGGAGTGGTGTTCACTCTTTCAACAAAGATCATTGCCTTAGCTACATGGATTCCAAACAGTGGAGAAAATTGTTTCAAGAGTAGAGACCTTGACCTTGACAACCACAAAATGTACTTGAAGCCAACATACAAAGCAACTCCTACACACATATTTCCATTTAGACACTTGTTGAAAAAATATTCCCATATCATGAAATTGATCATGAGGTACTTCACATGTGAGGGTAGATATTCAAGGTTATATCAATATCATATGAGACTCTTGATCCATTTCACCGGTGTAAAAACCATAAACTTACCTCATTACCTTTACAAGAGCATGGTAAAGATGGAAGAGAAGGTAAGGAGAATTGGAGAGAATCATCATGCTAGTTTGTTTCACCATGGCTTTGTGAAGGTCTTGTTTTTCCATCAGCTACCAAAGAACAATTTTTCATGGGAAGGTTTTTATAATCAAATTCTATTTTGTCTTCTCCAGCTCCATCTAGCAGTCACTCTACACCCTTGGCTTCACCAGAATATCAAGAGGTTGCTTCCTCAAGCAAAGATACCAAAATATTTCCTAGGTAAGAGATGACACAAAATTATTTTAGAGGTAAGAGGCTTGTGTTTGATCCAAATGTTGTTGAAAGGGCCAAGCCTACATCAGCTGAACATGGATCATCATCACACCATGAGGCACCATTGCAAGATGAGGAGCCATTCCATCTTGACATTGGCATGGAAAAATTGGAGGTGAATGAATAAAATGAAACGCTAGAGCTTATCATCATGGAGAAGGATGTTGAGATCATAGAATTTAAGGATATTTTTCCGAATGACAACTTCTTTTTTTCATTCTTGCAGTAAGAGAATATGCAATTAAAGGTAAATCAACTTCTCTTAAACAAGCCCAAGGTTGATTTGAGAAAAGATGATGTAAAAGGTAAGGCAGTGGTTGAGATTGATGATTCAGATGATTAGGAAGAGTAGGTTAAAAGAAAGAGACCAAGGAAATGAGGCCTCAAGAGGGCACTTGAGCAACAGAAATAAGTATCTCCACCAAGAACTCAAATGACAGTTGATGAGCTCATCTTGGTAGGACTTGAAAAATACAATGTAGGATGGCTTGATAAAGTGAATTTACACATGGAAATGATTCTCAAGAAGGAAAATAGGAGCAAAAACCTGCAAAGGCACATGGTCAATCATTTCTATACAAGAAATCATGTCTCCCAATTAATAATCAAGAAGTTGAAGAAAAAGCTCAAGGAAACACTAATGAGGAAAAAAGAGAAGGATAAGTTGGATTTACATGTTGAAGCCTCCCTCATAGCATGTCACATCATCACATGCCTCCATGGAAATATTTTTGTGAAGTTTTGAAGAAATTTTGGAATGTTTTGGTTTTTTGTGACTTTTGGCAAATTTGGAAAACTCAGTACAGCTAAAAGTGCAGTGCCTCAAGCATCCAAATGCCAAAAAAATGATATTCCTATATAGATATTTACCCATACATCTTAGCTATCCACCTAGGGTGCCTTGTTAGAAATCTAGTTGAGAGAAAATGTCAAATAAGGGTCAAAAACACACTTTCTGCCACTATTTTGAAACAGGTGTTGCGCTTTTGGGAGTAGTTGTGGGAAAATCTATTTTTATCCCTCATGGAGTGTGCATTTGGCTTGTAATGACAACTAGACATCCTCTGATTTCCATAACATCTTTCAAAAGTGGATTTGGAGCATGGGGAGGCCTCAAAAATCCTCTCACAAGTCCGGCGATGTGCTTTATCAGAAATGCACTACGCTTTATCAATCAAGCGATGCACTTTTCCCTATAGTGCATTGTTTCGCGCTTTTTCTTAGTGAAACTTGGTTTGATGATGTAATTACTCTAATTTTTTTTGATGTGATGTAATTAAGGGTAAATGAGCTTGTTATGGTCTCTTTGATGTAATTTTTGACCTCATTTATGTGGAGCAACTTAGTAAACTCTATTTGGAGGGTTTGTTCAAGCCTCCCTAGACATTAGGGTTTTGTTGAGAAATATTTGTGAGTTGTTCCTACACTAAGGGATTCAACCCCTGAGAGAAGGGAAGTTGTTTTTGAGTCTATATGTATGGATTTTTCAATAATTTTGATGGTTGGACATCAGAGGGTGAAACTCTTGTAGCTTGTAATTCATCAGTTTACACATGAAATAAAAGGACCAGGTGCAACTATTATTCAGGGATTATCGTGTTGTGAGTTTGTGATAATTTTTTCTATCTGTTATAGTTTTATATGAATGATATACTTGTCTCCTTACCATATCTATGATCTTTTATGATTTTCCCAAGAGGTTACAAGTAGAATTCTTTTCATTGAAGCTTTGTTTTGTTAGGAATCTCATTTTGTGTAATTTTCCTTCTTGATTAAAGAATTCATGGTGCACATGCTCATTATGATCTCTTGATCTTTAAAACCCTACATTAAACCGATAAAATCTTAAGCCATCAAAAAATCATAGCTACCTTACTCCTTTATATCTCTTGCAGCTGAAACCCTTGATACCTTTGACCTAGTTCCTTGATTTTCATCCCTGATCCAAAAAAAAAAAAACCCCTAAATCTTTCAAAACCCTAGAGATGGGCTACCTATCCTAAAATAATTTCTTGCACCATTCCTTGGCTATGTTTTTCTTAGAGAGAGCCCTCTCTATTTTGGTAGGGATAGCTACCAAACTAAAAGCTTGGTTTGAGGTTACCTCTGTCGATATCCTTTTAGCCTTGGGACATTGTGGAGGCTAACACCTACCATCTTGTAGAAAGATTTTTGGAAAGCTTTGTCATTCTTGGTGTGATATTTTCATTGTCCATTTTCCTTATTCATGTTTACCGCCCAATCTCGGGGTCAAAAGACTTAATTTTTCCTTCACCCTTTTTTAGTACACTTGAAATTCACATTAAAAACAAGACCACTCGAATACGAAACTTCATCTAGTATGCATCTTATACCAACATGGTCCAAGATATTTTCTTCTATGATGTTAGCATAATTGCATGAAATAGCATGTGAAAACTATATATGAAAATAGTTAAAGAAGAAGCAACATAAAGGATACCATAAATACAATACACAGTGTTTGATAACAGAGTTTTTCCAATGTGGACTACGTCTCTGGGTTGGCTTCAATAGTGTGGAGGCCTCTTCATTCATCTCAACAAAAATGAAAATGAATACATGGAAAAATACATCATTATACCTAAAATCCTGGAAGTGACTTGAAATTTCATTGCTCAAAACATATCAATCACAGCATAAGTATGTCTCATCATTCTGAGATTTTTGACTGTAAACATGACTAGCTTTTGAATTCCCAACAATTAATGCAATATGTGGGATTCTACCATGAGCCCTGAGATTTGATTATCAAATCCCAAATATGACTGCACCAGTGAAATCCTTACAAAATTATGAGTAAAATGAGTATAAACTCAGCAATTTTCCACCATTGTCATCTTTGGACCCCCCAAATAATCTTCAGCATTCTACAACAATGTTAAAAAGGAATATTTTGAGAATATTCCAAGGAATATTCCCCTAGAATATGCACCTCAAAAAATGCATACGTGTAAGATTCTCATCATAGGGTTCCTCCTATCAATGTTCCCGTCGATAGGGGTTCCACTTCCTCCAAGTTTTGGCCTCCTCTGTGCTCACAACATTGGTCCCCATTCACATGGAAAAACAATGTTTAACTAAACATGTAATGTGCAGAAATTACAAATCCCCTACACAGGGTGAATTAATTGGTGAACTAAATATAGTTCGTTGAAGATTGGTGTAGTTCGCAGGTTCTAACCCCCCACTAACCCTTTTATACATATGTCCCAATATATTTTTTTATAATAATAAACCATCACGCGTTTAATTTGTTGTAACCATCCACCAAAAGCTTGAAAGTTGATATATGGTTCATGACCATTGAAACTATTGATAAATATATATATATAACCATTTTTTGTTGTAACAATTACAAATAATTTTGAGTTGTTGGTTCCACCATATATATATATATATATATTAAATTTGTTGTAACCATAACCCTAATTCTCCTATAATTGTTGGTTGACCATACCTTATTATCCATTCTTTGGGTGCCACATGGCCCCATTCTATTGGGCCACCACTTTTACTCTAAGTTTAGCAGGATGCTGCCATATTTGGGGATGTTGCTAACTTTAACTCTAGTTAAGTCCATTTCACCAAATTTATCCAAGGTCCATCAAAATTGGCTGTCATTTTGGCCAAAAAACCAATTTGGCGAGGCTCCAAATTTATTTGACGTTGTAGTAAATTCTATCTTTTTTCCAAGTTTTCCAAAAACTTTGATTGAGCATAACTTTCGCATATGTACTCGAAGTGAGGTGCCATTTTCAGCATTGTATTCCTGGTTATGAGCCCTTTGATATGTTCTTGGTTTTGCTGTGATCCAAGAATTTTGATTTTTAAGCCATTAGGTATCCACTTAGATCACCTGCTATAGTTCTTGTTCTATGTATATATAAAACCAAAAAACTACTAAGTATACAAGAAAATGTTTCCATCATAACATCTACTTACTAGGAATATCCACCTGAATGGTGATAGGTGGATTTTTGTCTTCATCATAGGTTGTATAAATTCCTTGTAGATTCACACTATTAATTGTAATTTACTAAACCAATAGACTTGAATCTACTCTACTCATCAGCGGAAAGTAATTAGTCAATCGTGAAATCACATCACAAACATGAGACAATATTTAATCACACATTCACAATGATTTTATAGGGAAATCCACAAGTCAAAACGTCACTATGTGTATATTACATAAGTCAGAAAATATAAGAAGATTACAATGTGTTTCTTCAACCAGAGAAACCTCTACACTATCTTTATCTATCTCATTGCTTCCTAGACAAGCCTAGGCTAATACTTGACCTATTTTTTTCTGACTGGATCCATATTTCCTTGTGTTGTTTCCTTGGGTAATTACCCCTTATTAATTAGGGAAATTACCAATATGAATTGCGCAATACATATAGGGCCATCCTCTGATTGCATGAATAACCTATAAAATTTGGATGATTGTACAACTTATAGTACACTACCCTTGAACTCCAATCTGAACTGGTTCTTTCTCTAATCTAACATGCATGAGTTATTTATGGCTTATTAATCAGTTATATGATTGATCACTACATGTGGTTCAAGTTCAAGTTCCACACTTCGACCTCTTACTAGTTCCTACATTAGTTGGAACTAGTTAAACTGAGTTAATTAATTACAACTCAAAATAAACTGAACCAGGGCTCCCATTTTGTAGGAGACACTCTACATGACTCAATTTAGACCATAAAATCGAATTAACTGATTCAATTAAGTCAAATTAAACTATTTAACTTGTAAAAGTTGGCATGTGATGTGGAATTACAATTTTATTCTAGTTTTGCCAAGGTAAGGTCAAACTGATATTTTCTTGTTGCATTTTCAACATAGGATGAGAACTCCATGTCTTCCAATGATTTTGAAAACATTTTCACTTTTGCATCTAGCTTCGTGACCTATTTTTGAGTCTAATATAGACAAAATAAAATCTCTTTTTGTTCTTATGATATTTCAACCAACATTGTACCCATTATCGTTTAAAGTTTCTAGTAAATATATATAGTTTGCATATATATTTTTTTCTCTTAGTCTTGGTTGTACCTATATTTGGAATCTGAATGCTAATTGCTCCAAAACCTTATTTTTTGAGACAAATCTTCACTCAAATGTTTTCTTCCTTTCTACATTCTTGATCTCGTATTGAATTTCTAGTGGAGTTTGGGTTTGATATACCCACGATATAACCTTGCTGATTTTTTCGTTTCCATTTGTGCCCCAGAAGAGGAGGGACCAAATCCATTGCAATGGGGCCTTCTTCAGTCTCCCCTACCTATTTTCATTGTTGGAAAACTATGAAAATATTGATAGGGTGATGAATTAGTATTTCAAAACTTTTTAACAATTATTTACTCAAACAATCACAATCAACAATATAATGATTCACCAATCATATAATATTTAAACACAATAGGTTTACTTGGAAACCCATATGGGAGAAAACCACAAATTATTTTTTATTATAATTTCAATGCAAGAGCCAACTTCATATTACATTAAGTTGTGTAGGCTGCAACCTACTATAGGATCCATCCCCCTTTTATTTGTTGGAACCAACTTGTTGGAAGCATCAACTCCCAATATTCTTAGGAACCAGCCTGTTGTAGGCACTAACCCATTGTTCTTTACACGAAACAAGGTGAAGGAGGATCCAACCCCATGATCTAAATTCACCTACTACCTCTTCCCATTAGATACCTCTTTAATATTATTTTCAAACTAATATCCATGGGACCTTTACACTGAATATCAATGGTGTAATCATTAAATCTCGGATCTGATCACAACACTCAAATTTGCTCAACATCTCTTCTCCTTAGCCTCAAATATAATCACAAAACTTAGATGTTCTTAGAATCTCTTATCCTTAGGCTTTGATATAATCACAACACTCAAATATTCTCAACGTTTCTTCTCCTAAGGTTAAGAATTGATCACATCGCTTAGGTCCACACTTATTTTTCTGTAGTAAATTCTGATCTCTCGCAATTAATATGCTTTTGAATCAATTTTATGATAAAAATAAAATCATTTATATGTATTTAATTATAGCATATCTTCCTTTAATACTTTTTCTATTTGATTTACCAATAGCCTCTCCTCCTTTAATATGAATTTGTGCATTGTCTTTAACTATTACCTCTCTTCTTTCAAGAAATTTTCTTATAGATTTATAATCTGCATCTTGGCTCCCCTCAACTTTTTCAAAATAGATCAAAATCACAAAACTTCCCTCCGTTGACTATAGTGTATCACCTACTTGTGCATGGGAGTAACTCCCTCTTGGCATTTTCATTCATTTTATTTATACATGTTACACCCTTTAATTTTCTTTAGTTTGCGAGCTTTAATTTTCTCAACCAACTTTGGCGCCTGAATGTTAGGTCCCTATATGACTAGTATAGTCCCTTATTGTTGTTAGTGTAACCCCATTATTGTTATTATTGTACCCTTGTAACCCCCATTTTGTTATTATTGTGCCCTTAAATTATTATTGTTAGATCGGCTAGGATTACATTGTGGCCCACTAGGATTACATTATGGCCCAATGGACTCCTATATATAGAAAGGAGGTTTTGTAAATTGTATCATCCAAGAATTGTTCATTTATGTAATGTATTGGAGGTTGCCCCCTCGAAGTGGCTCATTTCTAAGGCGTTGATATCTCTTTTCTTCTATTTTTGGAGCAGGTTACACAACATTTGGTATCAGAGGTTTGGATTCTAGGGTTTCGTTGCTCCAAACAGGTCATCGTGGAATTTTCGATATAATTTTTTTTCTACGAAGTTTCAAAAGCTGAAATTTTTAGGGTGCGAAGCCGAAATCCTGCGGAAGCGTGTCTAAAAATTTCAAAGCTTGGTTCGCAATATTTACAGAGATATCATCTATGGAAGTTAGGTCTTTTTTCAGGCTCCTAAACAAGTCATCGTGGAATTTTCACTATAATTTTTTTTCTACTAAGGTTCAGAGTCTGAAATTCGTATGGTGCGAAGCTAAAATCCTAAGGAAATTCGTCAAAAATTTTCAGAGCTTGGTTCGCAACATTTTTGGAGATATGATCTGTGGAAGGTAGTGCTTGTTCAGGCTCCTTAATTTCATCTCAAAGAGGTGATCGTGGAAAAGTTCAAGAACTCTCTCTCTGGGAATCGGATTGGAGTGTCGTAAAAAGTGGTTGCAAGTACACGGACTTTAGTTTCTTGGCTATAAATTTCAGAGACAAAAGACAAAACGGTGACACGTGGCAAGTTGTACAAGTTCGCTCTACTGAACCAGTCCATAATTAGGTCATTGTGGGAGATTGGACACAACTTTGTCTTGGAGAATCCAAATTAGGTCAGACCTGTGGCATTCAAAAGATAATTCAGAGGGGTATTTCATTGATGAATTTCATATATTGAAGTGCCTCAATCACAAATATAATCCAATTTCAATATCAAGCTCTTCAAAAGCAAGAAAAAGGTGTGTATTTTTTTTCCGAATTGCATAAGTCTTGTTTGAAGAATCAATCTGAATTGATTCCAAGGGCATATTGTAGAATAGATATCAGTATAGGGTTCTAAAATATGCCCCGTAAAAATAATTCAACACCCATTAAGCCTTCAGAAGGCTCTACTATGACTCATGAAGATGAAGAATTGCAACATGATCTATCAAAATTACAAGAGCAAGTGCAACAAATTTCACTCTCGCAAAGAGCAACAAAAAATGAAATGGAAGTTTTGAAGAAAGGCGTGGAAGCTAAGATGGATGGAATGGAAGCTAGCATGGAAGCTAAGATGGATGACATGAAAGACAACATGGAAAACATGAAGAATGATCTAAAAACAGACATCAAAGGTTTGACAAAGTTGATACAAGAAATGTTTCCTAATGGTGAAAAGATAGTAGAAGAACCTCATGATGAGAACAAAATAAATGTTAATCATGATTTCATAAACTCTAATGTTAGCGGGAAGAACCACCATATTCCAAAAATGGATATGAGGAAGTTTGATGGAAAGGATCCTGTAACATGGATACTACAGATGGAGCAATATTTTGATCTCCATAACGTGCAAAACATACAAAAGGTACGCATTGCAACTTTACATTTAGAACAAAATACATTTGTATGGTATCGATGGCTTTGCTCCCGTAAAAAAATTGTCACTTGGTCAATTTTTACGAAAGAAATGATAGCACATTATGAGGATACAAAGAGCAACACCTTCTTTAGCCAATTGATAAATCTCAAACAAAAGGGTTTAGTGGGGCAACACATTGAGGAATTCCAAAAATTGAATATAAGGGTAACTGATATTCAAGAGGAACACAAGATCGATCTCTTCATAGGCACTTTAAAGGATAATATCCAACATGAAGTTCGCGTTTTGGAACCAGATTCATTGGAGAAGGCATTCAGGTTGGCAAGAAAAGTTGAATGTAAGATAATGGCGACAAGGAAGCCTACCACTCAATTCTATAAAGAAGGAAGTGTTGCTACGCCTAGATTTCCACAACCTACAAGGTTGACACCACAACAATTGGAAGAAAAAAGAGCAAAAGGGCTTTGCTACGGTTGTGATAGAAAATACACTAAAGGTCATAAGTGTGCTGAGAAGAAATTATTTTACATAGATTGTGAAGAGGAAGAAGAAAATGAACAAGAAGAGGATATACACGAGGAACCAGCCCTAGAAGAGGAAGAAATGAATCCGACCATATCGTGTAATGCACTGGCAGGAATTACCACTCCTCAAACTCTCAAGATAGAAGGACAAATCAAGAAGAAAAAGGTAATAGTGTTGATTGATTCAGGTAGCACCCATAATTTTATTCATTGTAAGGTAGCCAAGGAATTAAATTGTTTCCTATACCCAGCACCAGAATGTCAAGTGATGGTTGCAAATGGAGGAACTATAAATTGCTCTGGAAAATGCCATAATATTAAACTAACCATGGGGAATATGTATTGAATAGTCCAATGCTTTCCATTCCTATGGGAGGTGTTGATGTTGTACTAGGAGTACAATGGTTACAATCTTTGGGGACGGTAGCTTTTAATTTTCAAGAACTTTTCTTGAAATTTTTTTTAGAAGGAAAGGAAGTCGAATTACGGGGTATTGCGGGGAAGCCGGGAAGGATAATAAGCTCTAATGTCATGAAAAAACTTCTAAATAAAGAACAAAGAGGTGTAATTGCACAATTATGCTCACTAGAAGTTCCAACATCAAAATCATCTATTTTTGCAGATCTCCAACAAGTCTTGGACAATCATTCCAAAGTGTTTGAAACTCCCAAAGGACTCCCACCTATTCGTGATCATGATCATGCTATTCATTTGATTCCAGGAAGTGTTCCTCCAAACATAAGGCCTTATAGATATCCTTACTTCCAAAAGAGCGAAATTGAACGTATGATTGCAGAAATGTTAGAGGCGGGTATAATTCAACCTAGTCAAAGTTCTTTCTCTGCTCCTGTAGTATTGGTACACAAGAAGGATGGATCATGGCCAATGTGTCCGGATTATAAGGAGCTCAATAAGCTCACCATTAAAGATAAATTTCCCATTCCTGTGATTGATGAATTATTGGATGAATTACATGGAGCAATTTATTTACCAAGTTGGATCTTCGTTTAGGATATCATCAAATTAGAATGAAGACTGAAGATATTCCAAAAACAACATTTCGAACTCATGAGGGTCATTATGAATTTTTGTCATGCCTTTTGGCCTTACCAATGCACCTTCTACATTTCAAGGGTTGATGAATTCCATTTTCAAACCCTTCCTTAGAAAATTTGTGCTAGTATTTTTTGATGATATACTAATCTACAGCAGGTCTTGGAAGGATCATGTTGAACATGTTGACAGGGTGCTCAAACTATTGCGGGAGAAACAATTATATGCAAAAACATCCAAATGTTTCTTTGGAGTACAAGAGGTGGAATATCTAGGTCATATTATATCTCACGAGGGTGTTAAAGTAGACCCTAACAAAATTAAAGCCATTAAGGAATGGAAAGTCCCCACGACCATAAAGCAGTTGTGAGGATTTCTCGGGTTAACAGGGTATTATCGCAAGTTTGTTAAGAATTATGGGAGAATAGCAGCACCTCTAACAACATTATTGAAGAAAGATGCATTTTCATGGACTCCCGAAGCAACTAAGGCCTTTGAACGTCTTAAAGAGGCAATGTGCCTAGCACCGGTCTTAGCTACACCAGACTTCACAAAAACCTTTATTGTGGAATGTGATGCCTCAGGAAATGGAATTGGTGCAGTTTTAATGCAGGAAGGAAGACCCATTGCTTTTGAAAGTCGTCCAATCAAAGGAAAGTATTTACAGAAACCTATTTATGAAAAGGAAATGTTAGCAATACTGCATGCACTAAAGAAATGGCGAACTTACCTAATGGGAAGACACTTCAAGGTAAAAACTGATCATGATAGTCTTAAACACTTTTTGGAACAAAGACTATCTTGAGAAGAGCAGCAAAAATGGGTCACAAAGATGTTGGGTTATGACTTTGAAATAATCTACAAAAAAGGAAAGCTTAATGTTGTTGCGGATGCACTCTCAAGAAAGAATGAAGAGGTGGAAGCATTGCTTTGTGCCATTTCTATTATCCAACCAGATTGGATAACCGAAGAAAAAGATGAATGGAAGAAGGACAAAGATGTATGGACACTCATTCAAAAGTTGCAGCAAGATCCTAGTACATCTGATACATTTAGTTGGAAAAATGATTCCTTATAGTACAAAGATCGCTTATATCTTTGTAAGAATTCCCAACTAAAACAAAATATTCTTTTGGAATTGCACACTTCTCCTTTAGGAGGACACTCAGGATTTTTAAAAACTTACCACAGGGTGAAGAAATAATTTTTTTGGATGGCCTTAAATCTGATATTCAAAAGTTTGTGGCGGAATGTTTGGTTTGCCAGCAGAATAAAGTGGAAACAATTAAGACCCCGGGACTTCTACAACCTTTATCCATTCCAAGTCAACGTTGAGAGGAGATTTCAATGGATTTTATCACAGGTTTACCTAAGTCCGAAGGAAAGAGTGTCATCATGGTGGTAGTTGATAGACTTACCAAGTATGCACACTTTTGTGCATTATCTCATCCATTTAAAGCAAGTACAGTTGCTACTACATTTATGGACAGAATTCAAAAGCTATATGGAAGCCCAAGGGTTATTGTGAGCGACAAAGATCCTATTTTTACTGGAAATTTTTAGACGGAGTTATTTTCTTGTTTGGGTACTCAATTAGCTCATAGCTCATCTTATCATCCTCAATCTGATGGTCAAACTGAGATAGTAAATAAATGTTTGGAAGGACATCTTCATTGTTTTGTATCTGATAAACAAACACAATGGGTCAAGTGGTTACCTCTCGCTGAATGGTGGTATAACACTTCCTTCCATACTGCAGCAAAAATGACCCCATTTATGGCACTTTATGGATATCATCCACCATAGATCACATCATCTTTAAGGGAAAATTCGAAGGTTCAAGCAGTGGAAGATCACATCGAGCATCAGCAAGAAGTTCTCCAACTCTTAAAGGATAACCTGAATGTGGCACAAAATCGAATGAAACAACAGGCAGATCAACATCGCAGCGAGAGAAGTTTTGATGTAGGAGATTGGGTATTTTTACGGCTACAACCATACAGACAAATGTCCCTCAAGCAAGCTAAGAAGGATAATAAATTATCGCCAAAGTACTATGGTCCTTACAAGGTGTTGCAAAAGATTGGTACTATGGCATACAAATTGGAGCTTCCTGCTTCTTCACGAGTGCATCGAGTTTTCCATGTTTCATGCTTAAAGAAGGTTATAGGTGAAAATCTTCCAGTTCAAACAATATTTCCAGAACTTGATGAGGAAGGAAAAATCATATTGGAACCTGAAGTGGTCATGGAAACAAGAACTCGACAACTACGGAATCAATCAATTTCAGAGTATCTCATCAAGTGGGAGAACTTACCCACTGAGGATTCTACATGGGAGGATGAGAATTTTATACAGAAGCACCCAGAGCTACTCAACCATTGAGGACAACACTTTTTTGAAGGAGAGGGGCATGTTAGGTCCCTATATGACTAGTATAGTCCCTTATTGTTGTTAGTGTAACCCCCTTATTGTTATTATTGTACCCTTGTAACCCCCATATTGTTATTATTGTGCCCTTAAATTATTATTGTTAGGTCGGCTAGGATTACATTGTGGCCCACTAGGATTACATTATGGCCCCATGGACTCCTATATATAGAAAGGAGGTTTTGTAAATTGTATCATCCAAGAATTGTTCATTTATGTAATTTATTGGAGGTTGTCCCCTCGAAGTGGCTCATTTCTAAGGCGTTGATATCTCTTTTCTTCTATTTTTGGAGCTGGTTACACAACACTGAATGCCAAAATTTCTATCTTAGCCCTTGTTGGCTAGCTCCCAAGTGCATATAACTACAGGTCAAGACAACAGTCTTAACCACTCAATGATTCACCCTGATCGATTAAACCATGATATACTTCCATCTGTGCTCTGATTGATTGAATTTGAACAATGTTTGAAAAATCATCTCCCCCCCCCTACCCAACCATTAACAAAGGGGGGCGGGGTGTCAAGGATTTGTGGCTTATGCAACTAACTCCCCACAAAATTCCCAAGAATGTTAAATTCCCCTCATGGGCTTATCCAATCGAATTAAGGAAAATCCATCTTGTGGTCCTTCTGTTTTGTTGAATTTTAACAGGGGTGCCTTAGTATTTTTCGTATTTGAATAGATCTAGGTTGGCATCACATATGCTCGACAGGTCCACTAGATTGTGACCTAGGCTTCATCTATTATCACACATCCTCTTGTCCCTACAAATACCTGCACACCACTTTCCAATAATGATACTCAAAGCTCAGCGAACTCACCTTCCATGTCACTGCCACCTTTAGCTGACACCATCCTACCATCTGGCATCCTCTGGGTGGTGCCACATGTCAGTCAATAATAGGCCACCTGGACACCCAAAAGGGACGATTTCCCCTACCATGTGTTACCTTGATTTTGTTCCAAGTAATTTTCTCACCCATGTCACTTATGTGCCACATCATCTTAGTCCTAGGTCCCTAGGCCATTCTGACAATTAAACTTCACATAAATTTGGGGCCATGCTGTTGGAGATTAAAGATAATCTCTAAAAAGGGTAACTTAATATTTAATTAAGTATCCCCACGCTAGTTCATTTAACCAAACTCATACAATAATTCAATCATGCCACCTGTCTTGGTCGCTCATCGTCAATCAATCACTTTTCCACCTATCATTGTTGCCATGTCACCAACCTCACACACCAATTCAGTCTTGTCATCTATGTTTATGGCTCATCCTCAACCAATCACTCTTTGATCTATCATTGCAACCATGTCACCAGCCTCATAAATAAATCACTCTTTTCCACCTGCGATTTTCATCAGCTTACTCATCGCAATCCCTAGGTCCTCAAGAATTTTTTTTAACCTACCTCACAAACCATGGAGGGCCACAGGTGTGGGGATTAAGGTTAATCCATAATTATATTAGCATAACCCTAAATTAACCAAATCACCAAGTAATTTTTTCAACCTATCACTAGAACCATGAACCTCAAAACCTTGTTGAAACTTCAAAGCATGATAACTCCTTATCTCTTTGGATTTATGCCAAGTGCGATATATTATTGGAAAGGTATCTTAGAGGACTATCCAACCTAGGGCTTTGCAAGATATTTTAAATATGTTCCTAAAATTAACATCAATGAAAACTAGTGGAAAACCACTACCAACTCACTTATCAATAAACTTGTCTAACAATCATATCACTAAACCGAACAATGTCAAGATAGTTGAGAGGCAGGGAGAAGGAACTCAATCTCAGAGTGTGCTACTAAGGTAAGAAAAAAAATGGAGAACCAAGATTCAAAAGGAACTTTACAAGTGCAGTGAATGCTACAAATAAATTTGAGATAAATTCTTGTACATAAGCATATAAGGACTTGGGAGATAACCACAAAAGCAAAATCTAGGAGCCTTTGAATTCCAAATTGAGCTTAGGAGCTAGAATAAAATAAAGAAGGAAGTTGTGTCATAGAGCTAGATTTAACCTACAAGGATTAGAAGGAATTATAAAGGAATACACATAGAGCTAAAATAAAGTCAAGAATGAGCTAGTGGTTAAAGTAAGAGTAGCTAAGATATAGCCCTAGGGAGGAGGCTAGAGCCAAAAATAAAACCAAAGAAGAATTACTGAAGAATAAATTGAAATGTGATGGAATATCCTTGTGATAGGGAGAATATTTCAATGAAAATTTATGCAACCACTTACAATTCCATCAAGCAACCTCTTAGTATAAGACAAGAAAGGAAAAAATTGAAGAGAAGCACTCACAAAGTTAATGAAATTAAAACATACCCAAAGTGGAGTACTAATGTTGTAGACCCTTATAACCTTATGATATATCCATCTCTCGACATGATATGAGTGTACTTGTTTTCTTGGAATACCTACAATATTAATTCACAATTTTCCTACTTGCTTCTACACTAATTATCATATTGAATTCGTTTCATTGTGACAACGATGCATAAACTACACATAAACCACACTAACTACTGGGTGATAGGATATATGTTTCCTAGATGTGTGACATCACAATGTTCCATTTCCATTAATATAACCACCTTTGATCACCGTTGTGGGGGGCGGGGGGTGGGGGGGGACTATTACTATTGAACTCCATCTTGATTTCATATTCAAAGAAATGAATTATAATAATTGTTAATTTTCTCAAAAGGCTTTATCAACTAGTTGGCCTTGAGCAACTACAAAATTACAATAAATAAACATTATTTCAAGTGAACCTTTTTTTTTTTTGGTTTTTAGTGATAGTTTTTGCAAGAGTTTCTCTTGGTTTATCATTATATTTATGGTGATTTTTTATTTTTTCAAAAGAAAATTCAACCAAGTATTTTTGGAATGGTAGATCCATCAATTATGTATGCTCTTGAGGTCTTTGAAATCGCTCTCATTCATTGATTATATGAGATTATATTAGTCCATCCCAAAGGCATGAAGGCCTGGGTGATATTAGTTTCATTAGACTTCAAAACTCTGTTCTTACCATTGGATCTTTTCTCCTTTATCAAATAGCCCTAATTTTCCCATATTAGTTTCTTTTGTTTGGTGTGTGCACTTTTATGGATGGGATTTCCTAAGTTAACCTAACCTTCACATGATATACGATGGAAAATTCATTATGGTTGGGATGATTTACTTTGTGGCCTTTAATAAACTTATTGCACAAAATATTGAGATCATATGTGGCATTAGCTTTAGGTAAATTTTATTTCATATTAATGAGGGTAGTTGAAATTAATGATGTGGAGAATTTTAATTTGATCACATTAAGTTTTAGAGGGGATGGTCATTCTCTCTAGGGGAGAAGAGGAAGATACATTGAGCAAGAGTTTATAAATACCTTGTTTAGGAAGAAGCCTATATGGACCAAAGCTTGAAGGTGATATTTTCTTTTTTTGAGAAATAGTGAGCAAAAGGAAGATCATGTACATGGAAAATAGCAAGACGAATAAAGGATAGAGAGTAGAATATTATATAAATTTGAATCTTATGTGGCAGTAGAGATAAGAAGAAAAGGATAAAAAGGAAGAAATTATCAAGATAAATGCAAAGGAAAAGAGTTGAAGGCTTGAATAAGATGGCAGATTAGAAGAGACTAGAAAATTAAGCCTAAAAACAACTAAACAATAGATTAACCCAAGTCTAAGTTAAATTTTTGTTTTTGAATTTTGTCTCTTATGTGTCTAGACTTATCTGAGACTTGGACCAGCAAGCATTTCTATATCTTCCCATTTCCTCATTTGAATGAAGGGATTTATACCCCATTATAATTACAATAGTTAATCAATCCCATGGAGGCATTTTTAAGTATGATTCCATAAAATTGAAAATATCTATTGACAGATCGCCATGAGAATTTGATTTCCCCTTATTGAGAATTCTTGAATTAATACTATATTTGGAGTAAAATATAATGTTTTAGTCCATATTCCATGAAAAAATCATTTTTAATGTAAAAATTAAGTGAAAATTATGAGTGAATCCATCTAAGATGGGTAACACTTTTAGTAAAATGTGACAATGAAAATTTTACAACTTACATATATTTTTAAATTAAAGCTTCAATGTTGTACAAGCTTTATCAATTTGGATGTGGAGTAAAAGGATAATCTGTAGGGAATTGTGTTTCCTTCCTAATAATATTTTTTCTAAAAAATATTGATTTCATCTAATGTATCAAATTTACATTTAATTAAAAGTTTGTCCTTGCAAAATTTTAGAATAGTTAATGAGTGACTTTTATTCTCCTCAACTAAGTCAATGTTCAATTTATAATTTTCAGAATATATATATACACAAGTACGATCTATAGTTCCTTCCTTGTTTTGATTTTTGAATACTAACAATTATTATTTGAATCACAATTTACTACAACTTTGTATCCCTGCCATCCTTTTTCCTATTGTTTATGTAAATTGAAAAACCAAAAATACACTATTGAAGAGGCAACATCTACAATAATCTTACATGTTTCCTTTTATAAAAAAAAAAATTATTGTTTTTGTTCAAGGATTTGTTCTCCAAATGCCTTTGGAGATATGGAATTCAAACTATGAAAATTATATTCCATTGGATAAAGGATTCTTCGATGAATCCATTGGCATGAACTCCAACATATAAGGTGAAATAGATGAAGGGGTTTCACACCCTAGAAGTTGTAAATATGAAAAATCTTGTAGCAAGGGGGATGATTTTTTGGATTTTAAACCATTGATTGAGAAAATTAGCTTCATTGAGGATTTTTGTAAATCTTTATTGAGTTATTAATGCGTATTTTGGAAATACCTCAATTGAGGGTTAATTAAATCAACATTTGAGGTATTTATGGATTAATAAAAATATCTTAAGTGATTTCAAGGCCTTGACGACTAAAGTTAAAAAGGGTGAAAACTAAAGTACCATGATCTATCTCCATAGCTTTATTAAGTGTTTAATTAAACCAATTGAGGACCTCAATTGAGGGATTATATAAGAACACAAACAAGCTTATAATAGTAAATTGAGAGGTAAACAATACCTTGGTTGGGGTTATGAAAAACATTGTTTTAATTCCCCTTACCAAAAAGTGTTACCTAACTTCATGGAGTCACCCTTGTGAAAATGGTTGTACTTTTGTCTTTTTCCCTAAATAAACATCACTTATCTAAGATTAGTTATTTAATGATGATTAACCAAAGTGACAAATGTTGAATAAGTGACTTGCAATATAAATGATGAAGTTAAAAAAAAATGGGACTTAATGTCAAATAATCGATGTTTAGGGAAATAAAAAATTTGACAAATATTTTATACTTTTGACACTTTGTGTGACTATATGTGTAGTGGATGGGTAGTGACATTAGTAAAATTTCTTACATCAAAAGGCTAGGTATTGATCGTTATATTACGCATTGCCTTAGTTTGGTAGACTTATTACATCTCTAGATGTAGTCACTAATAATCTTCCTATAAATTTCCTTTACACTTGAAATAATCTTCCTTCAAATGTCCTCTTCACTTACAATAATTACATAAATAGACATTCATTATTCTTCTTTCGTGTTGCACTCTATATTTTTATGAGAATTTTGATTCATATTTTATTTTGTCGTTTTATTAAATGGTTTATTTGGTGTACCATATTTTTCAAATGTATTTTTTCCTCTATTGAATCAACTCTAACAATGTTATTTGTATTCCTCTAACTATTTTTAACTTTTCTCAACTTTGTGTTCGTCTATAATCGCTACATTTCATGTGTATTTCCATTGTAATTCAAAAAGATATTTATACATATGCTAATAGCACTCGTCTAAGATCCACCTATATAAGTTGGCCTCTCCCATAAACTCATAATCAAATAGTATACATCTTTCGGGATGAAGTTACTAAATTGTGCCCCCACTAAGTCTCTAAGTTTAGGCTTGTAGATTGAATAACCAACATATGTTAACTTATATGTGGCTCTGTCTCATTGTGTTATCCCCCTATGCCTCACTTTCTCATTGAACATGAAGAGAGATTGTTAATAATTGTAGCAAGAAATGATCAATTTGACTTAGCCTTGGTCAAATTGAGAAAAAATCAAAATTTCCACATCAACAGACAACTTGGAGGAAATTAACTGAGGTGACATGGGTCTTTTCACTAATTTAGTTCAGTAAATTTGAGTTACTAGGCTTAGAGTTAAGTTTGCATATGTTGATTGCTAATTCATAGCAATCCAGTTCAATTATTTCTAGTTGTACTAAGTTAAACTAGTTGTAAAAGTTAATATAACTAGTTGGAGGTTAGTTGTGTAGTGGGACAATAGTATAACTCATAGATAATATAGTTAACTGATCAATCAACCAAAAATAGCTCATGCATGAAAGGAATTATTATTACTAAGTTGTGGTGGAGATTCCAAGGCAGTGTAACATTAATTAGAGACTAGTATTGAGTGTACAAGTGTTGCATGCAATCAATGATCAACCTGTAACACCCTCCTCCCACATTTACCCAAGCTAATTGGTACACAGGGATAAACATGTGATTCAACTCCCCTTGTATAGTTAAGGAAGTTTAACTGTAAAAAAAAAAACCAATATGACCTTCCGAAGGAGCTACAGACCCTTCATGAGGCAACCTGTTGAGATTCAACAAGATGATTATCCTAGTCAAAATTAAGCACCTACACTAGGATGAAGCCTCAGGCTATTTTTAGGTGTAAGTCTATTTTTAGAATGGATGAGCAAATTATATTTATAGCGGAAGTCTATTTATAGATGGTGAGAAAATTCTATTTTTAGATGTATGTGCGAAGTCTATTTATATATTGCATGTCTATTTATAGATGCATGTCGACTATTATTATCCCTTAATAATATTTGGACAATAAATATTAATATATTCTCATGGAGCACTTGGAATCAGTTAACTGAAGTGGCAAACCAGTTAGCTAAACGAATTTCGAGTTCAAAGGTTGGTTGGTGGGACATGCAAGTGGACTTGGTTGTAACTGAGTGATTCGAAGTTGTAAGAGATTTGGATGTGTAGTTATGTGAGTTGTAAAGTAGTTTAACTCAGTTAAGTGAGTTAAACTCAATTGTGCTAGTTGTAACTAAAGATACACTAGTGAGAGATCATTGAATTAAATATTAAATTAATTCACATGTAGTGATATCACATGCAACTGAAGATTTAATACTACTAACTACATGCATGTCAGATCCAGTGGAGACCTAGTTGAGAGGTAGGTGAAAAGGACAGTTGACTATCATTTGTACTATATTGGATTGCACTCCTGCAAGCCAAACACACATTGGATATGCTCATGAGGATTGCGTAGTCAAGGAAGGTATGATTGCATCGAATTGGTCTTGGTAATCAACTTGGATTGCGCAGTGGAGGCAGGCTATTGTGAGGCAAAAATTTGGCTAAGGCATTGGCCAATTTCTATAAGACAACGTGAGACGATTATATATTGTACAGAGAGCCCTTGGATTATAGTTTTGTATGATATTGTTTCATGATCCATGATATATACATAATATATGATAGTGGGGTTTTTAGCTTTATGCTTTCCTAGTAAAAATCTATGTTATGTGTGAATGATCTTTCTTCATGTGTTTGCAATTGAAGATCGTGTTTTAAATTTCTGCAAGAATTTTTGTAGAAGACATTCTATATTTAAAAGTGGCATATAATTTTTAGATCAGAAGAATCCAAGCAATACATAATTGTATTAAAATTTCTACATGGTATAAGAGCACAGAAGATTGCAATTTTGAAGCAGGAGCTGAGTTTGTTGGTAGAAACAATTTGAATTTGCTGCAAGAATTTCTTGGTGCGATATTTGAGTAAAAATCGAAATGGCTTTCAATAGCTTGTGGTTAGAGTATGCACTCGAGGGTAGATTGAACTACATTTCCTGAAATGACAGGATGGAGGTGGTGCCTGAAGATAATGGATTGAAGGAATTCATCGACAGTGATGTTCCTAAGCCCACTTCGACGGATGATGGATTACTTGACGCGTGGAAAAAGACAGTAGCGAAGGCGAGAATGATTCTATTGGTTGGAAATATGATGCAGAGTGTTGTCCTTGATGGCAACCCACTAAATGAAGATGAAGACATGCGACTATTGACATGTGTTGTCCTTGATGGCAAACCACCTGATGAAGTTATTCTTGACTTTATGGACTTGGTAAATGATGTAAATCTGATGTGATATGATGTTTGTTGACAATATGATGCTAAGTGTTGTCCTTGAAAGGCAACCCACTTGATGAAGATGATGACAACTTACTTGATGAAGTTGTGCTTGATAGAATATGTCTTGATGTAAATCTGAATGTATCTACAGTGTATACAGAAGGCAATGAAGAAAGAAATTCAGCATGTGCTAAATATATGATGAAAAGAGTATGTTTCAAGGAATACGCGGATCCGTCTAAGGGAAGTCGCGTATGCACACGGAAAAGAACGTTCCAAGTCGCGTATGGGCAAAAGCGCTCAAAAAGTGCAAAACCAAGGGTAACCACCATGGTATTGACCCATTGTATTGGGTAATGATCCGCCTAATTGACCCCGTCCAGGTAGTTTTTGGGCTCATGGTATTGTTTTGGCCCATGGTATTGAAAAAGGGGCTCATGGTATTGAAAAAGGATAAACCTATATAAAGAGATGAAATTCATTATGCAAATCATGAGTGTGGGTGCAAGATGTTTGAGCTTGAATGAATACTTCTCTTTGAAGTAGATCTGAATGGAAAGGGTTACACTTGAAGATAAATCTGAATGTATGATGCACCAATGATGAAGAAGGGGATCTAGATCTGAAATGCATTTGTATTTGCTAGATATGATTATGGAAGGCTTAGATCTGTGATGAGGCGAACATCTAGGCGAACATCTGTCTGAAGTGAAAGGGTAAATCTGAACTGAATATCTGATCTGAAGAAGTATGCTGCTCTATAATGATTGAAGATATATATGCTACTTCGCCGCAGAGGAAGCGCGTATATACGCGGCTTCGATGAAGTGGAAGCGCGTATGCGCAATAAAATACATACAGAGGTATACGCTTGTTCGTGTGGACGGAAGCGCGTATATACGCGACATCAGTGAAGTAAAAGTGCGTATGCAAACTAGGGTTTGCTGAAGCAAAGGGTATGAAATATCTGATCTGTTCTGTTGTGTTTCTGCTATCTGATTTGTGTTGATAAGTATCTGTTGGTGATTTATTTTTGTGCTTAAAAGTATGGAAAGGGTTCAGTCTGGAAATATGATGAAACGTGGCCTACAAGTATTGTTCTATTGAAGTTGTTGGATCCAGTGTGAAAATTGATGAAACGTGGTCCAAGGTGGTGCTGAGGGTTGTAGCCTTCAGTCAGGGGGTTGTAGCTCCCTTCCAGGTGAGGCTGGTAAACGAGATTGGGGGTCATAGCTCCCTTCCAGGAGAGGCTGGTAAACGAGTCAGGGGGTTGGAGCTCCCTTCTAGGAGATGCTGGTAAACGAGCGCAGGTGGGTCGAGCTCAGGAGGAGGCCGGTAAACGAGCACAGGTGTGCCTCGTGTGCCGTCGAAGTCTTGCGCCAAGACATATGTTGTAAGATGTTTTCTCTATAATAAAATATTGAAGGTTGAGTAATCGTTAGCCGTGGTTTTCCCGACTCTGGGTTTCCACCTAAAAATCCTGGTGTTCATGTGTGATGCTTTTTGTGATGGTTTATTCTGTTCTTACTGCACATGTTTACTGCTTATTGAACATCTGATGAATGAATAATGGAATGATCTAAGCAAAGAACTAATGACATATTTGGATCTCTGTGTATACGCTAGTTGAATGAAAGGTATCCGCGTATATACGCAAGTTTACTAAAGGAAAGTAGCGTATGGGTTTTAAGGAATGAAAAAGTGAAAATTTTTGAGTATGCAGTAAATACTGATTCACCCCCCCCTCTCAGTATTTTTCCCAACAATTGGTATCAGAGCAGGTTCTTCTGCAGAAGCTTGATCGCTTGAAGGAGATCCGTCGTAATGGGAAGTCAAGAAGGAGTGATGTCTATAAAGCCACCTCTATTCAATGGAAGCAATCTGATATTCTGGAAGGTACGAACAAAAGCATATCTGCAAAGTCTTGGTGCAGATGTATGGGCAATTGTGGAAGAAGGTTATCAATACCCTGCAAGTATTCCTACTGATGCAGCAGAAAGGAAGAAGTATGAAATCAATGCCAAAGTAGTGAATGTCTTGTTAGGAAGCATGTCTGAATCAGAATTTGCTAAAGTGATGCAGCTACATTCAGCAAAAGAAATATGGGACAAAATAATTCGGAGCTATGAAGGAGACACAAAGGTAAAACGTGCAAAACTCCAAACTCTTAGAATTGAATATGAAAATTTGAAGATGCATAGTGATGAAAGTGTTGCCAGTTTCTTTCTCCGTCTAGATGATATTGTAAATCGGATGAGAAATTTGGGTGAAACCATGGCTGATACTACTCTGGTAGAAAAGGTCTTAAGATCTTTGACTTCAAAATTTGACTCTAAAGTTTCAGCTATTGAAGAAAGGCAAGATCTGCAATCGCTTACCATTGTTCAATTACATGGTACTCTGACTGCTTTTGAAATGAGACAAGGAGGCCCTTCTCAAGTAAGAGAAGCTGCTTTTAAGGCATCTACAAAAGGAAAGGAAAAGGAAGTTGTCAAAGAATCCAGCTATATATCCGATGAAGAAGAAGCTAATTTCGTGAGAAAGCTCCAACTAGGTACTGGAAGATTCAAAGGTAAGCTTCCCTTCAAATGTTTTGAGTGTGGAAAAGTTGGTCACTATGCTGCTAAATGTCCTTATAGAGAAAACCATGGTAAAGGGAAACAATTTGAAAAGAGACAGAGTTATTATGCAAAAGAAGATGATGATGAAGTGTCCAATGAAGATGAAGAAGATTCTGACCAAGATCTGAAAGTGCTCATGGCTAAGAAGCAAAAGAAGAAGGCTACTCGAAACAAGAAGATACCTCAGAAATCATGTATAGAAAAAATTGAAGAAGATGAACCAGGTATTAATCGTTGTTCTTGTCTCTTACTTAACTGCATGTGCAAAGATTGTGATAGTGAAAGTGACAGTATGGATCCAGAAGTTTCTGACGAAGCTCTACAGGTACTCATGGCAAAGAAGGAAAAGAAGAAGGCCACTTGTAATACTCTTCTTTGTGCAAACAATAGTGAAGATAGTAAAGTTGTGGAAGCTATCAAGATCAAAGTTGAAGAACAACAAAAGGAAATTGATACGAAAGATTCTATTTACAAAGAGATGACCTCTCAAATGAAAGATCAAATAGAAATGTTGAATGGATAGGTGGACAAGTATCAAAGGTTTCATACTTATGCATCCAATCGAATTAAAGATCTAGAAGCAGATCTTGAAAAATCAAGCAAGAAGAATGAAGGACTTGAAGCCGCTATCATCTTTCTGCAAGCAGAGCTAGAAGCATCAAGTAAGGAAAATGAGGAACCTCTACAATCCTTTGAAAAGGAAGGCCTTGAAGCAGAAATTATCTCTCTCAAAGAAGATATGGAAAAATCAAATAAGAAGAATGAAGAGCTGGAACAAACATGTGAAGAAAACGAAAATTGGATGAAAGAAGAGATCCTAAATCTGAAGGATCAAGTTGAAGATGGAAGAAGAAAAGAAGAAAGCATGACAAAGCAATGTCAAGCCTTGGAGGTTGAGGTAAACATTCTCAAAGGTAAATTAGAAGAAAAGGTTAAACTTTTGAGGTTTCAAGATAGTACTAACACTTTGGACAATATTCTAAGTAATCAAAGGTCTCCTGCTATCAAACTTGGTCTTGGTTTCCATGAAACTGTTAAAGGTGAATCTAGCTCACAAGGAAGTGCTAAAAATTCAGAGGATGTCAATGCAAAACCGGAAGTGTTGAAAGAAATAAAAGATCAACCAACAATCATGAATTATCAAAGGAATTCATTCAAGAACGTTGAATGTTTTAAATGTCATAATTATGGGCATGTTGCAGCAAATTGCAAGAGCAGATCATTTCAGCCACAAACAAACAGGTTCTACTCAGAAAGGTACTCTAGTTTCTTCAGGGGATATTGTTTCTCATGTAACATCTATGGACATAAAGCAGTTGATTGCAAAAGGAGAAAGATTAGAAATACTCATTATGATTCTTATGCTTATTTCTCTGGACACATGAGATGTTATTCTTGTAACAAGTATGGACATGTAGAAAAGGAATGCAGGTTGAACAGATCTAAGAAAGTGGACAATTTTCAGCACACAAATAGAAAGTTCAAACAAATCTGGAAAAGGATGGAGGACCGATCAGAAACGTAGGGAATTCTAACCCTACTGCAGTCATCCGCTTCTGAAGCTTACTTCTCTGATTGACTGCAGGAATGATGTGGGATACATTATCATATTTAGTAATGTATCGTCACAGGGGAAGCAATGTATGATGTCTCTCATGGTTGATTTGATTATTCGGGTTATATGTATTTCTGACAGTGCATCTGGTTTGAAGAAAAGACAGGAACAGAAGGTAAAATTGCAGGAGGAGATGAAGGTGTGAAATTTTCTATATTTCACTTTCCATACGCGGGTTATATGAAACAAAGTCACGTATACACGCGAGTTCCAGCAGACACAGCCGCGTATGCATTGATGATAAGAGAATTTATCTGATTGCTGAAGATCTGGAGCAGAGGTCCAGGGGGAGCATCAGTCTGACTGATAATAACTGCATTGTTGACTCAATATCAGCTTAATTTCTCAGTTCTAAATGATGATGATATGATACTTGATGTCTTATGATGAAGTTTATGGATAAGTCATGTTTGCTTGTTGAATGAAGAGTATTCGTTGCTGAGATGTAAGTCTTATAATTCAAAGATAAGGACAGATCATACAGAGATTGTTGCTGATGAAGGTTTTCAGGTTGCACGAGTTAAGGAAGAGCATTGGTTCAGGGGGAGCAGCAGGTTGAATACTAATGATTGCATTGTTGGCAATATGACTGCTTATTCTTTAGTTATTGTAATACTCATGCTCAAATGATGATGGCTTGGTATATGGTTTATGATGATGAGACGTTGAATGAGCTGTGTATACTGCTTGCTGAAGTTTATCTGTTGGATGTAATTGGAATTCTTATGATTCAGAGATAAGAATAGTTCATGCAGAGCTTGTTACTATGGTTGAGATCTTTTGCCTACATATGTTACTTCATGATAAATCTTAAAGATCATGGTGATGTTGGACCACATGGATAATTGCTTGACACTTATGTGAAGATGTTGTTCTGGTATGGAAAGAATGTATTGATGCTGCAAAGAATCTGAAGGCTTGGTTACTAATGTGCTTATGCTACAACCGTTGGATGACGCTTGAAGACACAACTACACTGTTCTATCTATCTGTAGTCCAGGGAAGCAATCAAATATCTCAGAAAGAAGCTAAACACTGTCTTTGCCTCATAGAGAATCAGATCTGGCTGAAATTTAGAAGATGGCTTGGGATACGCGGGTTTCATGAAACACAGTCGCGTATATACGCGATTTCATGCACAGAAAACTGCGTATGTCTGATTGCTGACATTTTTCAGTTTGGAGTCAGCTCTCTTCAGCACAGCTGCAGTGCTGTTTGGTACCTCTGATACTGTTTGGTATATCTGGTGGTGTTCCAGTTCTCATAATTCTATTTCTCATATTTTGATAAATATGCCTTGATGATTTGTTGGTGAAAGTGTTCAGGATGCACAAACTAAGGGGGAGCCTTAGTCATATGAAAAGGATGCGTGGATGCACAGATTCAGGGGGAGCATTAGCGTTGCTGAGTATAATGCATTGTTGGCATTATGATGGTTTCGAAATATGTTCTCATGCTTGAGGACTTTCTGGTGTTGGTCTTAAATGGTCATTTTTGTAATTTGTTGAAAAGGTCTTGTTGAGACCCATGATGTAAAATTGTAATATTCAGTCATGTAAGGAATTATCATTTTTGTAAACCCACTTGGTTGGGTAGCTGAGTTGCAATATGTAAACCCACTTGGTTGGGTAGTTGAGTCTCTTATGTAAATCCACTTGGTTGGATATTTGATGTAAGTATGAGTCTTTGGTGATAGGAAGTTCATAGAGTCATGTACTTCATTGAAAATTTGTTTGAAGATTCAGGGGGAGCTTGGTCACTTCAGTATATATCAGATCTGCAGAACGCTTCTTCCACTTGAGGAGAAAAGGGGGAGAGTATGTGGGTTTGTGATCCTCCCTTTTCCCTTGATGTCAAAGGGGGAGAGTGACATGGTGTTTGAATGAAGATAATGGTGTCAAAGATGGGGAGAGTGACATGGTGTCATTGTATTCTTAATGTACCTATCTGTAGTGGTAACCAAACACCATCGTGGTTGCCATCAAGTCCAAAGGGGGAGATTGTTGGAAATATGATGCAGAGTGTTGTCCTTGATGGCAACCCACTAAATGAAGATGAAGACATGCGACTATTGACATGTGTTGTCCTTGATGGCAAACCACCCGATGAAGTTATTCTTGACATTATGGACTTGGTAAATGATGTAAATCTGATGTGATATGATGTTTGTTGACAATATAATGCTGAGTGTTGTCCTTGAAAGGCAACCCACTTGATGAAGATGATGACAACTTACTTGATGAAGTTGTGCTTGATAGAATATGTCTTGATGTAAATCTGAATGTATCTACAGTGTATACAGAAGGAAATGAAGAAATAAATTCAGCATGTGCTAAATATATGATGAAAAGAGTATGTTTCAAGGAATACGCTCCATCTAGAGCGTATGCACGCGGGAAAGAACGTTCCAAGTCGCGTATGGGCAAAAGCGCTCAAAAAGTGCAAAACCAAGGGTAACCACCATGGTATTGACCCATTGTATTGGGTAATGATCTGCCTAATTGACCCCGTCCAGGTAGTTTTGGGCTCATGGTATTGTTTTGGCCCATGGTATTGAAAAAGGGGCTCATGGTATTGAAAAGGATAAACCTATATAAGGAGAAGAAATTCATTGTGCAAATCATGAGTGTGGTGCAAGATGTCTGAGCTTGAATGAATACTTCTCTTTGAAGTAGATCTGAATGGAAAGGGTTACACTTGAAGATAAATCTGAATGTATGATGCACCAATGATGAAGAAGGGGATCTAGATCTGAAATGCATTTGTATTTGCTAGATCTGATTATGGAAGGCTTAGATCTGTGATGAGGCGAGCATCTAGGCGAACATCTATCTGAAGCAAAAGGGTAGATCTGAACTGAATATCTGATCTGATGAAGTATGCTGCTCTGCAATGATTGAAGATCTATACGCTACTTCGCCGCGGAGGAAGCGCGTATATACGCGGCTTCAGCGAAGAGAAAGCGCGTATGCGCAATAAAATATACACTGAGGTATACGCTGGTTTGTGTGGACGGAAGCGCGTATATACGCGACATCAGTGAAGTAAAAGTGCGTATGCAAACTAGGGTTTGCTGAAGCAAGGGGTATGAAATATCTGATCTGTTCTGCTGTGTTTCTGCTATCTGATCTGTGTTGATATGTATCTGTTGGTGATGTATGTTTGGGCTTAAAAGTGTGGAAAGGGTCTAGTCTGGAAATATGATGAAACGTGGCCTGCAAGTTGTGTTCTATTGAAGTTGTTGGATCCAGTGTGAAAATTGATGAAACGTGGTCCAAGGTGGTGCTGAGGGTTGTAGCCTTCAGTCAGGGGGTCGTAGCTCCCTTCCAGGTGAGGCTGGTAAACGAGATTGGGGGGTCGTAGCTCCCTTCCAGGAGAGGCTGGTAAACGAGTCAGGGGGTCGTAGCTCCCTTCCAGGAGAGGCTGGTAAACGAGTCAGGGGGTCGTAGCTCCCTTCCAGGAGAGGCTGGTAAACGAGCGCAGGTGGGTGCCTGCGTGCTGGTCAAGTCTACGCCAGCACACATGTTGTAAGATGTTTTCTCTATAATAAAATATTGAAGGCTGAGCAACTGCAGCGGTGGTTTTCTCCCGACTTGGGTTTCCACCTAAAAATCCTGGTGTTCATGTGTGATGCTTTGTGTGATGGTTTATTCTGTTCTTACTGCACATGTTTACTGCCTATTGAACATCTGATGAATGAATAATGGAATGATCTAAGCAAAGAACTAATGACATATTTAGATCTCTGTGTATACGCTAGTTGAATGAAAGTTATCCGCGTATATACGCAAGTTTACTAAAGGAAAGTAGCGTATGGGTTTTAAGGAATGAAAAAGTGAAAAGTTTTGAGTATGCAGTAAATACTGATTCACCCCCCCCTCTCAGTATTTTTCCCAACAAGGCATACAAGACCACATTGTCTCAAGCCTTCATGGGAAAGCCACACCATATGCTATGTGGAAGGCTTTGACTGATCTTTTCCAAATCAGCAGCGACTATAGGAAATTGGCGCTGAAGGATAAAATCAGAAAGATCAAGATGGAAAAGGGCAAAAATATTCCAAAGTATCTCACAAATTTTTTCCAATGTTGGGATGAAATGGGGAGTGTGGGAATCACTGTTTTTGATGATGATTTGGTGAGCTTGGCTCTCTTGGGACTTCCTAAGAGTTGGCACAGTTATGAAGACTCTGTCAACGGACGGGAAAAACTGTCGGATTGGGAACGACTGTGGTCGTATCTAATGCAGGAGGAGTTCAGGCGGAACACCAGAGATGGCTCTTCATCAAAGCATGATGATGAAGGGGATTGTGCTTTGGCTACCAAGGCAAGGAAAGGGAAGGGGAAGAAATTCTATTCAAAATCTGAGTCTAAAGTAAAGAAGTTGGATTTGTCCAAGGTGAAGTGTTTTCATTATCACGAACATTAGCATCTCGCCACTAACTACCCACAGAAGAAGAAGAACAAGAAGGTTTCTGGAGCTGCAGCTGGTGAGGCCCTTGCCTTGCAATTTGAACTTGATTTCTCCTTGATCACATGCTTGGTGTCAATTGCATTGGGATCGGTGTGGTATCTTGATAGTGGTGCTTCCTTCCACATGACGGGAGATAAGGAGATTTTTAGTGACTTGGAGGAGAAAGATCTCCATATGCATATAGATATGGGCAACGATGGACAATACAGTGTGACTAACATTGGTATCATTACCTTTGAGAGGGATTCAGGTAAACCATTTCAATTGAAATATGTTATGTGTGTTCCAGGTCTAAAGAAAAACTTTGTCTCAATCACAATGTTGGAGGACAGAGGCTATGACGTTGTTTTCAATTATGGAAAATCTTTCCTACAACATAAAACAACGAGTCAAGACAAGAGGATAGGGATTCGAGTCAAGAATATCTACAAGCTAGAGGTAGATGGATGCACTGCCATGATGGGCAAGGTATAAAAAGTGGTGAATCAGGATGAGGGCTAATTATGGCACAAGCGATTGGCCCATATTCATCATGGAGCCTTGAAATTCATGAAGCAAATATCTACTAGACTTCCAATGGGAACACTTTCTTAGTTATATCAGTGCAAGGGTTTCACCATGGGGAAGTATGTAAAGTCCACCTTTCATGAAAAGGAGAAGCGTGCTTCGGTGATCCTGGAGAGAGTTCACGTAAACGTGTGTGGACCATTCTCGGTTGCTTCAACAACAAAACACATGTATTATGTTACTTTTTGTTGATGAATTTTCTCATAAATGCTAAATCCTCTTCATGTAGAAGAAGGATAAAACATTCTCAAAGTTTTGTGAGTTTAAGGCATTGGTGGAGAAAGAGTCGGAGAA
Source organism: Pinus albicaulis (assembly GCA_034641835.2). Lineage (NCBI taxonomy): Eukaryota > Viridiplantae > Streptophyta > Pinopsida > Pinales > Pinaceae > Pinus > Pinus albicaulis. Next base: position 129,190,651 of record CM076581.1, on the reverse strand, counting down.
GCAAGTGAAGGCTCGAAGGAGCGATAATGGTGGAGAATACATATCGAATGAATTTAAAGACTTATGCAGCAAAGAAGGAATTCGAAGAGAACTCATAGTGCCTCATAATCCACAGCAAAATGGGGTTGTGGAGAGGAATAACAGAAAGATCGTGGGTGAAATACGAGCAATTCTGCATGATCAGGGCCTACGAATGCATTTGTGGGCGAAAGCTTGCAACATTGTGGTTTATGTGCAAAACCGTTGTCCTCATAGAGTACTTGGCATGAGTACACCTGAAGAATATTTCACTGGTAAGAAACCGGATGTTTCTCACTTTAAGATTTTTGGCTCATCAGTTTATGTGCATGTGACCAAGAATGCCAAGAAGAAGCTGGAGCCTACTGCTGAAGTTGGGATATTTTTGGGGTACACAGAAACACCCCATAATTATCGTGTCTATTTTCCTAACAGTAAGATGATTGTTATGCGACGGGATATAAAATTAGATGAGGGGAAAGACATGTGGTTGTTGCTTGAGAGGGAGTTTTACTTGCATGCAGAGGAGGAATTGTTGGTTCCCAAATATGAGTCTCTAGATGAGGATCAGCCACAAGAGGAGGTTCATGGAGTGGAGGTTTCCACTCATGCAGGGCCAAACATCAGAACTGGCAGAAGGCGTACCACAAAAGCTGATAGGCTAAGACTTGATGTTGCACAGAATGTAGGAGTCCTTACTTCACAGCACAGACAAAGACAATCTCCTGACCGATTCACTGGATACATGGATCTCATGAGAAAATGTATTGTGAATGAGCCATATTCCTTTCAGGAAGCAGTGCAGGAGCCCACATGGGTAGATGCAATGGTGGAGGAGTATGACTCCATTTTCAAAAACAAACTTGGGAAATTGTTCCAAGGTCGGTTGATAAATCAGTGGTAGGTTCAAGATGGATATACAAGGTAAAGCATGATGCTGATGGAAGTGTTGATAAATACAAGGCCATATTTGTGGCCCAAGGCTTCTCACAGATCGAGGGGATTGATTATGAAGAAACCTTTGCACCTATCACATGGTATTCTTCCATAAGGACCATCCTTTCTCTCTCGGCACAGATGGGTTGGAACATTCATCAGATGGATGTGAGGACTACATTTCTCAATGGGATCATTGAGGAAGAAGTGTACATTGAGAAGCCTGAAGGATTTGATATCTTCAGTAGCGAGTCGCATGTGTGCAGACTCAAAATATCGTTGTATGGGTTGAAGCAAGCACCCTGTGCTTGGTACACTTAGATAGACAGCTATTTCACCAAACTTGGCTTCACCAAGGATGAGGCAGATGCAAACATATACCAAATTGTGGTGGAGGGTAAGCTTTTAATCATTGTTCTTTATGTTGATTATTTAATACTCACTGGTGATGAACAACTGATACACTCATGCAAGGAGGATCTTGCAAAGGACTTCAAGATGAAGGATATGGGTTGCCTTCGTTATTTTCTTGGATTGGAAATATGGCAGCGAGATGGTGAAATTTTTGTATCTCAAGGAAAATATGCAAGGGAAATATTGGGTAAGTTTCACATGGAGGGTTGCAAACCCATGGAAACTCCTCTTCCAAGAAACTGGAGGAAAGAGGACGTTACATCTGGAGAGGTAGTGGATTCTATTGTCTATCGACAATTAGTGGGTTCGCTAATGTATTTATTGAATACAAGATAGGACATATGCTATGCGGTGAACCAGCTTAGTCAAGAGATGGTTAAGCCTACCAAGCTCTTTTGGAAGGCAGGAAAGCATGTCCTGAGATACCTGAGGGGCACATCTGAGTATGGCTTGTGGTACAGATAGACAGATGAGGTGAAGCTTCATGGCTTCATGAATGCACATTGGGTGGGCAGCCCAACGAATAGAAAGAGCACATCAAGGGGTATCTTTAGTATTGGATCTACAGTTTTTTCTTGGTATAGTAGGAAACAGAGATCCATGGCACTCAGTTCAGCAAAAGTGGAATACATGGCAGTAATTCAAGCTGCATGTGAGGCTATCTGGATGAGAAAGATCCTAGTTGGTTTGTTTGGTTCTAATTTAGATCCTACAGTGATTCATTGTGATAATCAGAGTTGTATTAAACTCTCGATTGATCTTATGTTTCATTATAGATCTAAGCATATAGATATCTGGTATCATCATATCAGAGATTGTGTGCAATGGAAGATCATGTTACTTCAGTACATTAATACGGAGGATCAAGATGCAAATATTCTGATGAAGGCGCTCACCAGGAGAAAATTCGAATACCATAGAGATAGGATCAGGGTGAAGGATAATACCTTTCTTGTTGAGAGGAAGTGTTGAGATTCAACAAGATGATTATCCTAGTGAAAATTAAGCACCTACACTAGGATGGAGCCTCGATCTATTTTTAGGTGTAAGAATATTATTAGAACGGATGAGCAAATTCTATTTATAGCGGAAGTATATTAATAGATGGTGAGAGAATTCTATTTATAGATGATGTTCTATTTTTAGATGTATGTGTGAAGTCAATTTATAGATCACATGTCTATTTATATATGCATGTCGACTATGATTATCCCTTAATAATATTTGGACAATAAATATTAATATATTCTCATGGAGCACTTGGAATCAGTTATCTGAAGTGGCAAACCAGTTAGCTATAGGAATTTTGAGTTCAAAGGTTGGTTGGTGGGACATGCAAGTGGACTTAGTTGTAACTGAGTGATTCGAAGTTGTAACAGATTTGGATGTGTAGTTATGTGAGTTGTAAAGTAGTTTAACTCATTTAAGTGATTTAAACTCAGTTGTGCTAGTTTTAACTGAACATACAATAGTGAGAGATCAGTGAATTAAATATTAAATTAATTCACATGCATTGATCTCACATGAAACTGAAGGTTTACTATTGTTAACTACATGAATTTCAGATCCAGTGGAGACCGAGTTGAGAGGTAGGTGAAAGGGACAGTTGACTATTAGTTGTACTGTATTGGATTGCACTCTTGCAAGCCAAACACACATTGGATATGCTCATGAGGATTGCACAATCAAGGAGGGTATGATTACATCGAATTGGTCTTAGTAAGCAACTTGGATTGCACAGTGGAGGCAGGTTGTTGTGAGGCAGAAATTTGGCTAAGGCATTTGCCAATTTCTACAAGATTGTGTGAGATGATTGTATATTGTACCGAGAGCTCTTGAATTAGATTTTTGTATGAGATTGTTTTATGATCCACGATATATACATAATATATGGTAGTGGGGTTTTTAGCTTTATGCTTTCCCGATAAACATCTATGTTATGTGTGAATGATCTTTCTTCATGTGTTTGCAATTGGCGATCGTGTCTTAAATTTCCGCAAGAATTTTTGTAGAAGCCATTCTATATTTTACAGTGGCATATAATTGTTAGGTCAGGAGAATCCAGGAAATACATAATTGTATTAAAATTTCTACACAACCAACCCTTCGAGGTGCTTAACCCTTGAGAAAACTTTTCATTTTTTTGGTTTGGACCCTAAGTCACTCCCATGATAATCCATGCATGTGATTGAGGCCTTCCAGTTGCTCCCATAGTAAGGCATGCCAGCAAATTTTGCCTTTTTCAAGAAGTTCTGAGCCAGGGACCCCAGATTTTGAGCCACTTTTCAGGGCTAGGTCTCAGGCCACTGCCCAGGACTTCATTAAACTTTCAAAAATGATACATAACCATGAAATCAAGCTACTAATACAAACATTTTATCATTGAATTGACCAGACCCCTACTAGCCATGACAGCCATTTTGTCAAAAATGTCACCATTATGTAATCTATAGGTCATAAAAACATATATGAGCATAAGGGTATCATACTTATCTAAGATTCATAAATAAGAATTGATGCCTTATCATAATACATGCATTATCATCTATTAGGTCATATATTCATTGTTCATTCATTTTCCAATCAACACATGATAAGATCTATACATCAATTTTGTCATAAAACATACTCATAACCAAAATATAACCAATAGAAATAACAAGGATATACCTTCAATAAGAATCACATATGAACAAGTACATTTACACATGATATACCAAGGAGAAGGAGCTATTATTAATGAATGCTTAAGCCAACCAATTCAGGGACTTCCACGAACCACTCAACCATAGATTGGGCTGAACCAAATATTTCTTTCATCCAATCACCCTCATGCCATATTCCAAGCATGAATGTGGGAATCACAAAAAAACCACCCAAGGCTTCCTCAGGCGTTACCGTATATCCCACCAAGGTATTACTAGGCCCGAAACCCTCATCAATAAAACCAAGCTTTACCACAATCCCACCAGATCATTCAGCCCTAAACAAGCATGGATGTCTTTGGATCTCTCCACATAAACCATGGGGAATTTTCTGCCTCTAGTCTCTAGGATTTAGCGTATATCCCGACATTCATCGGTTGAGTATTCCTAGGCCTAATAGATACTCTACCCTCTAGGATTTATCGTATATCCCACCATTCACCATTCGAGGATTCCTAGGCCTAATAAAGGGCATACACCTCTAGGATTTATCGTATATATTGTCATTCACCAATCGAGGATTCTTAGGCCCACCGAGGTACACACAACATGACTTTAATGCAATCCCACCTTCATCGGTCCATGGATTTCTAGGCCTTTTGTTATGTTCCAGATTTCGCCCCACTCAGTTTCGAAGCCATTTGGTAATCCAGCTCAACCAAGTAAAAGAGAACCCCATCACACCATGATTATCCAAAAATGGAAATAAAAGGCTGAAAATCACTGTCACACCTAGAAAAACCCATGCCAATGACAACAAGACAACTGAATACACACATGCATGTATCATGCATACCAAATCTAACAAGGAAATCACACATGAAAATCAATACCTACAAGTAATCCCATTGTAGTGGTTTGATCCTGCTCTTCCTTGCTTGATCTTTGATTCCCTTTGCCCTATTTTTCCTTCCTTTTCTTTTCTTCATCCAATGCTAGAGTTCCCCAAGAAAATTCTAAGTGTGCAAGAGTATGTATGAGTAGAGAGAATAGAGAGAGAGCTCAAATTGAACTTACAAAAGCTATGAATTCATCCTTAGAAGCCTTTTTATCAATGAGGCCTCTAATTTCTTCAATTTTCCATTAGTTTCCTTCATTTTCCTCCTCACATCCAACTTGTTACCTTTCACCTTCCTTTTCTCCTATTTTCCATTATTTTCATAAATAAAATTCCAATTAATGGCTCTTGCCTTTCCAAAGCCTTTTCCATTTCCTTTGCTAATTTTCTGTAGTCATAATAAACCAAATGAACACCCATGCTAGGAATTTTTGCCCAAAATTCTGCTTGGAATATGTGTCCCATGACCTTGGTTATTATTTTTCTTTTATTAACTTTATTTACATGAATTTCTTACCAGGGTTGTTACATAATTCTCCCCCTTCGGGGAACACCATCCTCGGTGTTCAATGACACCTACAACCAACAAGACTGACGAAGCAAAACATATTGCCCATGGAGCTATATAACTTAGCTCGATGCAGTATTTACAATGAATAGCCTACTAAAAAGAGACACATCATGACAAACATAACAACATGACAACCATATCGCTTATTGGAGCTTTATAAAACATCTTATGGCGGTATTTACATCCATATACATATATACATATACCAAAACATCACATCAAAATATATGCCAAAAACATTTGCTCAGCCAATGAATAGAGAGGGATACATAGCCCACATCTAATATGACATTTCCAATGTAGCTTCATTGGGCCCAAAGTGATTCCACTGCACTTTAACCTACTTGATTGCTCGGTTTGATAGGATGAGCATATTTTTATACAAAATAAATTGAGGTTCCGGTTGGAATTCTATTTTTGAATCCACCTACAATACAGACCAATCAATCACATGATCATAATATTTAGCATGCTTCTTAAACAATGACACATGGAAAACATCGTGGAATCTCATTTTTGAAGGCAATGCAAGTCAATAGGCTACTGGTCCAATCCTTTCAAGAATCTTGAAATTTCCAAAAAACCGAGGTGCCAACTTGGCACATGATCCGATCCTCAAGGAGCTCTTCTTGGGCTTGAGGTGAAAGTACACTTGTTCTCCAACCTAAAACTACTTAAACATCTTGTTCTAATCTACATAAATTTTATGTTTGTTCTTTTTTTCCTTCAGATTCTTCTTGATTACCTTCATTTTCTCTTCTAACTCTGCCAACATGTCCCATTCTATCAACACATTTTTCACTGTATCACTCAATTAATGGGAGTATTACAACTCTACCCATATAGTGCCTCAAATGGACTCACCCTCAGTGACTCTTGATAACCATTATTACAAGAAAGCTCAACCAATAGAAGGTACTCCTCCCATCTCCTCTGGTGATGCATCACGTACATCCTCAACATTTCCTCCAATATCATGTTGAATCTCTCTATATGTGCATATGTTTGTGGATGATAAGTTGTTTTTAAGACCATCTCGGTCCTCAAACCTGTAAAAAAATCCTTCCAAAACTTGGAAGTGAACTTAGAATCCCTGTCTCACACAATCTTCCTTGGAACACCATGCAACCTCACTACATCTCTAATGAAGACTTGTGCTACATCATTAGCTGAATATGTAGACTTCACTGGAATGAAGTTCACTATATTTTTCAACCTTTCTACCACAACCATGATGGAATCATGTTGTCTAGATGTCCTGAACAAACCTGTGATGAAATCCTTAGAAATGGCCTCCCATTTCTACTCTGGAATCAAAATAGGTTGTAACAAACCACTTGGATGCTTCCATTTTTATTTCACCTACTAACAGTCCAAGTATCTAGCCACAAACTATGCCATGCTCTTCCTCATATTCGGCCAATGATAAAAATTATTCACTGTTATCAATTTCTTCTGGTATCCTGGGTGACTTGAATATAGTTTTGCATGAAACTCTTGCTAGATAGTTTTCTTGAGCTCATTGTCATTTAACACATATATCTTGTCCCTAAATCTAACCAAACCATATGTTGTAAGATGATATTCCACATCATGATCACATGTACTCTGTTGTAACCTATGCATACGCTCCATGTAGCTATCATCCTGTTGACCTTCCTGTAAGATCTGATATTGTAGATTTGTCCCATAAGAACTCATAGCTACTATGTGATTTACCTGTATCTACCTACTAATATCATATGCAACCCTATTCTCCTTACCCTTGATGTACCATATCTCTAATTCAAACTCACTAATCATGGCCAACCATCTAGCTTTGCTGACATTCAGATTTTTTTGGTCAAATAGATACCTCAACCCACTGTGATCGCTCGAAAATACAAACCTCCTACCAAGAAGATAGTGTCTCCACATATTCAATGCATAGATGATCATTTCCAACTCAAGATCATGTGTCAGATAATTCTTCTCGTGCTCATTTATTTTTTGTGACTCATATCATACTACCTGTCCCTCCTGCATAATGACTCCACCAAGCCCTCTCTTGCAAGCATATGTGCACACCACAAACTCATTATCCAGATATTCAATATTAATAATTGGATCATTTTTTAACAACTTCCTCAAGTTCCCAAAACTTTTTGCACATGTTGAAAATGCAAAAATATGATGGAGCTTAGTGAAATGAAGTCGCCTTCACTAAGTGGGCCCGCAGGCAAATTCTGGCGCAAAATCTATTTTTAGACTATGTCTATTTTTAGACATATGGAGCATGGTTCGGGGATTCTAGTTTGAGATTCTTGAAGTATGTGTCATGTTGGTAAAAAATAGATGAGACTCTATTTTTGAGGTCAAAGAGGTCGAAGTCTATTTTTAGACTGCCTCTCCTTAAAACAGGGAAGTCAAATATTATTTACCCTTAATAATATTTAGACTATAAACAGCAGTTTACTCTCTTGGAGCACTTCAGTTCGAGCTATAGAAGTGGCTCATGAAATTGACAGAGGAATCACATGGTTCCCAAGGGTTTGATGGCATCATGCATGGTTGACTTCAGTTGGACTTCAGTGGCAAAAGTTTGGAGGAGTTAATGAGACAGCTAGTGGAGTTGTGTTCTGTTTATTTTAGTTGAACTAGTTGAGATTAGTTTAACTAGCTAATCAATTAGTTATGAGTGGAGTGAATTAAATATTATTTAATTAATTAATTAGTAACTCATTATTCAACTCAAGAACACATCAGTTCACTACAGTGCATGATCAGTTCAGTGGAGACCAATGAAAGAGGTAGATGAAAGGGTGGAGTTAGCTATCAGTTGTGACTATACTGTTGCTATTTGCAACACACAGATAGGTGGAGTAAGCCCATGAGGATTGCGCAGTTCAGGCTAGTGGTTTATCTATATAAAGAGGCCATCCCATAGCATTGAAACACACAATAGAGGCAAGGCAATTGGCGGTGAGTTTTGAACCAGTAACCTGTTCAAAACTGAGCTAGATTGTGTGTAACTTTATGAGAAAGTACTGAGTACTTGTGAGGAGTATTGTACTGAGTTTGTTACGTGATTTCTCCATTATAATATACACAATAGCTGCGGGGTTTTCAGCTATAAGCTTTCCCCATACATACTGTGTTAATGTGTATGATGATTCGATGTGTTATCGCTTGATTTTATTTCCGCATGTGTGATGATCTGAGTTGATCTGAGTGGAAGATATTATGTGTTGCATATAAATTCGAATTGTATGTGATCAGGATAGTCTCGGTGGATAATTAATCATTATTCAGCAAATTTCTACATGGTATCGGAGCTATTGAAGTTCAGATTGATCATCACAGTGATTACAAACTTATTTCAGTAGACAGAGTCTGCATGCGGGCCAGGTAGCCTTCGGATTCATCTTTCTTCGGAAAGTGAAAGGTCTGGTAAATGCCCCTTGCAGTCGATCTCTGTGCTAGAAATAATTTGTTCTCACGATCTAGAGCGGCTGAGCTTTGAGGTGGAATTCGAAATTTTGCAGCAGTTTTTTTTTCTTGGTGCCAGTGTTGAAAATGTCTTTCAACGGTTTGCGACTCGAATATGCTCTTGAAGGCAGTTCGAATTATGTTGCATGGAAGGATCGCATGGAGGCAGTATTAGAAGATAATGGACTGAAGGAGTTCGTGGATATGGATGTCCAAAAGCCCACCGATCCTGCTGAAGTCGAAGCATGGCAAAAGAAGATGGCGAAATGTCGAAGGATCCTGTTGGAGGGCGTCAAGGATCATATTGTATCCAGCCTGCATGGAAAGGCTTCTCCATATTTAATGTGGAAAGATTTGATGGATCTATTCCAGAGTAAGAGCGACCAAAGGAAGCTGGCGCTCAAAGATAAGCTCAGGAACATCAAGATGGAGAAAGGCGACAGTATCGCCAAATACCTCACGAAGTTCACTCAATGCAGAGATGAGCTGGGAAGTGTGGGGGTGATTGTCGAAGACGAGGACATGGTTGACCTGGCTCTCCTTGGTCTTCCAAAGGCTTGGCACTCATATCAAGATAGTGTCAATGGTCGGGAGAAGCTGCCGGGATGGGAGCGCCTTTGGGCGGATCTCATGCAGGAGGAGATAAGGAGGACTACTCGAGATGGATCTTCATCAAAGGGAGCTGATGAAGAAAACTGCGCTTTGGTTGCCAAAGAAAATAAGGGGAAGGGTAAGAAAACCTCTCATTCTAGTGCAAAGGGCAAGAAGCAGGATATGGCGAAAGTGAAGTGTTTTCACTGCCATGATCACGGACATTATGCTACCAATTGTCCAAAGAAGAAGAAGAATAAGAAAGCGGGAAGATCTGCAGATGGAGAAGCTTTGGCTTCACAGTTCGAGCTTGAATTTTCACTGATCGCATGCTTGGTTTCAAGTGTGATGGGATCGGTATGGTTCTTGGACAGCGGTGCATCATTTCATATGACGGGAGATCGGGATTTGTTCTCAGATCTGGAGGACAAAGATTTGGGTGTGCACATTGAGATGGGCGATGATGGTAGATACAGTGCGACTGGTATCGGTACCATATCCTTTCAGAGGGAGTCTGGTAAACCCTTTGTATTGAAGGATGTCATGCATGTACCTGGATTGAAGAAGAACCTAATTTCAGTAGCGATGTTGGAGGATAAGGGGTATGATGTGGTCTTCAGCGAAGGAAAAGCCTTCCTGCGCAGTAAGACTACTGGAGAGACCCGGAAGATAGGGGTTCGAACCAAGAACCTTTATCAGTTGCAGGTAGATGGCTGCGCAGCTATGGTATGCAAGGCGGGAGAAGTGGTGAGCCGGGATGATGAGGGCGAACTGTGGCACAGGAGATTGGGCCACCTTCACCATGGAGCTTTGAAGATTCTGCAGCAGATTTCTACTGGGCTTCCTAAGGGCACTCTTGCGCAGTCAGATCAGTGCAAGGGATGTACTTTAGGGAAGTATGTGAAAGCCACCTTTCACGAGAAGGATAGTCGCGCCACGACGATCCTTGAGAGAGTTCACACAGACGTGTGTGGTCCTTTCCCAGTTGCTTCGACAGCAAAGCACAGGTATTATGTGATCTTTGTTGATGATTTCTCTCGAAAGTGCTGGATCTTCTTCATGCAGAAGAAGAGCGATACATTCGCGAAGTTCCGTGAGTTTAAAGCACTGGTCGAGAAGGAGTCGGGGAAGAAGGTGATTGCTCTAAGGAGTGATAACGGTGGTGAATTCATCTCGGCTGAATTCAAGGAGTTCTGCAGCGCAGAAGGGATTCGGAGAGAGCTCATCGCACCCCATAACCCACAGCATAACGGGGTGGCTGAGCGGAAGAACAGAATGATCGTGGGTGCCGCACGGGCGATGTTGCATGATCAGGGCCTACCCCTTCACTTGTGGGCCGAGGCATGCAATACAGAAGTGTATGTGCAGAACCGTTGTCCTCACAAGGTTCTTGGCATGAGTACACCGGAGGAGGCTTATTCTGGCAAGAGGCCTGATATTTCCCATTTGCGGATTTTTGGTTCTCCTGTCTACATGCATGTGACGAAGGATGCGAGAAGAAAGCTGGATCCAACTGCTGAGGTTGGAATATTTGTGGGGTACACTGATACACCTCACAATTACCGAGTGTATTTGTCAGACAGTCGAAAGACTGTTGTGCAACGGGATATAAAATTTCAGGAGGAGAAAGCCATGCAATGTTCGCTTGAGAGGGAGCTACACTTGCATGCAGATGAGGAGCTGTTAGTTCCTAAGGAGGAGCTTCCGGATGTGGATCAGCCACAAGAGGAGGTTCAGGAGGTGGAAGAAACCACCCATGCAGCGCCAACCATCAGAGGACGCATGCGCACTACAGAAGCTGAGCGACTGGCTCGGGATGCAGAGAAGATTGTAGGACCACTTACAGCACAGCGCAGACAGAGACAGTCACCGGATCGGTACACTGGATACATGGCTCTTGTGAGTCAATGTGTTGTGACGGAGCCATACTCTTTTGAGGAAGCTGTGGAGGAACCCACATGGGTTGATGCCATGATCGAAGAATATGATTCGATCGTCAAGAACAGTGCATGGGAGATTGTCCCAAGACCGATGGGGAAATCAGTGGTGGGTTCGCGATGGATCTACAAGGTGAAGCAGGCAGCTGACGGGAGTGTGGAGAAGTACAAGGCGAGATTTGTCACCCGTGGCTTTTCACAGATCGAGGGGATTGACTATGAGGAGACCTTTGCACCTGTCGCAAGGTACTCTTCCACACGGACGATCCTTGCTCTCTCAGCGCAGATGGGGTGGCACATTCATCATATGGATGTGAAGACTGCGTTCCTCAATGGAGTTATTGAGGAGGAGGTTTACATAGAGCAGCCTGAAGGTTTCGAGATCTTCAGCAGTGAGTCGCATGTGTGCCGACTCAAGAGAGCACTGTACGGGCTGAAGCAAGCACCTCGTGCTTGGTACACTCGGATAGATAGCTACTTCACCGGGCTTGGATTCTCCAAGAGTGAGGCGGATCCTAACTTGTACCAGATTGTGGTGGAGGGGAAGCTGTTGATCATCGTACTGTATGTAGATGATCTGATTTTGACTGGCGATGAGCAGTTGATACTTTCATGCAAGGAGGATCCTGCACGAGAGTTTGAGATGAAGGACTTGGGCATCCTTCATTATTTCCTGGGATTGGAGATTTGGCAGCGCAGCGGAGGACTGTTTGTTTCTCAGGGCAAGTATGCCCGGGAGATTCTGGAGAGGTTCAACATGCAAGGCTGCAAGCCTGTTGACACTCCTCTTCCCGGTGGTTGGAGGAAGGAGGATGCTACTTCAGCGGAGGTAGTGGATGCCACTGTCTATCGACAGTTGGTGGGGTCGCTTATGTATCTGGTCAATACACGACCCGATATATGTTATGCAATTAACCAGCTTTCGCAAGCTATGGTTAAGCCTACCAAGCTCTTTTGGAAGGCAGGCAAGCATGTATTGCGCTATATCAGAGGCACATCGGGATATGGTCTATGGTACAGACAGGAGGATGGAGCGAAGCTTTCTGGCTTCACTGATGCAGATTGGGCAGGGATTCCAACGGACCGGAAGAGCACTTCTGGAGGAGTTTTCAGCATTGGGTCGACAGCAGTTTCCTGGTACAGCAGGAAGCAGAGATCCATGGCACTCAGTTCAGCAGAGGCCGAGTACATGGCAGCTAGCTTGGCTACATGCGAGGCTATTTGGATGAGGAAGATCCTCGTTGGATTGTTCGGGTTGCATTTGGAGCCTACAGTGATCTACTGTGATAACCAGAGTTGCATTAAACTCTCGGCTAATCCAGTATTTCATGATAGATCCAAACACATCGACATCAGGTACCATCATATCGGAGATTGTGTTCAGCGGAGAATCATGATGCTTTCATATGTTCCCACGGAGGATCAGGATGCCGACATCCTGACGAAGGCGCTCACCAGGAGCAAGTTCGAATTCCACAGAGCCAGGATAGGGGTTGCAGATAATCCATATCTTGCTGAGAGGGAGTGTTGAAAATGCAACAAGATGATGGAGCTTAGTGAAATGAATTCGCCTTCACTAAGTGGGCCCGCAGGCAAATTCTGTCGCAAAATCTATTTTTAGACTATGTCTATTTTTAGACATATGGAGCATGGTTCGGGGATTCTAGTTTGAGATTCTTGAAGTATGTGTCATGTTGGTAAAAATAGATGAGACTATTTTTTAGGTCAAATAGGTCGAAGTCTATTTTTAGACTGCCTCTCCTTAAAACAGGGAAGTCAAATATTATTTACCCTTAATAATATTTAGACTATAAACAGCAGTTTACTCTCTTGGAGCACTTCAGTTCGAGCTATAGAAGTGGCTCATGCAACTGACAGAGGAATCACATGGTTCCCAAGGGTTTGATGGCATCATGCATGGTTGACTTCAGTTGGACTTCAGTGGCAGAAGTTTGGAGGAGTTAATGAGACAGCTAGTGGAGTTGTGTTCTGCTTATTTTAGTTGAACTGATTGAGATTAGTTTAACTAGCTAATCAATTAGTTATGAGTGGAGTGAATTAAATATTATTTAATTCATTAATTAGTAACTCATTATTCAACTCAAGAACACATCAGTTCACTACAGTGCATGATCAGTTCAGTGGAGACCATTGAAAGAGGTAGATGAAAGGGTGGAGTTAGCTATCAGTTGTGACTATACTGTTGCTATTTGCAACACACAGATAGGTGGAGTAAGCCCATGAGGATTGCGCAGTTCAGGCTGGTGGTTTATCTATATAAAGAGGCTATCCCATAGCATTGAAACACGCAATAGAGGCAAGGCAATTGGCGGTGAGTTTTGAACCAGTAACCTGTTCAAAACTGAGCTAGATTGTGTGTAACTTCATGAGAAAGTACTGAGTACTTGTGAGGAGTATTGTACCGAGTTTGTTACATGATTTCTCCATTATAATATACACAATAGCTGCGGGGTTTTCAGCTATAAGCTTTCCCCATACATACTGTGTTAATGTGTATGATGATTTGATGTGTTATCGCTTGATTTTATTTCCGCATGTGTGATGATCTGAGTGGAAGAGATTATGTGTTGCATATAAATTGGAATTGTATGTGATCAGGATAGTCTCGGTGGATAATTAATCATTATTCAGCAAATTTCTACAGCACATTCCTCTTTCAATTGAAATTTCTTACCTTTCCTTTGCAACGATGTAATGGGGTAAGAAATTTGTGAGAAGTTCCTGATGAGCCTCCTATAATAACTTTTTAGTCCATTGAATGTTCTTACATCATCCACATTCCTAAGAGCTGCCCATTCCATGATATCCCTTATATTTTCTTGATCCACTGATATTCCTTCCTTGGAAACCACGTGCCCCAAGTAATACCTATGTATGAAATAAACTGCATTTTTTAAGCTTGGCATACAATTTATACTCTCTTAGTAATCTCAATAATGTTGCTAAGTGTTTAGAATGATCTTCCTCATTCATATAATATATCAATATGTCATCACTAAATACAATAATATACTTTTCCACATAAGGACGGAACATGTTATTCATCAAGCACACAAATGTAGTAGTGGAATTAGTCAAACCAAATGGAACTATAACAAACTCATAATGCCCATACCTGGTCCGAAAAGTTATCTTTTAAATTCCCTCTTCTTTAATGTGTACCTGATGGTATCCTGATATCAAAACAATCTTCAAGAAATTTGTTTCTCCCTTCAACTGATCAAACAATTCATTAATCATCGGCAATAAATACATGTTCTTGATGATCACCTTGTTCAACTACTTATAATCAATGCATAACATGAGAGTACCATCATTCTTCTTCAAAAACAACACGGGTGCACCCCATAGTGATACACTTGGCCTAATGTATCCCTTTTCAAACATTTCCTTCAACTGCAACTTCATCTCTACTAACTCTAGAGTGCTCATCATGTACGGTGTCTTCGATGTTGGTGTTTCCCCTGGTACCATCTCAATGGAAAAATCCACTTCCCTGCGAAGCGGAAACTTTGAAATATTTACTAGAAATACATCCTGAAATTGTTGCAAGATCGGGTACATGTTCAATACCTTCGCATCCTCATCCTTCTTACCTTTATCACTAGAAATATGCACTGCAAATAACACACACCCTTTTCTGCGACTACACTTTTCCTACATAGTTGTCACCATTCTAACTTATGTTTCCTTCTTCTTACCCTGCAAGATCCTTTGTTCTCCATTGTCATCCAAACACTCAATAGCTTTGTCATAGTAATCCACCTAAGTCCTATGAAGATATATTCAATCCATGCCCAAAATCATAATGTATGATCCCAACGGGTGTACATTCAAATGCGATGATGTAGGCATATCATTCAACTCAAATACACAAGATCTTACCCAATGTTGAACTCTTTGCTTCGTACCTGTATCCAACTGCACTAAACAATATTATGCAGGCACTTCTCTATTCAAACCATGCTTATCCACCAAGGTAGGATTAATATAACTATAAGTATATCTAGGGTCAATCAAAATAGATAATAATTGATCACAAATCTTACCATCCATCTCGATAATATATGCCTAGTGATATTCCTATTTGTTTTCCAATGTTGCATAGATACAAGGAATGTTCTTCCTAACATCCCCAACAATTTGCACCTCTTGTGCATTGTAGATCAAAGGTTTCCCACACTAATTTTACAGGAAATTTGTCTTAAGATGCCCCTTACCACATCTCCAACACTGTAATTTTCCCTTACCATCACCTCTATTCCACTTTCCTCTAAGTTGTAACCCATTTCTATGTCTAACTATGTTGAAATTATTGTAGGGAATAACATTCTCTTTCTCACCTGCATCTTGGGGTCTTGTCCTTATCGGCGGCCATTTAACTTTAGCCTTGGGTGAAAATGTGAAGTTGGGAAACACTTTTTGCCCTTTTTTGACGTTGAAAATTGTAATTTTCTATGATTTTAAACTTCAACTCCACTAAACTCATATTTTTATTGCAAATTATTCTTTGACATAAAAACAAGATTTGTAGAGAATTTTCTTACCTCCATACCCATATTTAAAATAAAAAAAAATATTGACATATAGAGGGGTAAATTTCTTGTTTACTAACTGCATATACTTGAAATTTTCAGGCAAACATAAATAGTCACTTTATCATCCTTTACTTTTTTTTAGGGAAGGTTATTCATTTTTTGGAAAAAAACCATAGCATCATAATCTGCATATATTGCACTAGTGCACAGACTATTTTTCGGTAATTTTCGGATTAAATCACTATTTTTTATTATTTTTTGAAATGGACGAAGAGAAAAAAATAGTGATGTTTGAGTACATTTTATCATCCTTTGATTTTCTTTTCAATGTGATCGTCAATAAGAAAAATGAGAGTACCCTTTTGAAGTAGACAGGGAGAGGAAGTGCAGTATGATTTTTTTGAATTTTTTGGTGTCCTCATTTGAAAGTTATTGAATTTTCATTTAGTACAATTTTTCAAACAATGAAATTCCACAGTGACACAGCTTAGTAAAAAATTAATAAAAAATTGAATTTTTTAATGAAACTCCACAAATCTCATATCATCAGAAACTAGATTCAGGGATGAATCTAATGGTACTTTGTCTGACATATAAAATTTTGTTTTTGTAGGTGTTCTGCCCCTCCAAAGTTGCAGGTTCCTGAAAACTGCAGAATTTTCTGTGTTTTTCGTTGACCAGAAACTCTCGGCCGAGATAATGGCTCGGACGAGAAATTTATAAAACTCTCGACCGAGAGTTTAACCCGCCTAAAGTTACATTTAAACGCAGGGCCAAACTCTCAGCTGAAAGTTTAAAAAACTCTCAGACGAGAGTTTGCGCCCGAGAGTTTGCGCCCGAGAGTTTACTCGATGAAACTCTCGGCCGAGAGTTTAGAAACTCTCGTATGAGAGTTTTAAAAACTCTCGTATGAGAGTTTAGAAACTATCGTATGAGAGTTTTAAAAACTCTCGTATGAGAGTTTTAAAAACTCTCGTATGAGAGTTTTAAAAACTCTCGTATGAGAGTTTTATTCCTATAATAAAACACAAAAATTATTAAGTTTTTAGAATTGGTACGTTATATAATTTAAATAGTACTTTATTAAAATTAAAAAATGATAAAAAATAATAAAATTATAATTTTATTTTAAGTTATTTTATTATTATTAATGATAAAAAATACATGAAGATTTAATTAAATAAAATTTGTTACAATATTTTGTAATATCAATGTTATATAAAAAACTAAAAATATTTTTATATAAAACTAATTGATATATTAATATAAATAAAATAAAATTCTAAAACATAAATCAAAATAAAAACAACTATATATAATTTATATAATATTTTTTTTGAAATTAATGAATAAATTTAAATTTAAAAAACAATTGACTAAATGCAATGAGGTGATAATGGAGACAATGCATAGCACCTTAATATCGTTATAAATTCTTGGAAATCTCGAGAAATTTTTGAAGTGAGATGAGCTTCTTGGAATGGGTCACTTTATCTTCCACTTCAGTTTCACACAATTAACTTGAAAGGAAGTCTATTTTCTTAGGTATGGATGTAAGGGAATGAACAATATTATTTGAACATTGAGTGAGATGCCCTTCTTGGAATGGGTCCTCCTATATTCCACTTTAGTTTCACAAGATTAAATTGAAATGAAGTTTATTTTCCTAGGCATGGATGTAAGGGGATAAAGAATATTATCTGAAAAGGAAATGAATGTTAAGTGTGACATTCCAAGCAGAAGTGTATGGGATTGGAGAATTATGTTATTGCATAAAACTAACCTCAGCTTAAACTCCTAATTCCTAACTCTCTAAATTCCTAACCCCTAAACCTTAAACCTCTAAACTTTAACCCCTAACCCATTTACCCCCACTAAACCTCTAAATCCCTAACCCATTTAACCCCTAAACCCTTAACCCCTACCCCTAACACATTAACCCCTAACCCATTTAAGAACCTAAACCCCAAAACCCCTAACTCCTAACCCCTAAAATACTTAACTGCTAAATCCCCTAACCCCCTAAACCTCTAAACCAATCCTAACCCATTTAACCCGCTAAACCTCAAAACCCCTAACCCCTTAAACCCTAATTCCCAACCCATAACCCTTGACCCCTTAAACCCTATTTCCCAATCCCTAAACCATTAACCCCTAACCCCTTAAACCCTAATTCCCAACCCCTAACCAATTCAACACCCTAAACCCCTAAAAACCTAACCCATTTAAGTGTTTATTCCACTTAACCCCCAAAACCCTAACCCCTAACCCCTAAAATCCTTCACTGCTAAATCCCCTAAACCTCTAAACCTATAACCCATTTAACCCCCTAAACCCTAAACCTCTAAACCCTTAACCCCTAACCAATTCAACTCCCTAAACCTCGAAAAACCTAACCCATTTAACCCCATTAACCCTAACTTCTAACCCCTAAAATCCTTAACTGCTAAATCCCCTAACCCCCTAAACCTCTAAACCAACCCTAACCCATTTAACCCCCTAAACCCTAAACCTATAACCCCTTAAACTCTAATTCCCAACCCATAACCCATTCAACCCCTTAAACACCTAAACCTCTAACCCCTTAACCCTTGACCCCTTAAACCCTAATTCCTAACCCCTAACCCATTTAACCTCCTAAACCCTAAACCTCTAAACCCTTAACCCCTAACCCATTTACTCCCACTAAAACCTCTAAATCCCTAACCCATTAACCCTCTAGATGCTAAATTTTTAACCTGCACTCTACTCTTAACTTCTAACCCCTAACCCATTTGCCCTAAATTTCCAAAACCCTAACCCCTTAAACCCTAATTCCTAACCTATAACCCCCTTGACCTCTTTAAACCCTAATTTAACCCCTAAACCCCCAAGTCTGATTGTCTCAAATCCACCCAACACTGCAACCCCTAAAATCCTAACCCATTTAAGTGTGGATTCCATTTAACCCCCAAAACCCTAACCTATAAAATCCTTCACTGCTAAATCCCCTAACCCCTAAACCTCTAAACTTGTAACCCATTTAACCCCCTAAACCCTAAACCTCTAAACCCTTAACCCCTAACCCCTTAAACCCTAATTCCCAACCCCTAACCAATTAGACACCCTAAACCCCTAAAAACCTAACCTATTTAACCCCATTAACCACTAACTTCTAACCCCTAAAATCCTTAACTACTAAATCCCCTAACCCCCTAAACCTCTAAACCAACCCTAACCCATTTAACCCCCTAAAACCAAGACCTATAGCCCCTTAAACCCTAATTCCCAACCCATAACCCATTCAACCCCTTAAACACCTAAACCTCTAACCCATTAACCCTTGACCCCTTAAACACTAATTCCTAACCCTTAACCCATTTAACCCCCTAAACCTCTAAACCCTTAACCCCTAACCCATTTACCCCCACTAAATGGGGTAAATGGGTTAGGGGTTAAGGGTTTAGGGGGTTAAATGGGTTAAGGGTTAGGAATTAGTGTTTAAGGGGTCAAGGGTTAATGGGTTAGAGGTTTAGGTGTTTAAGGGGTTGAATGGGTTATGGGTTGGGAATTAGGGTTTAAGGGGTTATAGGTTTTGGTTTTAGGGGGTTAAATGGGTTAGGGTTGGTTTAGAGGTTTAGGGGGTTAGGGGATTTAGCAGGGTTAATGGGAGTTAGGTTTTTTAGGGTTTATGGTGACTCTGGTGGTTAGAGGTGGGAGAATACTTAGGGATGGGGGTTGGGGAGACTAGAGGTTAAATTAGAGGTTAAATGGGTTACATGTTTAGAGGTTTAGGGGTTAGGGGATTTAGTAGTGAAGGATTTTAGGGGTTAGGGGTTAGGGTTTTGGGGGTTAAATGGAATCCACACTTAAATGGGTTAGGTTTTTAGGGGTTTACAGTGTTGAATTCGTTAGGGGTTGGGAATTAGGGGCTTAAATGGGTTAGGGGTTAATGGGTTACGGGTAGGGGTTAAGGGTTTAGAGGTTTAGGGTTTAAGGGTTAAATGGGTTAGGGGTTTAGAGGTTTAGTGGGGGTAAATGGGTTAGGGGTTAAGGGTATAGAGGTTTAGGGTTTAGGGGGTTAAGGGTTTAAGGGTTAGGAATTATGGTTTAAGGTGTCAAGGGTTATGGGTTTGGAATTAGGGTTTAAGGGGTTAGGGGTTAAGGGTTTAGAGGTTTAGGGTTTAGGGGG
The DNA here is from genome assembly GCA_034641835.2 of Pinus albicaulis. Lineage (NCBI taxonomy): Eukaryota > Viridiplantae > Streptophyta > Pinopsida > Pinales > Pinaceae > Pinus > Pinus albicaulis. Next base: position 129,170,443 of record CM076581.1, on the reverse strand, counting down.
TTATATGGGTTATAGGTTTAGAGGTTTAGGGGGTTAGGGGATTTAGCAGTGAAGGATTTTAGGGGTTGGGGGTTAGGGTTTTTGGGGTTAAATGGAATCCACACTTAAATGGGTTAGGTTTTAGGGGTTTAGGGTGTTGAATTGGTTAGGGGTTTTGGGGTTTAGGGGCTTAAATGGGTTAGGGGTTAATGGGTTAGGGGTAGGGGTTAAGGGTTCAGAGGTTTAGGGTTTAGGGGTTAAATGGGTTAGGGGTTTAGAGGTTTAGTGGGGGTAAATGGGTTAGGGGTTAAGGGTTTAGAGGTTTAGGGTTTATGAGGTTAAATGGGTTAGGGGTTAGGAATTAGGGTTTAAGGGGTCAAGGGTTAAGGGGTTAGAGGTTTAGGTGTTTAAGGGGTTGAATGGGCTATGGGTTGGGAATTAGGGTTTAAGGGGTTATAGGTTTAGGGTTTATGGGGTTAAATTGGTTAGGGTTGGTTTATAGGTTTAGGGGGTTAGGGGATTTAGCAGTTAAGGATTTTAGGGGTTAGAAGTTAGGGGTTAACGGGTTAGGGGTAGGGTTTAGGGGTTTAGAGGTTTAAGGTTTAGGGCGTTAAATGGGTTAGGGGTTAGGAATTAGGGTTTAAGGGGTCAAGGGTGTTGAGCTGTGAAAAAGGTATGAAATCCTTATGTATTTGTTCATTCTTTTACCATAGATATACTGTTGACTGCCTTAGAAAGGTAATTTACCATAAGAATTGCAATTAAATTGGAAAGATTTATGTTTAGCCTAAAAAATTACAAAAAGTTTGTTTTTATGGTCAAAACAGGAATTCGAAGAGGTGACCAGCTGTATCAAAGGCGTGGCTGAAAACAGTCTGACTTCTACTCCATTCGTGATGAACCATATCCAGCTAAAGCCAAGAAGATCTAAACGAATTGCTCGAAAAGGGCAGGGGACAGCTCGACCTTGAACAGAGTTAACGGAACGATAACAAAACAAGAGAGGAGCGAATCCCTCAGGATCGGAAGATCCTGAGGGATCGCTGTGAAAATTTATCATATCTCTTGATTTGTCCGTCCAAGGATCAGCTATAAAGGCAACGATCTGTAGTGACTGGGAGGGAATGGCTATTATGTAAAAGACATTTTCATTAAAAACAGACTTTTATATTTCCTTTGCGATTGAATGTTTATCGACTCTCTGTCGTGAGAGAACGTTGTTTGTAATTCCTTTTGGATTAATATAAAGACACAGGTTTCAGCTATTCTTTAGAATTTTGAGTTAAGCCCAGCGGTATTTCACTGGTGCTAAGGGCCGAGCTCTGGTGGATTACTTTGCTGTTGTAATATTAATCTTTATTTGTTTATGCGTGAAGCGTGTTCTGTGTTGATTTCATTTACAGAGTTCTTTCATCGATCGTTGAAGCAATTGCAGAATCATTGATGTTTCATTCCTTACCGCAATTACATTTAACGATCAGTTATCTCGTTATTTCCTTGTGATTTTGCTGTTCTGTAATTACAGTAAGCGTTGTTCCATTCATCTATGGTTTGTGTTTGGACTGCAATTAACTATCGACAGGTTTGAGTTTAAGATTTAATTGTTCAATTTGCATTAGGATCGTAGGTGTTGTTTCTTTTAAGAATTGCAATTGCTATTTATTTCATGTTGTTGTTCCTTTTCTGGATTTCATTTCCTTTCATTTGTTCCACTTTATTTAAGATCACCGAACTGTAGTGGATAGAGATATACTCTCCAGAGTCCCCAGATTTGGTCATCTTGCATCGATTTCTAGGGGAATGAGTTATTGCTACTGCATCCCTGATCGATGCTTAGCAATATTGCTGTAGTTTAGCTTTTTACATTCATGTCATTGTAATTAGGTTTCCTTTCCAAGAATTTATTACTTTTTTCTGTGCTACATCCTCACAAGCATTGCTCTTAGATAAGCGCAGCCTCAGACAAAGTACACTCTTGAGATAAAAGGACGCTCCCGGATTGATGATTAATGTAGGCTAATTAGGTGTTTAAAATATACCTTTTTATGGTCCAACATTTTGGCGTTGTTGCCGGGGAGAGTGTATGCCATTTCACAGGAGTAATGCACAGCTGATTTCCTTCTGCTTGCGGAGAATTGGGTATTAAAGACGGAAGGTAAGAACCTATGCACTGGGCAAGAAACACACTTTCTCGCAGCTCGCTTCACAGCAGAAGTAAGTAAGCTTTTCTTTTGGGTAGGAATGAAGGATTGTTTTTTTGAATGAATAAGTCAGTTAAGCGAAACAAAATCCCTCCCAAAGCCGAAAAACCTAAGGGGCTGGTGACCCTTGGGCGCACGACCTTCATTGACGAAATCCTTAAGAAAACTGAATCTCAGCCATCTGTAGGATTTAAAAGAACTACTTCTAAACAGCCTACTAGTTCCCTTCAGGCTACAGGGTCACCATCTGAAGCCTTTGCTGAGATACACAGTCAAACAGAGGGAATTAATCAAGATTCCCAAGAAATTGAGAATCCTTGCATAAGTTTCCTTCAAGAAGGGAACTCTAGCAATCTCCAAGAAGGAGAAGGGGAAACAGGAGAAACTACAAACTTAAAATCACCTATTAGAATTACCCAAACAATAAACAACCCAAATAGGGGAAGTGTTGTTCAACTTATCTAGAACCAAGGTCTCGAATTACCTCAAACAGTAGGACAACAGGGAATACTTATTCCAGACAGAGGGAGTGTTGTTAAAACTATTTCTACCCCTGTTCGCCAACCTAGAAATTCCCTAGAAATCCCAGAGGGGTATTGGCATATTTTTGATCAAATGGCCCAGAACCAAAATCAAAACCGGCAGCAAAGCTCTACACTGCAATACCCTATAGTAGACACTGCAGTCAACGCACCCATGAAAGCTATTCCGCTTCAACATATTCCTACATTTCATGGCTTGACATCAGAAGATCCAGATGTGTTTCTTTTTGAGTTTGATGTGCTGTGTAGAGGATATGATTACACCACCGATGCCCAAAAACTGAAGCTGTTCCCTTCTACACTAAAAGGAGCAGCCTTATGATGGTTTATGGGATTAGGCAGGGGTGTCATAACTGATTGGGATCATATGAAGGCTTCATTTTTAAATAAATATTAGGATTATTACAGGTCTCGGGAATCAAAAGATGAAATATTCCAGATGAAAGCAAAACCAAGTGAGACTTTGGAGGAATATGTGGAACGGTTTCAATATAATTTGCAAAGATCCCCTTATGCATCTGCACCCTTACCTGATAATTTTTTGAAAAATGCATTAATTAGGGGAATGAAAGATCAATGGGTTGAAACATTAAATCTTATGGGAAAAGGTGATATATATCAAGAAAGCTATCCTGACATTGTCGATTTGTGTATCAGGTGTTCGAGAGGTAATACAAGGTTGAAATCGATTTGTGTAATTATTTTTTATTGTTGTTTTACGAAATTTGTTTTCTTTGTTAATACTTCTTTATTTTGTTTGAATTTGGTTGCTTTAAAAATAAAAAATAAAACAATAGAAAATGGTGTGTTTTTCGCGTTGATGTTCCTTTCTAACGGAACAACACTTCTGCTGTTCCTTTCGAAAGGAACAGCAGTTCCGCAGAGTATTTTTCTGCTGTTCCTTTTGAAAGGAACAACAGTTTCGCGCAGTATTTTTGCTGTTCCTTTCTAAAGGAACAACATTTCAACAGAGTAGTTTTCTGCTATTCCTTTTAAAAGGAACAACAATTTTGCAGATTTTTTTTGCTATTCCTTTTAAAGGAACATCACTTTTTGAATGATTCTTTTTTTCGTTGTTCTAAGCTTGCATTTTGAATTTTTTCTTTCAAGGCAAAAATATCATAAACGATCATACAAATTAAGGATTATTGCAATCAGCAAATCAAAAGAAATCGTCATTTCTAAGGGAATTGTCTAGTAATAAGGAAAAAAGAGGAAAAAGAAACATAATAACATAACATTGCTATTTTATCACCATTAAATTAATTTGATCGATTATTTTTATCATGATTGGTTCTTTTCCCACATATTATAAGCTTTCTTTGATATTTATTTTTGAAATGGAAATAGGGGTATATATTTTTCTTCTATTGAGATGTTCAGACTTCTTCCACCATTCCTACTCTTAAGGAGTGTTGAGCCATCCCTTATGAATAACTAAGGAAAAGTGTTGTTTGAAAAAGAAAAATATTGACATATTTTAATGTTTTTGCAGATGGAGGATAGGGGGTCTCAATAAGAGCCAGCCTACCATGATCATAGAGAAGATAGTGAAATGGCATTCCCATTATGGCCACCAAACCAGGGAAATGGTCCAAAAGGCAAAGTCTTTGGAACAGGAGGTCTCATCACAAGCCAGCCTGCCCACCTTTCACTTCTTCCCGGTGAACGGCATTGTGACTTATCTGGTCACCAAGCCAGCACAATGGCCTCCGTCTTCATACTCAATACAAAAATGTAAAGAAAGAAAAGAAGCACTTCCTCAACTATGCATAAAGGACAATGGTTCCGTGGGTTACAAAACAACTCTTTCAAGGTTATGGACACCTGTGGGAAACAGAGCTCTGTTGATGGTATTGAAGTCATACTTATACACATCAATAGTTATTTAACCCTTTTTCCTATATCTTTATTAAATATCAAATGAAATGCATAAATCTCTTATCCCTATTCTTGAACCTATTATACATGAAAACTATTATAAATTGATCATATTAATTTAATATGATAAATAATGCAATATATTCATATCAACCTTATGTTGTCCCTTCGCCTCGTATTTGAATTATTACAGCGCGATTTCCTCATTATTACCGATTTATCTTATGCACCGATTCCAGTAATTACTTAATTTGATTGACTAAATCATAATTGCGCCTGTTTTTACTGTTGTCCTATTGCTGTTCCACACATGCCACCCTTAATCGACGGTCGAGGACGACCTTTCATTCGTTTGGGGGGCGCGGATGTCTGCATGCAGATCAGGTTTCCAAGATTTCTTCACCTGTATCTCCTCATTATATTTCTTTACCATGTATGGACTAAAACCCCCATATTTTCAGAAAATAACAAACTGTGTTGTGCTGTTCCATTAAAGTTACTGTGTGTTGTGAAGAATTAACAAGAACGCAGAGATGGGAGGATGCCCAATTCGCAGTGAACCACAGGTGTTGATCGTCTCTGACGCTGCACGAGAAATTTTAGAGAGATTGGGATGGATTATGTATTTCATGAGAATGCAGCAACCACATGAAGCAATGGCTACCGAATTCTTGTTAAACTTGCAAGACGGATCTTCCACAGTCAGAGGAAGGCTGATAGCCGTGACTGATGAGATAATTGCAAAGGTGTCCGGCATTCCCGCGCAAGGAACTATCTGGACCCAGAAGAAGATTAGGATTCATGAAGCCATAAAAATCTTTCAAGATGATGGACAGATGCTAACAGTCAAAGGGAGAGGAGTCCACCCGGCGTCGCTAGGCGAACCATGGACAGAATTGGCCAGGATCGTGCAGGCTTACATAACATGCGACAGTAGGAAAGATGTGGTAAGACCTCGCCACCTTAAGTTGTTAGCTGTGCTAAAGCATAAATGTACTATTAATCTGCCTGCGTTCTTAAACTCTTGATTGCATGATATTGCTCGTGGAATTAGAAAAGCCCAACATGTAGACATGGTGGTTAGCCACCATTGTTTAATTCGACTGATAGTGAGTTATAACCTCGCCCAGCAGCAGACCAGCTGGGAAGAATTTATTGAAGAGGGATTAGCCCTGCCTGCTCCGAGAAGGAAAAGGATTAGCTTTTTACATTCCTGTCATTGTAATTAGGTTTCCTTTCCAAGCATTTATTACTTTTTTCTGTGCTACATCCTCACAAGCATTGCTCTTAGATAAGCGCAGCCTTAGACAGAGTACACTCTTGAGATAAAAGGACACTCCCGGATTGATGATTAATGTAGGCTAATTAGGTGTTTAAAAGATACCTTTTTATGCTCCAACAAAGGGTTAAGAGGTTAGAGGTTTAGGTGTTTAAGGGGTTGAATGGGTTATGGGTTGGGAATTAGGGTTTAAGGGGTTATAGGTTTAGGGGGTTAGGGGATTTAGCAGTTAAGGATTTTAGAGGTTAGAAGTTAGGGGTTAATGGAGTTAAATGGGTTAGGTTTTTAGGGGTTTAGGGTGTTGAATTAGTTAGGGGTTCAGAATTAGGGTTTTAAGGGTTAGGGGTTAAGGGTTTAGAGGTTTAGGGTTTAGGGGGTTAAATGGGTTACAGGTTTAGAGGTTTAGGGGTTTAGGGGATTTAGCAGTGAAGGATTTTAGGGGTTAGGGGTTAGGGTTTTGGGGCTTAATTTGAATCCACACTTAAATGGGTTAGGTTTTTAGGGGTTTAGGGTGTTGAATTGGGGTTTAAGGGATTAGGGGTTAAGGGTTGAGGGGTTAGGAATTAGGGTTTAAGGGGTCAAGGGTTATGGGTTGGGAATTAGGGTTTAAGGGGTTAGGGGTTTTGGGGTTTTGGGGCTTAAATGGGTTAAGGGTTAACAAGTTAGGGGTAGGGGTTAAGGGTTTAGACGTTTAGGTTTTAGGGGTTAAATGGGTTAGGGATTTAGAGGTTTAGTAGGGGTAAATGGTTTGGGGGTTAAGGGTTTAGAGGTTTAGGGGGTTAAGGGTTTAGGGGTTAGGAATTAGGGTTTAAGGGGTCAAGGGTTATGGGTTGGGAATTATGGTTTAAGGGGTTAGGGGTTAAGGGTTTAGAAGTTTAGGGTTTAGGGGGTTGAATGGGGTATAGGTTTAGAGGTTTAGGGGGTTACAAGATTTAGCAGCGAAGGATTTTAGGGTTAGGGGTTAGGGTTTTGGGGGTTAAATGGAATCCACACTTAAATGGGTTCTGTTTAGGGGTTAAATGGGTTAGCCCGGTTAGGAATTAGGGTTTAAGGGGTCAAGGGTTAAGGGGTTAGAGGTTTAGGTGTTTAAGGGGTTGAATGGGTTATGGGTTGGGAATTAGGGTTTAAGGGGTTATAGGTTTTGGGTTTAGGGGGTTAAATGGGTTAGGGTTGGTTTAGAGGTTTAGGGGGTTAGGGGATTTAGCAGCTAAGGATTTTAGGGGTTAGAAGTTAGTGGTTAATGGGGTTAAATGGGTTAGGTTTTTAGGGGTTTAGGGTGTCTAATTGGTTAGGGGTTGGGAATTAGGGTTTTAGGGGTTAGGGGTTAAGGGTTTAGAGGTTTAGGGTTTAGGGAGTTAAATGGGTTACAGGTTTAGAGGTTTAGGGGGTTAGGGGATTTAGCAGTGAAGGATTTTAGGGGTTATGGGTTAGGGTTTTGGGGGTTAAATGGAATCCACAATTAAATGGGTTAGGTTTTTAGGGGTTTACGGTGTTGAATTGGTTAGGGGTTAGGAATTAGGGCTTAAGGGTTTAGGGGTTAGGAATTAGGGTTTAAGGGGTCAAGGGTTATGGGTTGGGAATTAGGGTTTAAGGGCTTAAATGGGTTAGGGGTTAACGAGTTAGGGGTAGGGGTTAAGGGTTTAGAGGTTTAGCGTTTAGGGGTTAAATGGGTTAGGGGTTTAGAGGTTTAGTGGGGGTAAATGGATTAGGGGTTAAGGGTTTAGAGGTTTAGGGTTTAGGGGGTTAAATGGGTTACGGGTTAGGAATTAGTGTTTAAGGAGTCAAGGGTTAATGGGTTAGAGGTTTAGGTGTTTAAGGGGTTGAATGGGTTATGGGTTGGGAATTAGGGTTTAAGAGGTTATAGGTTTAGGGTTTAGGGGGTTAAATGGGTTAGGGTTGGTTTAAAGGTTTAGGGGGTTAGGGGATTTAGCAATTAAGGATTTTAGGGGTTAGAATTTAGGGGTTAATGGGGTTAAATGGGTTATGTTTTCAGGGGTTTAGGGTGTTGAATTGGTTAGGGGTTGGGAATTAGGGTTTAAGGGGTTAGGGGTTAAGGGTTTAGAGGTTTAGGGTTTAGGGGGTTAAATGGGTTATAGGTTTAGAGGTTTAGGGGATTTAGCAGTGAAGGATTTTAGGGGTTATGGGTTAGGGTTTTGGGGGTTAAATGGAATAAACACTTAAATGGGTTAGGGTTTTAGGGGTTTAGGGTGTTGAATTGGTTAGGGGTTGGGAATTAGGGTTTAAGGGGTTAGGGGTTAAGAGTTTATGGGTTAGGAAATAGGGTTTAAGGGGTCAAGGGTTATGGGTTGGGAATTAGGGTTTAAGGGGTTAGGGGTTTTGAGGTTTAGGGGGTTAAATGGGTTAGGATTGGTTTAGAGGTTTAGGGTGTTAGGGGATTTAGCAGTTAAGTATTTTAGAGGTTAGGAGTTAGGGGTTTTGGGGTTTAGGTGCTTAAATGGGTTAGGGGTTAACGTGTTAGGGGTAGGGGTTAAGGGTTTAGGGGTTAAATGGGTTAGGGATTTAGAGGTTTAGTGGGTGTAAATGTGTTAGGGGTTAAGGGTTTATAGGTTTAAGGTTTAAGGGGTGAAGGGTTTAGGGGTTAGGAATTAGGGTTTAAGGGGTCAAGGGTTATAGGTCAAGGGTTAAGGGGTCAAGGGTTAGTTTTCTGCAATAACATAATTCTCCAATCCCATACACTTCTGCTTGGAATGTCACACTTAACATTCATTTCCTTTTCGGATAATATTCTCTATCCCCTTACATCCATACCTAGGAAAATAAACTTCATTTCAATTTAATCTTGTGAAACTAAAGTGGAATATAGGAGGACCCATTCCAAGAAGGGCATCTCACTCAATGTTCAAATAATATTGTTCATTCGCTTACATCCATACCTAGGAAAATAGACTTCCTTTCAAGTTAATTGTGTGAAACTAAAGTGGAAGATAAAGTGACCCATTCCAAGAAGCTCATCTCACTTCAAAAATTTCTCGAGATTGCCAAGAATTTATAACGATATTAAGGTGCTATGCATTGTCTCCTTTATCACCTCATTGCATTTAGTCAATTGTTTTTTAAATTTAAATTTATTCATTAATTTAAAAAAAAATATTATATAAATTATATATAGTTGTTTTTATTTTGATTTATGTTTTAGAATTTTATTTTATTTATATTAATATATCAATTAGTTTTATATAAAAATATTTTTAGTTTTTTATATAACATTGACATTACAAAATATTGTAACAAATTTTATTTAATTAAATCTTCATGTATTTTTTATCATTAATAATAATAAAATAATTTAAAATAAAATTATAATTTTATTATTTTTTATCATTTTTTAATTTTAATAAAGTACTATTTAAATTATATAACGTACCAATTCTAAAAACTTAATAATTTTTGTGTTTTATTATAGGAATTAAACTCTCATACGAGAGTTTTCAAAACTCTCATACGAGAGTCTTCCCGAGAGTTTCTGTCAATAAAATTCTCGGACGAGAAAATGCATAACTCTCATCCGAGAGATTTTTAACTCCGGTTAAACCCAATAAAACTCTCGGACGAGAGTTTTTAAAACTCTCGGTCGAGAAATAGAGTGGACTATTTTCTCGGACGAGAAATTAAAAATTTCTCCCAAATTCTAGCCGTCCGCCAAAATGTGTTTCCCAACTTCGCGATTTCACCCCCTTGTATTTCCCTTTCCAACCTTGTTGATACTTTGTCTTACTTTTTGATTTCTCATAACAATGCTTCAATTTCCCAATGAATTCCTCAAGTGACTGAGGTTCATCATACTCAATCCAATCTCTAAATGTTAATGGTAATCCAATGACTAATCTCTGAACTTTGGCATTTTCATCCTAATGATACAGTACGTACCTCAATAACCCTGGGAACTTGGTTGTATACTCCTCATTTATCATTGATCCCATATTTAGCTCATATAATTCCTCAGCTTTACTATCATAGTACCTCTCTGAGAAAAAATTCTTCTTGGAAAGTCTCTTGAATTCATGCTAACTCGTGTATTTTGTCCTGATATCTCTAACCAACTTCAAATCTTCCCACTTGATGTTTGCTTTCCCTTTAAGGTTGAAGATAGTTATTATGGCCTTCATATTCTCTGTGTAATCACACATCTCAAAGAATTTACTCCTCCCAAGTAACCATGCATTTGCATCCTCTGACTTCTTCAAAAATCCATCAAAGGTAGGTGGCTTTGCTTTCTTGAACTCATCTGGAAAATATCCATTGTCACTCCTCTTGTAAGGATGATAATGATGACGATCATAGTGTCTATGAGAATCAGAACTAGAATATAACATGTGTCCATCATGAGATCTAATACCATATTCCCCATTAGTCCTATCCTCTTGCCCATGACTGATTCAAGGTAGTCCCTGTCTCTGCAATTTTGAAAAAATCTGAGGGATTAGTACATTAACTTCTACTTAATTCCCCTATATCTGAATGATCATGGCATTATCTACCTTGCAACTTCTTATTTCTGCCTTCAAGCTTCTAAATGTGTCTTCTAAATTAGAAGAATGCCCACCACCATGTTGTTCATCTGACCCATAGGGAGAATCTCATGAACTGTAGTCTACCATCTTGCTAGTCATCTTTGATATTCTTCCTACAAGTATATCATGTCAGCTAAAAACAAAGTTACAGATCAAATGAGAAATTTTACCTCAAAAAGAGAACTCCAACCAAAAAACCAAAAAAAAAAACATTCTGAAAACGAAAAGTGTTGATGTTAGAATAACCTTTTTTTTTTCCGGGTAAATTTTCAACATTTTTTTAAAAATGGAAGTAAAAGCCACTTTTTGTGTAAAAAACACCCTAAAAATGAAAAGTGTTGATGTTGGAATAACGTTCTTTTTTTTCAGGGTAAATTATCAACATTTTTTAATAATGACGTTAAAGATAAAATATCATGACTCTAAAAAACCTTAAAATTCATATTATAACCATGACATTAAAGATAGAATATTACGTCTCCTTAAAATTCCAACGATTTTTAAGCATGGTATTAAAGATAAATTATCATGTCTCTGATCAACCTTAAAATTCCAAGGATGACATTAAAGATAAAATATCACCTCTATGAAAAGCCTTAAAATTCCAACAATTTTCAGCCATGGTGCTAATATTATTTTAAAAAATTATTACCATTTAATTTAAATTAATTTATTTTTGTTCTAAGTTTATCATATTAATAACAATTTATTAAATATAGTGTCTTTTTTATAAAATGTATTGAAGTCACTAGATAGGAAACACTTCAGTTATTATGAATGAACAATTTTACAAAACAAATGAATTTATATGTGATTTTGGAGTTTTTGATACTCTATGCATTAAAACATTTTTTTTTTTGGAAATTTTTGTAAATGTTTTATTTGTAAATAATTTGCAAATTTGTAAATTGTTTTTAAAAACTATATTTCAATATTGAGAAAAATATATCGATTTTAACTTGATTTTTCATGTATAATAATAATAATAATAATTTAACATTAAAATTATATTTATTTTGAATCTAATGAATTGAAACTAATAAACATATTAAAGATTATGCAAAAAAAATGTCGTTTCTGGAATCTTATCGACTGCTAACGAAGTACATCATCAACACAAAATTGTCCTCCCAGAATTATTACTTCTACATACTTTTTATTTTGACATATATATATCCATTCAAATATATTGAGAATATGAAAACATTCAAAAACAAAAACAAAAAACAAAAATTAAAAATAAATAATAATAAATGCAGAATAAAAATATATCTACAACATAAAAATAAATAAAATAAAAAAACATGACAAAAAAAATACAATATAAAAAAGACAAAAAAATAAATAAATGTTAGGATATTCCGACACATAGGAAATAGTTAAAAATAACTTAGTCTAGTGTAGAGATAGATAAAGTATGTTTCTTTACCATGTACATTTGTAACTTATAATCCGACGGTCACGATTTGTAGTGATCCGACGGTTATCTCTCACCTCAGTATTAACGACACTTGATCCCTAGTTTAACACAAGATTGGTCCATGATCTCTATTTAAAGAGCATGGAGCATCATTTGTTCGGTAATCGTTTATGAGAGAAACATATGTAACTTTTCTTTTTATATTAATAAATTCCCTGAAGTGGCCGTGTTGGCTCAGGGCATGGACTGTTTCCCTCTTTGAGGGTTTTAACCACGTGATTATACTGGTGTACTGATTTTTGATCTGTTTGTGAGCGATTACCTTTGGTTCTTGAACTATATAACTTACCCTGTAAATTCCTACATGGTATCGAAGCTATTTTGAGGGTCGTGTCTGTTGTTGATCAAAATCCGAAGCTGGTTTGACTGCATGCAAATTCTGTTTTGTAGATCTACTATTTTTGAACATTTTTAGGCTTGGAGAACTGCTCGGTTGTGTCCGGAGCGTCTGTTATAGTGAGGAAATCTTTTTGTTTCATGCAAAAAGGTTTATGGCTACCCAAGTTATGTCAGTTTAGATTTGGAGGTATAAAGCATCTATTTTGCAGTTATATTTGTTAATAGTTCTACTTATTTCGATTTATTTCTGTTTATTTTCGGTATTAAGGCTTTATTTATTTTTTGGATCTGTACCCTCTTCTCTGTGTATTCTCTTTTTCGTGCGTTCCATGCGATCTCGATAAATCAAAAACAGGAAAAAGGGTTTTTTTTGCTACATATGCTCTTTCCCCGCGTCTTTGTGCGATCTCAGGAAATCGAAAATAGTGAAAAAGTGATAGTTGCCAGTAAGGCTAACCGAAAATCTAACATTTTGTCGTAAGGCTTTTCATTTTGTTTTTTTTGCTCATTTTTTGTGTTTTTTTTTGCAGGAAAAAGCACGCACACCGAAGAGTTTAAAAAAAAATACCCTTCCTCCTTTCATACAATAACATGATCATTTTACTATCTCACTTGGTGAGGGGTTAGTTTATGAGAATAGAGGTCTTGGGTTCAAGTCTCCTTCTCAAGCTTCTTTTGTAAAAAAATTTGTTCAAAGGGGCGGAATTTTTTTATTTTATTTTTAAAAGCCGCACTTCATCCCGTTCCCATAACTATTTGGCATCTATAACTCAATTTTTCAAAAGGCATAACTTCTTCATCGAAAAGTCGTTTTTCGAGCCGTTTTTTTTTAAACGGCCTAATTTTTTGAGATCTTTCCATTGGAGCAGTTAGCTTCAACTTTTCTCAGTTGTCGTTTTTTTTTTTTTTAATGGAAAGTGCATGTTCAATTATTCTTAACAGCACCAATTATTTCCAATGGCTACCTCACATGATAGATATACTTAGAAGTAAAGGTCTTTATAGAATAGCCACAGGTCAAGAAACTAAACCTTTTGATGATGATAAAGTTCTTAAATGGGAAAATAAACAAGATCAAGCACGAGGGTTGATAGGAATGTCCATTGCTCAAGATCTTCAATTTCACATCCTTGACATTGACACCCCTGATAAAGCCTTGGAAAAGCTATATACTGTTTTTGGCATTCAAAATCAAATTAGGGCCCACTAGCTTGAAAATGAGTTGCTTAATTTTGACCCTAATAATTTCTCCTCTATTGAAGACTTTTTGTCCAAATTCAAGACCCTTAGACTTCTTTTATAAGGGTGTAAGGTCAAAAAGGAAGATGGTAACCTCATCTATTACATTCTTGCTAAGCTCGGTCCTGGATACTCTGTATTTTTTTCTGCCTTCCATTCCACCAAAGAAGCCATAATTTCTTCAGGAACCACCTACAAGAATCCCTCTTTTGATGCCTTTTTTGATTCTTTGATAAGAGAACAAGAAAAAATTTTACACCTTGGTCTTATCACTGCTATAAATGCTTCTATGAAAGCCTTAGCAGTCCAACAACAACCATATCAAAATAATCCCAAGAAGCAGTATCCTAAAAAATATGGTCCTAAACCAAAGAAGGGCCCTAAACAATTTTAGCCGCAAACTGACAAATCAAATCACCAAAATAATAAGGCAAATCAAAACAAAGGGAAGAAGACAGATAGACATTGCAACTTTTGCAATCGGGATGGCCATATAGATTCCAAATGTTTTAAGAAGATGGAAGCCTTAGAAGTAGCAATGAAGAAGCACAACATCAATTTGGAGCACTCTTCACCTTCATCTTCAGGCATGGCACTTTTTGCTTGTGGTTGTCAAGCATCAAGATCTGGTTATGCATTAAATGTATCTTCTTCTTCTCCTTCTCATGAGTGGCTCATTGATTCTGGAGCTTCTTACCACATGGCTAAAAATAAATCCATGCTTTCTTCTTTAAATGATTGTAACACCAAACATATTTATGTTGGTGATGATAGATCTCTTAGTGTTGTAGGATTTGGAACCATTCATCTAGATAATGGTCAGTTTAATTATGTACTATGTGTTCCTACCTTGTCATGCAACCTTCTATCTGTTTATCAGATAACTCATTCAGGTGAAGGGAAAATAGTAGAATTCTCACCTCATGATGTTGTAATCAAGAACCTCAAAGATCCTAAACATATTTTAGCTACTGGCATTGCTAATGATTCCACAAGGTTATATAAGTTTGACAACTTTGGGTCATCAACTCTTCCCTTGGTTTTTGTTGCTCATAATGATGATGTGAGCAAAATTTGGCATGAGCGTTTTAGTCACTTAAACTATCACTCTCTTCAAACTCTATGTAAGGAAAATATGGTGACGGGCCTTCCTATGGTATCTTTCCGAGATGATGTTTGCTCCGGATGTGTACTCGAAAAACATCATCTGGATATTTTGGACAAACATGCCTCTTGGCACGCTTCAGCCCCTTTGAAGCTTGTGCACAGTGATTTATGTGGTCCACTTCTTTTTTTTCTTTCTCTGGTTGCAATTACTTCTTAACTTTAATTGATGATTTTTCTAGATGCACTTGGGTATATTTCTTAAAACTCAAGAGTGAATTTTTTAACATGTTCTTGGCCTTTAAGGCCTTTGTCGAGAAACAATATGGACATCAAATTCTTAAGTTAAGATCAGATAATGGCGGAGAATATGTTAACAAAAAATTTATCAATTTATGCACTGAGTATGGCATTCAATTGCAACATACTATTCCATATAATCCACAAAAAAATGGTGTAGCTGAAAGGAAGAATCACACCTTAAAAGAAATGGCTAATTGTATGCTTCAATCTAAAGGACTTTGTCTCAATTTTTGGGCAGAAGCCATTAACTGTGAAAATTACATAGTAAATCGCACTCCTACTAAGGTTTTAAAAAATATAACTCCAGAAGAAGCTTGGAGCTCAATCAAACCAGATGTAAGTCACTTTCGTGTTTTTGGAAGTGATGCTTGAGCCCATATTCCAGATGCGAAACATAAAGCCTTAGAACCTAAGAGTGAAAAATGTATTTTTGTTGGATATTCTGAATATTTCAAAGGATATAGACTTCTTCAACCAAAATCCAAAAATATAATCATTAGAAGAGATGTAAAGTTTGATGAAAATATATCGGCCTGCGAGCCTAGTTCGGCGGGTGTTCCACCTTTGGCCTACGAGCCTAATTCGGCATAAGTGCCACCTCTCTCTCTCTTCTATTTTTAATAGCATTCCTTCTAGTTCAGATGATGACAGCGAGGAAGAAAATCCTCCTCCAGCTAGTGAAATTGTTCCTTATACTCCACCGCTTCCAAGATGGGTCTGCTCTACTCGGGATGCATCAGGTTCTCTTGCAGGTGACCATGCCAATCGACGATGTACACATTCCCAGTTCGAAAGAGCTTCTTCCTTATTGGCTCAAGTTCCAGAAAAACTTGATCCAAAAACCTTTGAAGAAGCCTCCAGTCATCCAGATTGGGATGAAGCTATGAATGAAGAGTATTGTTCCTTATTGGCAAACAATACTTGGGATCTTGTTCCTCTTCCAAAAGGAAGAAAACTTGTCAGATGCAGATGGGTTTACAAAACAAAGTTTGGACCAGATGGAAAAGTGGATAGACATAAAGCTCGTCTTGTCGCTAAAGGTTTTTCACAAGTTGAAGGCATTGACTATCTTGAAACCTTCTCCCCTGTTGCCAAAATGAATTCTATCTGCCTTGTTCTTTCCCTTGTTGCCTCCTTTAAATGGGAAGTCCATCAGATGGATGTTAAATTTGCCTTCTTACATGGAGATTTGCATGAAGAAATCTACATGGAACAACCCCCTGGATTTATCCAAAAAGACTCCAGCCTTGTTTGTCGCCTTAGGAAGTCTCTCTATGGTCTCAAACAAGCTCCTCGGGCTTGGTATGCCAAAATGGATATATTTCTATTAGATAATGGCTTTTCTAGGTGTCATTCTGACAACACTGTCTACACCAAGAAAGTGGGTAAGTCCTTCACCATCCTTGTTCTTTATGTTGATGATCTTATCCTTACTGGTAGTGATTCAAACCATATAAACCATGTGAAGTCTAGCCTCAAAAAGAAGTTTGAAATGACAGACTTAGGACACTTGCATTATTTCCTTGGTCTTCAAGTCTTGCAATCCAAGGAAGGCATTACCCTCTCTCAGTCCAAGTATGCCTGTCATCTTCTACACCACTTTCACATGGAAGACTGTAAGCCTGCCCCTTCTCCCTTTCTACCTAGATTCAAGCTTTCAGTCAACTGTACTACCCCTGAAGTTGATTCTACCTTATACTATCAACTTGTTGGTAAAATTTTGTATCTAACCCATACCCGTCCTAACCTTTCCTTTGTCGTTGGTCTTGTCGCTCGGTTTATGCACCAACCTCATGAAATTCACTAGAAAGTAGCTAAAATAACACTTCGATATATTCGAGGTACAATTCAGTTTGGGATTCATTACAATGCAGGAGCATCTCCCTTGTTGATTGGTTTCACTATTTCTGATTGGGCTGGTGACCTTGATGGTCGGAAGTCCACTGTAGGATATGTATTCACTCTTGGTTCAAGACCTATTACTTGATCTTGTAAGAAACAAAGTGCCATCTCCCTTTCTTTAGCAAAAGTAGAGTATCGTGGTGTAGTTGAAACCAGCAAGGAAGCCATGTGGCTTCGTCAGATCTTGTCCGAATTTGGTCTTCATCAGCAGCATCCAACTACACTTTGGTGTGATAATCAGAGTGCCATTCAGTTATGTAAAGATCTAGTTCAGCATCAGTGTATGAAACACATTAAACTCCACATACACTTCATCAGAAAACTCATTCATGATTGTGTTCTTAAAGTGCAGTATTGTCCGACCAATGATAAAGTAGTCGATATCTTTACGAAGGCTCTCACAGAAGCAAAGTTTACCAAACTTCGATCCATGCTTGGAGTTCAGGAAAATTGTCATTAAGGGGGGATAGGCTCTAGTGTCTCCTTCCTTCTCCTATTATGTAACTTTTGTAAATCCTTAAATCCTATCCCAATTTGTTCTTAAGGGGGGATGTTAGGATATTTCGACACATAGGAAATAGGCTCCTTTTGTGTCACCTTTTTAAATCCTTCAATCCTATCCCAAGTTGTTCTTAAGGGGGGATGTTAGGATATTCCAACACATAGGAAATAGTTAAGAATAACTTAGTCTAGTGTAGAGTTAGGTAAAGTGTGTTTCTTTACCATGTACATTTGTAACTTATAATCCGACGGTCATGATTTGTAGTGATCCGACTGTTATCTCTCACCTCGGTATTAACAGCACTTGATCCATGGCTTAACACATGATTGGTCCATGATCTCTATTTAAAGAGCATAGAGGGTCATTTGTCCGGTAACCGTTTATGAGATAAACATATGTAACTTTTCTTTGTATATTAATAAATTCCCTAAAGTGGTCGCATTGGCTCAGGGCGTGGACTGTTTCCCTGTTTGAAAGTTTTAACCACGTGATTATACTGGTGTACTAATTTGTGATATGTTTGTGAGCAATGACCTTTGGTTCTTGATCTATGGAACTTACCCTGTAAATTCCTACAATAAAAAATGAAAAAATAAATAGAAACATAAAAAATAAATAAATAAGGGAAAATATTTCATAAAAAATATAATTTAAGAAATCAATTTAAAAATTTGACGATAAATAAATAAATAATATTGATTACATAAATTATTTAAAAATAAAAAATAAAAAATAAAAATAAAAAACTTAAAAAAACAATAAAAATCATTAAAAATAAAAACAAAAGTTTAAAGAAATAAATAAGAAAAAAAAAACATTTAAAAAATTAAACTTATAAAAAACAAAACATTAAAAAAAAAATTGAAAAAAAAACAATAACAAAAGAAAAAACAAAACATAAAAAAACAAAATTAAATTTTAAAAATAAAATAAAATTAAAATTAAAAATTATCAAAAAAAAAATAAATGAAAGGAAAAGTTTCAAATAACACATAATTTGAATTTTTTTTTTTTAAAAACATCAAAACAATTTTTTTAAAAGTTAAAAAATAAAATAAAATAAACCGCATTCGAAAAAAGAAATAATAATAATAATAATAATAAATTTCAAAAATAATTAAAATAAAATAATTTTAAAATAATTAAAATTTGAAAAAAAATAATGATAATTAAAATTAAAATTAAATTAAATAAATAAATAAAAACATTTTCCAAAAAATTAAAAAATTAGAAAACATTTTCCAAAAAAAAAAAAATTAAATACGAACCTTCCACCGAGGTGGTCGCAGGGACTAGGTCCTGGGCGGGTAGGGTGTTGTCAAGTGGTTGCGGAGGTTGGGCCATGGGCGAGTGGAGAGTTGCCGGCAGCTGCCCACCCGCCAAGGACCTCCCCCATGGCCACCTAGGTGGGAACTCTGTTTTTATTTTTTATTTTTTATTCAATTTTTTTTTTTAATTAATGTTTTTTATTTAATTATAAATTTTTTTATTTTTTTAATTTAAATTTTAATTATTTTAATGTTTTTTTAATTTTATTTATTTAAAAATATATATTTTTTCATTTTTTTTAAACTATGCAGTTTTTATTTTTAACTTTCAAAAAATATTGTTTTTTATGTTATTTCTTCTTTTTTTAAATTATGTGTGCTTTTGAAAAAAATTCCCTTTTTTATGTTTTTACAAGTTAATTTTGTTTTTTTTTTTTTTTACATTTTTAGGGATCTTTTTCTTTTCTTTTTTCTTATATATATATTTTTTATATTTGATTTCAATTTTGTCATGTTTTTTTATATTTTTTATCTTTTATTACCAACATGAAAATCACCAACATATATATATATATATATATATATATATATTAGAAAATTTAAAGTGTAAAAAATAAGCCCTCTAAACAAAAAGGGTTAATGTCACATCAGTGCTTTTCAAAATTAGCATGAAAATCACTAACATTTTAAAACAAATGTTCATACTTGATACATAAAAAAAATTAAAGTGCAAAAAATAAACCCTCTTGGGTTGATGTTGCATCAACACTTTTCAAAATCAGCATGAAAATCAGTAACATTTAAAAAAAAATGTTACATAAGAAAATTTAAAGTGCCAAAAATATGCTAAAAAACAAAATTATAATTTATGAATGACCACTTTTCAAAATCGGGTGCTTTTTTTGCTACCTCAAAAATCAGGTAATCGATAATTTATGTTTGATCAGTAACTATTTTTAAACCAAGACATAAACGTAACCAACATACCTCATTATAGTTCAGGGGAGGATATCTCATCTGCAAGATCAACCACATTAGCACAGTACAGGTAAAATAATAAACATAAAATTATATAAACATCATTTCAACCATTGTTTAGTTATAAATGCATGCCCATACCGACCACATACCATGACCTCATGCATGAAAACTATCACCATGTTAGTATATCAATAACAACATATAAACACTGGCATACATAACCAATGCATAATCGATATATACTCATGATAAATACATCCAACATCAAAACCGTCACTTTCACATGGTGACACAACTGCAACCGTGACCACCACCATGCATATCCAACAAACACATAGACCACAAACATAAATAATACATATGGAACCGACAGGTATACATGACCAATACACCATCCATCTATTCCAAGGGGTGAACCATGATCTGATACCACTTTGTAACACCCTCCTCCCACATTTACCCAAGTTAACTAGTCCATTGGGGTAAACATGTGACAAGAGGCTATTATGATGTGATTCATCTCCCCATGTACAGTTAATGAAGTGGAATAGAAAAAAAAAACCAATTTGACCTTCATCGGGAGCTACAGACCCTTCAGGAGACAACCAATGCTTCCAGGTGCTTAACCCATGACATAACTTGTCACTTTTTTTATCTACACCCTCAGCCACTCCCATGAAAAACCATGCATGTGACTAAGGCCTTCCAATTACTCCCATAGTAAGACATTCCAACGATTGTGGCCTTTTTCAGGCAGTTATGAGCTAGTGACCCCGGATTCTGAGCCACTTTTTTAAGGCTAGGTCTTAGAACACTTCCCAAAACTTCATGAAACTTTCATAAATGATACATAACCATGAAATAAAGCTACTAATACAAACATTTGATCAATGACTTTACCAGGCCCCTACTAGCCATGGCAGACATTTCGTCAAACATGTCATAAGTATGTAATCTACAGGTCATAACAATATATCTAAGCATAAGAGTCTCATACTTATCTGAAATTCGTAAAGAAGCATTGATGCCTTATCACGATAGATGCATTATCATATATTAGGTTATATATTCATTGCTAATTAATTTTCTAATAAAAGCATGATAAGAGCCATACATCAAGTTTCTCATAAAACATACTCATAACCAACATAAATAACAAGGATATAGCAACCATAAGAATCACATATGAACAAGTACAATTACACCTGAGATACCAAGGAGAAGGATGGCTTATTAATTAATGCTTAAGCCAACCAAGTCAAGGACTTCCACGAATCACTCGACCATAGATTGGGTTGAACCAAATCTTTCTTTCATCCAATCACCCTCATGCCATATTCAAAGCATGAATGTGGGACTCACAACAACATCACCTAGGGCTTCCTCAGGATTTACGGTATATCCCACCAAGGGATTCATAGGCCTAAAACCATCATCAATACAACCATGATTTACCGCAATCCCACTAGATCACTAGGCCCTAAACAAGCATGGATGCCTCTGGATCTCTCCACCTAGACCATGTGGAATTTATCTGTCTCTAGTATCTATACTTTACTGCATATTTCACCATCACCAGTCGAGGATTCCTAGACCTAATCAAGACTCCACCCTCTAGGATTTACCAAATATCTCATCATTCATTATTCGAGGATTCCTAGGCCTAATCAAGGGCATAAACCTCTAGGATTTACCTTATATTCCAAGGCCCATTGAGGTACACACAATCTAACTTTACTGCAATCCCACCTTCACCGGTCTAGGGATTCCTAGGCCTTGTAAACTGTTCTAGATACCACCCCACTAAGTTTCAAAACCATCCAATAATCCAGCTAAACCAAGTCAAAGAGAACCCCATCACACCACGACTATCCAGAAATGGCAAGGCAAGGCTAAAAATCACTATCACACCTAGGAAAACCCATGCCAATGACAAAAAAAAAAAAACCAAATACACACATGCATGCCAAATCTAGCAAGGAAATCACACATGCAAATCGATGCCTACAAGTAATCTTGTTGTAGTTGCTTTATCATGCTCTTCCTTGATTGGTCTTTGCTTCCCCTTGCCTTATTTGTCTTTGCTTTGATTTTCTTGATCCAATGCTAGAGTTCCCCAAGAAAACTCTAAGTGTGCAAGAGTATGTGTGAGTAGAGAGAATGGAGAGAGAGCTCAAAACTGAACCGATGAAAGATGTGAACTGATCCTTAGAATCCTTTTTATGAGTGAGGCCTCTAATTTCTTAAATTTCCATTGTTTTCCTTCATTTTCCTCCTCACATCCAACTTGTGACCTTTCACTCTACTTTTCTCATATTTTCCATTATTTTCATAAATAAAATACCAATTAATTCCTTTCGTCTTTCCAAATCCTTTTCCATTGCCTTTGCTAATTTCCTTTAGCCATAATAAACCAAATGAACACCCACACTAGGATTTTTTTCCCAACATTCAGATTGGAATATGTGTCCCATGACCTTGGTTATTATTTTTCCTTTATTAACTTTATTTATATGAATTTTTTATCAGGGTTGTTACATAATCCTTGGGAATTGCATAGTCATTTTGGAGAAAATTCCTAAATAATAGGGGCTAATTTCCTCAAGATTTGCGCAAGAAAATAGGAGCTCAGGTGGGGGCATAAATTGACTAAGTCTAGATCATAGCTTCTCATTGAGAAGAGATAAAAATTATTCTTTTGCAGGTTGAGCTTAGAGCTAGAGCTATAAATTGTACTATATTCTTTGTTCATCTTATTAATGCAAGCAGGCTTAAGGGGTTTTTACTAGTTGGTTCCCCTAGATACATGTGTACTTGTGTATGTAATTGTTGCATGTTTGTGAATGTTCTAAATGGTGAATTAATTTTCATAGAGCAGTAGCGTATAATTGTGTCTCTTGATCTAGATTAAATTTCTTGAGTAGTTGCAATTCTATCACCATATTTCTACATGGTATCAAAGCAGGATTCACATTTGAATAGTAATTTTGCAGAGTTTCCTCAGAAGGTCTGAATTTGTAGCTTCAGCATAGCAAGATTCCTTCAGAGTTGGGATAATGGCCTTTAATGCACTTAGATTAGAGAATTCCTTGGAGGGCACCTCAAATTTCATTTCCAGGAAGGATCACATGGAGGTGGTGCTTGTTGACAATGGATTATAGGAATATGTCAAGACATACATTCCAAAAACATGATAATTTGATGCACATAACCTAGCCTAATGGAAGAAATATGTATCAAAGGCAAGGAGAATAATCCTAGAGGGTGTGAGAGACCACATTGTCTCAAATATCCATGACAACGAAACTCATTTTGCAATGTGGAAGGAACTAACTGAGCTATTCAAGAATAGCAGTGACCATATAAAATTGGACCTCAAAGACAAACTTCGAAACATCAATATGCATAATAATGATATTATTCTGTAGTATCTCACCATATTTGCACAAGTTTGTGATGAGCTTGGAGGGGTTGGTGTGAATGTTGCAAAAGATGACATGTTAAGCCTATCTCTTCTAGGCCTTCCAAAATCCTAACATAACTACTAGGACTCAGTGAACGAGAGGGAGAAATTACTGGAACGCTTATGGTCTGATTTGGTACAAGAAGAATTTAGGTGAAATCTTAGAGATGGAGGTTCATCCAAGGGAGAGGATGAAGAAAATTTTGCATTGGTTGGAAAGTGAAAGAAGGGAAAAGGGAAGAAATCTCAAACCAAACCAGAATCTAGCCAAGTGGGAAAGAAGAAATATTTGTCCAAAACAAAATGCTTTAATTGTCCTAAATTTGAGCGTTATCCTACAAATTTTCCACACAAAAAGTCTAGCAAGAAGAGCTCAAGAGGAGAAATAGGTGAAGCATTGACTTCACAGTTCAAGTTAGGATTGATCTTGAATGCATGCATGTCTGAAACTATGATGGGGAGTGTGTGGTACTTGGATTCAGGTGCCTCATTCCACATGACAGGGTGTATAGAGTTTTTCAGTGACCTAGAGGAGAAATATCTCCAAATGCATATTGAGATTGGGGATGAAGGAAGGTACAATGATACCGATAATGGTACATTAACCTTTAAGAGGGAGTCAGGATCACCTCTTCACCTCAAAATCATTATGTTTGTACCAGGCCTAGAAAAGAAACTCATCTCTATAGCATTTTTGGAAGTTTTTCACTATGATGTGATCTTTAGTAAAGGGAAAGTATTTCTGAAACACATCGCTACTGGGCAGGTAAAGCGGATTAGGATTCGTGTGAATAACCTATATAAACTTGATGTGGAATATTGTGTTGCATTAAGAAGTAAGGCATATAAAGTTCATATTCGAGACGTTAGTGAAATCTAGCAAAAAAAACTCGGCCATTTGCACCACGGTGCCCTTAAAATTATGCAGGAAATAACCATTGGCCTCCCTAAAGTATCACTTGAGCAACATGATGTCTACAAGGGTTGTACCTTGGGGAAGTATGTAAAATACACATTACATGATCGAGACAACAAAGCAAATGTAGTATTGGAGAGAGTCCACGTTGATGTTTGTGAACCCTTTTTACGTGGATTAATCCCTCTTGCGGACAAGAGTGATCTCCCTAGTACCCTAACAAGTAACTAGAAACAAAGATCCATTTGAATACCTCTTTCTGTAGATTATTTGTATTTTAAGATCATTATAATAGTAAAGTAGAGAGGACATGCTCCTACCTTGAAATCCAAACTCCTGATGTAGCCCTTTGTCCCGTCGCTCCAAAGTAGTTCTCCAATGATGAGTAGAACCTGCAATCAAAGACAAGATAAATAATCAAAGCATCTGCAATATATAATAATAAAAAAGTACTAATCCAATTTAGTGATCAAGGAATCTAAGTATTGACATTATTCCCATGAATACAGAAAAAAGATAATGAGAAAAAGAGATCCATATGTATTATCATAAATTAGAAAGAGAAATATTACAACCGAATGCCTTGATGTTGTATAGATTCCTCCCAGGGTCTGAGAAATCATTCTCCTTCAATCTGATAAGCCTTCCTCTCTATAATAACCAGCATGAATTCATAGGAACAAATTTGTGATCTTCGATGGTTCAATAAAAACTCGTCAATATAGAATGTATGCACTCTATGAACTCTCTTCGGCTTAGAAACTATATACATCAGTTTCTACCATTCATAGTCTACCTTCTCATAATCCCTGAACCTGAAACTTAAGCTAAATTTATAGGGAGATTGAGTAGTTTCAGTTCCATAAAGAGAGGGATGGATTCCTCTCATGAAGGGATTTGATTTCCTTGGACCAAGGGATAAGCTCCATGAGTGGAGGGATAAAGCTCGAACTAGCACAACTCTAGAGAATTCTAGTTGGGAGCATATTCGACCAACTAGCCTTCTAGAAGTTACTTTTTTTTTTTACTTGCTTTTCATGGGGGTGCACAGGTTTTAGTGGCAAACAGTGCAGTGGTCATTGCGGCTAATGGAAGGATCATCAGTGCATGTGCAGGGAAAGGCTAGTAAAACCGCGCAGGCAGAATTTTAGGGGTTTTACAGATCTTTTCTCCAATTTCCAAGACTTGATTCAGGAACATCAGTGTTTTTAACCTCTAAGGGAGCATAATATGGATGGTAATATACCCATATGAACATTCAAATGTCATGGTGACAAAATGACATGTAACAAATTTCCCCCTAAAGTGAAAAGTTTGAGATTTTTTCTGAAGAGTGAAGTTCTTTATCATTCCAAGGATTGGACTGGAGACATCAGTAGAAAACCTATAAAAACATTCAATGCAAATATATATCATCGTTGAGGTATGAATTCCCATACTCAAATCAAAACTAACTAAATTCTTTGGTACAGATATGGTTTCAATATTATATCAAAAGAAGACACAATATGGGCGCATCCATCTGTCATAAGAAGTCTACTATATCATGAATAATAAAACTCCTCACAACCTAGATGGTGGAAACTAGATCCAGGGTCTTGATTTCTGCTTCTAGAACTAGTACGAATCTATCCAAGCGATGGATTATGTCGAAGTCGAACATGGTAGAAACCACTTGATTATCAGTTGATGATGAGAACCGTTAACAAGTGTGAGAGAAAACACCAATAATGAAAATGGTTCTCAAATTAATTCAGTACAGTCTATGAAGTGTGAATGAAATATTTGCAGTCGAACAGTCATAGAATCATTCGATCGAAGGTCAGTGATGAAAACCTATCATCGAAGGTAAGAAACCTGCCATTAGGGCATGCAGATCCCAAGGTACTGATAGGATTCTAGATAAACTTTCTAGATAATGAGTTGATGTCGATAGAAAGTGATCCATCGCAGGAAAGCCTACGATACGAAACCATTAGATCAATTTTTGAAGAAATTTTTTGCAAGGAATAACTCAGGGATGGTCAATGTGAATGGAGACAAATGTTTGCAATGAATGGTTTATTGAAATTTCTCTTGAACACATAACGACATTGTAGATGGCTTGGAAACATTTGACCTAAAGCTAATACCTAGAAACCAGCTGAAGAATTTCAATGTGGTTCGATTAACTATTAGACAAAGGATTTCCCAACCCACGTACAAGTGTGACAAAGTTTCATGTTCAAGAGAGACATGCTGCTTTCTAAAATAAGGACGACAATTGGATTCTTTTTCTCTCTTTTTCCCCCAACATTACTAGTAAGAACCTCTTTATTTTTGTCAAGATTGAGGAGGATAACATTTTCTTGTTTTTGTAAGCTCAATCTTCGGATGAATCCATCTTAGTATTAAAATTGAACCCTAGGAAGGAGTGGTTCGGTCTTGTTGTGATCGACAAGTCTTGTACTATTTAATTTAACGAGCCCAGTATAGGAATAATCGATGTTTTTCAATTTTAGGGAGTCAGAATAAAAACATAAATAAACTCCATGGTTATTTTTTTTCGTAAATTTAGTCCCTCAAGCCTGAAAAAGGATAAAATAATACAGGAGAGAACTCTATTGACCATAATTATTCAACGTATACCTTTTTCATAATTAGTCCAATTCAGTCCGGAAAAGGGGTAAACGTATATTGAATGGACAATTGTTCATTTACTTTAACGAGTTAGAATACTCAAGTACTTGTCGATATTTTCATGTTTCGAGAGTCTGAAAACGGCTTAAAAGATGACTCCAGGGTTTCGCTTTTTCATATTTTTACAGAGCCCGAAAAAGTGATAAAGGTATACTCGACGTCAAAATAATTATTTTCACCAAAATCTTGTATCGTGCACAAAAACTCAAACAACTACAAATATTTGTTCTCAAAAAGTAAAAATATTTAAATTTGACTTTTTAAAAGAAAAAAATAAATAAAATAATAATATTGTATTCATTTAAAACTACAAAAAGGAGTTAAAACAAGTCATTTTCACCTTTTTCTTTTCAGAATAGAGCAAAGAGAGCTTTTGGCCAAAAACTTCCAGAGCTGATATTAGAAGAACTGACTGATCATTCCAAGAACTGTCAGAACCAAGTAATCCACATCATCATTGTCTTTATTTTCATCCATTTCATTTCTTATTTCAAGCTTTCATGGCATTTTTTTAGGAGGAAAATATGTTTCAAAATCAGTCGTCGAGGGTGCACGGTTTCTCTGTGCGAAAACTGTGCACCCCGACGATTTTTTAAAAGAAAAATCATCGGGCCGTCGCGGGTTCTGTGTGGGACGCATGCGGAAAAATGCACTGTGTAAACACATAACCTGCGCAGGCATCGTGTTTTTTTGAAAAACCCAAATATCTCCATAAAAAATGGTTCAAGTTTCCTCCAACTAATTTCTAATGTTTAATTTTTTGATTTACAGGTCTTTAATCATGTTGGAATGGCAGCAATGAGAACATGAGCTCATGGAAAAAAAAGTCATGGATGATCCGGAAACCATGCGTGCATTAAAAAACTGTGGTTTATACAAGTTTTGGGAAATTCAGGGCATGAAGGCACAAGTTGAGCTGCTAACTTGGCTTGTCAATGCATAGAACATGCAAGATCAATGTTTCATAAATAGGGAACACTGGCTTGTGATCGATTCGAAAGACATATACTTCCTCACCTGGATGCCTCATAGAGGGAGAAACATTTCCTTATTTGGGACTAGAGCAAGAGGTCTTCCCACTACTAGCTACAAGGCTCAGTACTGTAGCAATAATTCAGAGCTGAAGGACGGTTGCATAGACATCAAAACCATTTCGCAACTGGAACTCAATTACCAGGATATGCGGGAGGGTAGCTCCTCATGTGGCTACCAAAGCACAGATGCAAATTTCATTTGAGTGTTTTGGAGGGATAGTATTCAACTGGAGTGAAGGATTATTGGCCAATATGAAGGGCCAACTGAGTAGAGCTAAAAATGGGAAGTTGAAAAACTTTGGATATGGTGCCATTCTTATCTCATTTTCTCTAGATAGGATCCCACTCCTTGCGCCTCAACGGACTAGTGGATCCTGGAAGTCCTATAGAACCTCGGATGGTGCGATGGGTAGCACTGATGGATCACCATGGTGGCGAAGGTGGTGCAGTGGTTTGATTCACTCTGAATTATTTCTTGTGGCTCAGGAATCAGATCTTCACAATTGAATATTTTCCTTATGCAGGAATAGACTATAGAGGTGATCCTGAAATATCTTTACCACTAGGGGCACAGTGGGATGAGACAAGTTAGTGAATCATTTGGAATATTTTAATCTAATTTTTATTTGATTTTTTATCATCCAATACTGACAAACAATTTTAATGCAGATGTTGGTCTGACACGACCAGCATCTCTTCGTCGCTTTGACAGGTGAGAGGCACAACCCATAGCACCCCCACAGGATGATGTAGCATAGATCCTAGAAGAGATGGAGCATAACCTTGAGAGGTTGACTATTGATATTCCTAAGATAGGAACTGATGATATACCTCTAAGGCTCCAGAGACATGTGACTGGTGTCCCAGGTCCACTAAGGAGATTTCTATGCAAGGTGGCGCTTGCCATAGTTTTTTATCATGACCATCATCATGGATAGTTGATGGTCAATGTAGATCGACATTTTGTTTTTTGTATCAGTGTATTTTAGATCATAAGGTGTTTGAACCTATGATCAAAGATGATGTAATATTTTTTGACACAAACTTATCTACCCTAATGATATTATTACTTTCGTTCTCTAAGTATCTTGTTCAACATGGATTGAATTTTATTTTGATTTACTGACAACAACAAAACTAAATTCGGCCCCCTAAGGAGAGTTGGCTTCTATAGTAGCTCTGTCAGCATTTTCCCTTGGATTAACTCAGTTCATCTCCATGTGGTCTTCCACAACTCTCTTGTAATTTTATTTATCAATTTCGAAGAAATTGACAAATAAACACATTCAGCAACCTTGTAAAATTTAAATATATCAAACCTTATAACTCCGCGATACCTCCAATATAGAATTGGCACAAACTTCTGGGTTTAATTATATTAAGGTTGACAACCAACCAAGTACCCCCGCTGAAACCTTATGACAAAGGTTAATTACTTCGGAGCTTATGTGAATAACCCAACTACCTCACCAACGGAACACTTAATGTACCTTAGTCCATGGGCCTACACCTGCATAACATGGATTCAAAAAAATGAACATCCATACCTTAAGTTATCTCCCGTGCTCCTTTGCGTGCAATCACCATTCGATAGCTAGCCACCAGATCGGACGGCGTACACAAATATCACACTGCCTCCTCAGTCGAACGTTAACGCGTGATGAGGGTGGTTTTGGAAACCTGCCTTACGCCACGTGTCCTCCAGTCTATGGAATCGCTCCAAATTCTTGAATATCGCTTGTCCCACAAAGGCAGTGCGATCAAAACCGCTTCCAGCCTTTGAACAGTGATTGACCAGGGTTCAAGTCAGGGTTACGCTATCCTTTATATTCACTCTAGTTCACTAACTCGGGGTTCGACCTCGGCTCAGGATTTCAATTAACAATGAAACTGTCTATTTCTCTTATAAGCGAAGTCTTCACTACCTTGGAACAGATTTCGACGACCATGATTATGCACAGACCTCTTCTACGAGTGGGATTTTCAATTGTATAGACAATTCAAGAGAAAACAATGGACAGAGAGATGCAGAGATTATACAAAAACTCAATTCAACAATCATACACAGACCAGTGTTCAATCACCTCACGACTAAAAAAATTCCTCACAAATATCAACTCAATACAATTTGATAATCAACGAGCACTAAAATTTATTCAACCAGAAGCAATTGCTTAACACACAAGTTCACTGCAGAAATCTCCTCCTCACTACATTCGAGAGATATAATTTATATGCATTACACTGTGTCTCTTTGGTTCCTCGGTGAGGACCGTTTATCTTCTAACAAACTTAATTACATTATTCAAAGAACTAAACATGACAGATGGACTGAACTAAACTATTTGACTTCTATTGACTCTAACTGGCCTAAATGCAATAGACAGCTAAGGTATTGACACCTTGTTGTTACAAATTCAAATTATTTCGAACCCTTCTAGCCACAACATGTGGACAAAGCCTCCTACATTGTTGGCTAGTGTCTAATGCCCCTGCATTAGACTCCCGAGGGAAATTTTCTTCATGGACTCCTATCCATGAGCTCTTCCACTAATCTGCCTATCTTCTGCAACATTCCTTCAGTCATCCAAGTGGCATCTTCCTCTGGCTGGCCCTTCCATTTGATTAGGTACTGAAATTACTCTTGTCCTCTAGTCTTCCTGAACACTCTTTTGTCCAATATCTTCTCTGGCTGCAGTGGTTGTGCTGGAGGTAGCTGATTTTCCCACTCAATCTGTTCCTTGTCTGCTAGTCCCTCTTCTACACCATCCTCTTCATACTTGTACAAATCTGCAACATTAAAAATGGGAGATATTCCAACATCAGGAGGCAATTCAATCTCATAAGCATCAGCAGAAGACTTTCTAAGTATCTTGCATGGCCCAATATTTTTGAACTTCAATTTGTTATACTGCTTCTTTGGGAATCTCTCCATTCTCAAGTGTGCCAAAACCAGATCTACTACTTCAAAATGGACTTCTTTTCTGCTCAAGTTTGCTCTGACTTTGTATTTGATGCTGCTGCCTTGTAGCTGCTATTTCACTTTCTCGTGTATGGCTTGGATCTCTGAAGCAAATTCCTCACCATCAGCGCTCCTTCACTCTGCCTTTACCAGATTTCTTAGCTCTGATATTCCTCTGGGGTGCATTCCATAAAAAATATGGAATGGACTCTGCCCTGTGCTTCTGTTTGGTGAGTCATTATATGCATATTCTGCCAGGGGAAAAATATGGTCCCACTGCTTGGGATGCTCTCTTGCAAGACTTCTCAACAGATTTCCCAGACTCCTATTCACTACCTCAGTTTTTCCATCAGTCTGAGGATGATAAGATGAGTTGAAACTCATTTTGGTACCAAGTTTCTTCCACAATGTCCTCCAAAAATGGCCCACAAATCTGGTGTCTCTGTCTGAAACAATACTCTTGGGTAACCCATGCAACCTAACAACTTCTTTGAAAAACAAGTTAGCAACATGGGTGGCATCACTACTTTTATAACATGGAATAAAATGTGCCATTTTGGATAATCTATCCACTACAACAAAGACTGCATCATTTCCTCTCTAAGTCTTGGGAAATCCTAGAAAAAAATCCATACTCACCATGTCCCAAGGCCTGTCTGGAATAGGCAAGGGAGTGTACAATCCTGCATTCTTGCTCCTTCCTTTGGCATATTGACAAATTTTGCAATTTTTCACAAACTTGTCCACTTCTACTCTCATCTTGGGCCAATAGTAGAAGTGACTTAGCTGCTCATCATTTTTTCCAGCACCAAAGTGTCCAGCAAGTCCACCACTATGCTTCTCCTTGATCAAATTTTCTCTCATGGAAAATCTTGGTACACACAGTTGGTTTCTTCTGAATAGTAAGTCCTCCTGCAAGAAATAATCCAGCCACTCACTTCTATCTGTTAGAACAGGGTTACAACATGCCTCAAATGCTTCCTTAAAATCTGAATCTGTTCTATACAATTCTTTAAGAAAATCAAATCCTACAACTTCAAAATTGGTTTCTTGAACAAGCATGTGCCTCCTACTCAAAGCATCAGCTACTTTATTTGCTTGGCCACTTATATGCTTCAAAACAAAGTTAAAACCTTGGAGATACTCAACCCATTTGGCATGATTATGATTCAACTTGGGCTGCTTTACAATGTACTACAAAGCATGATTATCAGAGTATAACACAAATTCTTTGGACATCAAATAATGCCTCCACTTTTTCAATGCCTGAACAACTGCATAGAATTCCTTCTCATAAGAGGAATTCTTCCTTCTGGTGTCATTCAGCTTTTCACTGAAATAGGCTATAGACCTATCATTCTGACTCAGCACAGCTCCAATGGCTTCTCCACTGGCATCACACTTCACTTGAAATGGTTTAGTAAAATCAGGCAGAATCAACACAGGCTTTTCAGTTATTTTTTTCTTCAAAAGTTTGAAGTTTCTTTCTTCTTCAACAGTCCATTTAAATGGTTGTTTGTTCTTATTTATTGTCTCAATGATGGGTGCATCAATCTTACTGAAGTTTCTTATAAATTTCCTATAAAAACTGGCAAGTCCATGGAAACTTCTTACCTCAAAAACATTTCTGGGTGAAGGCCACTCCACAATTGCCTTAACCTTTTCCGGTTCCATCTTCAATCCTTCTGTAGAGACAAAAAATCCCAAATACACCAACTCTTCCTTCATGAATGAGCATTTCTTTAAGTTTATCAGCAGTTTCTCTTGGTGCAGCTTCTTCAAGACATAATTAAGATGCCTTAAATGTTCTTCTTTGGTTTTGCTGAAAACTAATATATCATCCAGATACACTATCACAAATTTACCAATGAATTCTTTCAATACTTCATTCATAAGTCTCATGAAAGTGCTAGGTGCATTTGACAACCCAAAAGGCAGTACCATCCATTCATACAGTCCTTCATTCGTTTTAAAGGCAGTTTTCCACTCATCACCCTCTCTTATTCTAATCTGATGATGTCCACTTTTTAAATCTATCTTTGAAAAATATTTAGCACCGCTCAAACAATCCATTAAATCCTCAACTCTGGGCAAAGGGAATCTGTACCTGATTTCTATCTTATTGATTGCTTTGGAATCAGTACACATCCTCCAGCCTCCATCTTTCTTTGGGCTCAATACTGCTGGTACTGCACATGGACTCAAACTTTCTCTGATCAGCCCCTTGTCCACCAATTCCTATACTTGCTTCCTGATTTCCTCATTTTCTGTGGGAGTGATTCTGTAGGATGCCTTATTCAGCAGATTTGAACCGGGGATAAAATCTATCTGATGGTTGATCTTCCTCACAAGTGGCAGCTCATCAGGTAAATCATCCACAACAATGTCACAATAGTTGTCTAACATCTCTTGGGTTTCTATTGGAAAATCAGAAATATTTGTAGAAGTAAGAACTACCTTAGGTTTGCAAACTGAAGAAAAACTTACCTTTTCTTCTTCTATCTACTGTAGATATTCCTTTCCGCTCAGCAACAAGGTCTTTGGATCAACCACTCTACTTGATGGCTCTCCTTCTTACATGGGTATCAATGTATGATGTACCCCATCCTTGAAGAACTTGTAAGTGTTATTCTTGCCATCATGCACTGCTACTCTGTCAAACTGCTAAGGTCTACCCAGCATTATGTGACACACATCCATGGGTATCACATCACATAGGAATTTGTCTTTGTAGTTTCCCATTTGTAGCTCTATCTCACACTGTTCTTTTACAATCAGCTGGTGCCCTTTATGCAGCCAGGACACCCTGTAGGGAGTTGGATTCTCCCTTGTCTTCAGCTTCAACTTCTCTATCACCTTAGTGGAAACCAGATTGTCTGTGTTGCCACTATCAATGACTAGCTAGCAGCATTTCCCCTGGACTTTGCATATGCTCCTAGACAAAGTCTTCCTTTGAGCAAGCTCAGTGACCTCTTTGGCTTGTTTCAACAGGACCTTATTAACCACCAAGGACTCTCCCCTCTCCAGTAGAATTTCTTCTTCAATTTCTGCCTCTTCTCCAACATGGGCAACAACAGCATTCCTTGGACCATCACCCACATTCTCTGGGCACTCATAGTGCTTGTGTCCCACTTGCTGACACCTATAGCACCTCAAGTCTCTACCTCCTCTCCCTCTGTAATAACCCCTTCTACCTCTTGCATCACCCTCTGTAGATGCATTCTGAGGTGAGCTACTCTTAGCTCCATCTCTGGGTGTAGTAGGCTTTCCTCTACCACCCTGACTTCCCTTTCCACGGAAAGTGCCTCTCTTTTTGGCAGAATGCTTCCTCAGGAGTTTCTCCTCTGCTTTCAAGGCCATCTGATAGGCCTCTTCAACTGTCTTAGGAAACAGAAGACCAATCTCATCTTGGATCCCCAACTTGATACCATTCACATATTTGGCAGTATTCTCTGGTGTGTCTTGAAATTGCCCAGCTCTTATGCTTACTCTATAGAATTCTTCTATGTATTCCTTTACTGTCAGCAACCTCTGTCTCAGGTTCTGCATTTGCCTAAAAAATGTTAGCTGATAATCACTAGGAAAGAATTTACCTTTTAACTTAGCCATCATTCTGGTCTAGCTCTTGATAGGCTGCTTGCCAACTCTCCTTCTTTCTGCTTGCACTCCATCCCACCAAAGTGCAACATGTCCCTTCAGCTTTGTTACTGCAAACTTGACCTTCTTATCTTCGCTCATTTCTTCATAGTCAAAGCACTTGTTCATTTCATTCATCTAGTCCACCAGTTCCTCTGGATTTAGTCCCCCTGCAAAACTTGATACTTCAATCTTGGGCTTAACTGCAAACCCCATAACAGTTCTGAGGAGCCACATGTCAGGAGGAATCTCAACAATTTCTCCAGCTTCTTCTATTTCAGGTTCACTGATGTCTTCAGGATCTCTGGGCTGCCTTCACTCCATGGCATCCATTCTGGCTTCGAACCTCTGCAAGATCCCCAACACTTCTGCATTGGCAACGGGTCCGCCTCTCCTTCTGCCAGCACCTCTACCAACTCGGATTGCCATGTTAATTCTCTGCAAAAACACTCAAAAACAGCTTTGATACCACAATTGATAGCAACAAAACTAAATTCGGCCCCCTAAGGAGAGTTGGCCTCTATAGTAGCTCTGTTAGCATTTTCCCTTAGATTAACTCAGTTCATCTCCACGTGGTCTTCCACAACTCTCTTGTAATTTTATTTATCAATTTCGAAGAAATTGACAAATAAACACATTCAGGAACCTTGGAAAATTTAAATATATCAAACCTTATAACTCCGTGATACCTCCAATATAGAATTGGCACCAACTTCTGGGTTTAATTATATTAAGGTTGACAACCAACCAAGTACCCCCGCCGAAACCTTATGACAAAGGTTAAGTACTTCGGGGCTTATGTGAATAACCCAACTACCTCACCAACGGAACACTTAATGTACCTTAGTCCCTGGGCCCACACCTTCACGACATGGATTCAACAAAATGAACATCCATACCATAGGTTATCTCCTGTGCTCCTTTGCGTGCAATCATCGTTCGATAGCCAGCCGCCAGATCGGACGACGTATGCGGATATCGAGCTGCCTCCTCAATCGAACGTTAACGCGCGATGAGGGCGGTTTTGGAAACCTGCCTTACGCCACGTGTCCTCTAGTCTATGGAATCGCTCCAAATTCTTGAATATTGCTCGTCCCACAAAGGCGGTGCGATCAAAACCGCTTCCAGCCTTTGAACAGTGATTGACCAGGGTTCAAGTCAGGGTTACGCTATCCTTTCTATTCACTTTGGTTCACTAACTCAGGGTCCGATCTCGGCTCAGGATTTCAATTAACAATGAAATAGTCTATTTCTCTTATAATCGGAGTCGTCACTACCTTGGAACAGATTTCGACGACCACGATTATGCACGAACCTCTTCTACGAGTGGGATTTTCAATTGTACAGACAATTCAAGAGAAAAAAATGGAAAGAGAGATGCGGAGATCATACAACAACTCAATTCAACAATCATACACAGACCAGTGTTCAATCGCCTCACGACTAAACAAATTCCTCACAAATATCAACTCAATACAATTTGATAATCAACGAGCACTAAAATTTATTCAACCGGAAGCAATTACTTAACACACAAGTTAACTGCAGAAATATCCTCCTCACTACATTCGAGAGATATAATTTATATGCATTACACTGTGTCTCTTCAGTTCCTCAGTGAGGACCGTTTATCTTCTAACAAACTTAATTACATTATTCAAAGAACTAAACATGACAGATGGACTGAACTAAACTATTCGACTTCTATTGACTCTAACTGACCTAAATGCAATAGACAGCTAAGGCATTGACACCTTGCTGTTACAAATGCAAATGATTTCGAACCCTTCTAGCCAGAACATGTGGACAAAACCTCCTACATTGTTGGCTAGTGTCTAATACCCCTGCATCATTTACTTAGTTAATGTTGCAAATGTCTATTTAAAACTTGATTAGCTAATGCATCAACCAATGTGTTTAAATTTATTGAAATATGTTGATATTTGATATAATCAAATTGTCTTTCCAAGAGCGAACCTTAAAAAATAATCTTAACAATATTGGATTCTAATAGCATAAACTATGTTTAATTTAATACATTGAGTTGCAAATCTAACCTAACAATCAAATGTTGAATACCAAATGTAATGGCATCAGATAATAACTCAATCATTGCGCTATATTCTACAATATTGTTCGTTGTTTAACCAAGGCATATCCCATGAATAGAGACTAACTCATCAGTGGGTGAATATATAACCCAAGTCACGGAAGAGATTTTATGTGTAATACAACAGGCGCCATCAACAAAACAAATGCAATTTTGAAGGGATGTCGACATCTGCAATATCAAGAGTAATCAAGATAAACAGTGATAGTAGTAACAACAAAAATAATTAATCTAGGCACACTTGTCTTATCTAAGGCACACTGTTCTAAAATGTAACTAATGTACAAGGGGGATCTTCACATGAAAATTCATGCATAATATCTCTTGACATAAAGACCATTCCTGGGTCTATCTAAAGAGACCCTGTCATAATCAATTAATTCATAGGCTCCTTTTGCAAGCACATGGTTGACAATGTAGGGACCATGCCACATCGGTTCGAATTTACCAGCGTCTAGCTTATCATTAGCTTGATCATATACTAAAACTAGGTCACCTTCTGAACGAATGTGAGGGTTAACACTTTGATCATACTGAGCTTTAACACGTTTCTTCTGAGCTTTGGCAGCTAATGCAACAATGCGAAAAGTCTCATCTAATTGTGCTAAGTATAGAAAGTGTTCTCCTCTTTAAAGGTAGCTGGTAATAACTCAATGGCTAATTTGAGTGACGGTATTTCACATTCAATGGGTAACATGGCTTCTAAATCGTAAACAAGTTGAAAAGGAGTGAACCCTGTAGCAGTTTTTGCAGAGCTATGGTATGCCCATAATGCAGAAAAAAACATGGTATGCCAGTTATATTTGTGAGTCCAAAAAATCCGTTTAATCATGGTGGTTAAAACCTTGTTGGCGGCCTCAACTTTACCAGTAGCCTATGGGTAATATGGTGTAGAATTATCATGGTGTAGGCCAAGTTGATCAGAAATTTCAGTCATCATAATATTTCGAAAATGGCTCACATGGTCTGTAATGATAGCTTGAGGAACACTGAATCGAGCAATCACATGATTGAATATGAAAGTAGTTGTAGATTTTCCATCAACTATGAATGTAGGCATTGCCTCAGCCCATTTGTTAAAGTAATCTATGAAGAGAATAATATACCCATGCCCCTCGACCGAGTGAGGGTTACATGTATTGAAATCAATGCCCCATTTGGTGAAAGGGCCAACATCAATGATTGAGTGAAGAGGATCTGGAGGTGCACACATATTTCGATCAAAAATTTGGAAATTCTGTCATTTTTGGACCGTGATAATACAATATTTGAATAAAGACAGAAAAAAATAACCAGCGTGCAATATCTTTTGGGTTGTGTAAAACCTAGACATATGACCACCACATGCTCCAGAGTGGAAATCATTCAAAACCTTTTCAACCTCTTCATGAGTTATACATCATCAAAACACAGAATTGACACCACGATGATAAAGAGTGTCCCTAGAAATATTGTATTGCTAGGATTGGTACCGAATTCTCTGTCAATCTGATCGCGAAATATTTGGGCGAAAGGTTAGGGTATAAAGATATATAATGATATCTGCATACCATGGATCTAAAGTACTGATTAGAAATGGAGATTCATCTGCGATAGGATTCTCTACCACTGTTTCAAATTCAGTATTGGGAAAGTCACACATAAGTTCAACAAACACTAGTGATTTCTTAAACTTGGACTTCTCGAACTCCAAATCAAAATCTTGCAGGATGACAATCCATTTGGAGTATTTTCCCCCGAGAAATTTTTTTTTCAAAATATACATCATCAGGTTGCATTTAGATATCACTGTGGTTTTGTGTAATAGTATGTACTGACGAAATCGTTGGAATACTTGAACTGTCTCCAAGGCCAATTTCTCCACATGTGAATAGTTGATTTCCGTCAGATTGAGATTCTAACTTAGGTAATAAATCACATGTTCGTTGTTAGATTCATCTTCCTAAACCAAGACCATTCCAATCATGTAATCATAGGCAACTAAGTATAAAAAATAATCCCGGTGGTAATTGGGCGGATGCAATAACGGTGCATGGGTCAACACGTTTTTAAGTGCATCAAAATATTTATCGGAAATATCATCCCAAATAAATGGAACATCTTCTTTCAACAACCACATAAAACCTTTCTTTATCTCTGCATATTTTGGGATAAACCTAAGTAAAAAAATTTCTTTCCCCTGCAAACTCTGGAGTTGGCGAAGAGTGGAAGGATGAGGTAAGTTGATGATAGCCTCAACCTTCGATGGATCGACATGAATTCCCTCTTTTGAAATGACGAATCCAATTAAACATCTTAATTGTACAAAAAAAACACATTTGTGTGGATTCAAATGAATTTTTTAATGCCTACATCTCATGAAGATAGCACGTAAGTGCGTAGGATGATCTTATATGCATAAATAATGAGCAGGTAAGTCTTCCAGGTAAGGTTGTACAATATGTTTGATACCGTGAAATGCATAAGACATAGCTCTTTGAAAATTTGCGCCAGCATTTTTCAGCCCAAAAGGTAACTTACAATATGAAAACGTGCCCCAAGGACATATAAATGTTGTTTTAGGTTGATCAATAGGGATTATTTTGATTTGATTGTAGCCAGAAAAACCATCCATAAACGAGAATATTTCATTTCCAGCACAATCATCAACAATTTTATCAATATAGGGTGTAGTATAGTTTTCTTTTGGACAAGCCTTTTTAATATCCCGATAATCGACACATACTCTAATAGTCCCTTGATTTTTCGTTACGGGAACTATGTTAGATACCCAATCCGTCAAAGGAATGGGATAAATAAATCTTTCTCATAATTATTTTTAAACTTAAACTTTAATTGCTGCAGATTTTCGCGGATGTATTAGACGTAATCTCTGTCTAATATTCTTAGCATCTGGGTATATCTTGATTTCATGAATAATAATATTAGGATCGATACATGGCATCTCTTCGTAAGACCAGGAAAAAATGTCTCGAAATTCTTGAAATAGGGATTTCTAAGTTTTAATCTCATCAATCGAACAAGAAGCGCCTATATGAATGTTTTCAATAATTCCCGATTTAATTGATATGTCAATAGGAATAGATGTAGAAATATTTCCCAAATTTGTCTCAGAATCTGAATGTGTGATCGATGTGGGATTCTAAGGTTCCTAGACAAAATTAATTGTAAAGATAGATGAAAAATTATTTTCAAATTTATCAAGATCAAGCAAAAAATAAGGTCGATGATGAAGATCATCCCATGGTAATTCATCTAATGACAAAATTTCTCGAATGCTTTCATCAGTTGTAAATACATGTTGAAAGGGATCCGGAAATGATGTCAAAGTTGAGCTTGATATAGAAGATGATTCTTCTCTGATCACATTCACTTCATTGGTAGAAGTTGATGGGGTGTCAGAATACGATTTTACTGCTACATATGTCGATTCAAAAGGACTTAAAGGGATCTCGCCATTATAAGAGTCCAATTATGATTCTAAAGGCACAGTCCATGTGTCATCAAATGGCATTGTGCTTGATGGGATCATATTGATATTGGAAACTGTTCACAATATGTTGGGTGAGGGCATATCGAAAGTTCCCATGAGAGCGGAATCCTTCATTATTCCTACACCAACACCTTCGATTTTCAGACATGCTGGATGTTATCTGCAGAATTAGGGTCTGAAGAAAAGTATGACAACTGATCGATTTTAACAATCTTTCCTTTGTGAGGAAACATTATTACCCGAAATATATATGAAACAACAACATTTATTGTGTAATACCAACTGTGACCCAAAAGAAGGTTGTAATTAAGAGGGGCATCAACAAATTCCACCTCTAGGTTTACGATTTTTCCTTCTACTTCTATAGATAGATCCTGGAGTATTCCATATGGATTAAATCCTCTTCCGTAAAAGGCTTTAAGGGTAGTCAGTGATCGGTTGGGTGTTGGAGAACCAAGGGTTTTCCAACAATTTAATGACATTATACACGTAGATGCCCCCTCATCAATTACAGTACGAAAAACTCATCTTGAATTGACTAATACTGGAATCTGAAAATCCATTTGATGTGGGATTATAGGTACATAATTTTCGATATCAAATACCATTAGGTTCGAGTCCTGAGGATCAATAGCTCTGATGGTTGATAATAGTAATTTCCTTTGTTCTAGACAATCTTGTAGCACTTCTAAGGCCGACATTGTTGAAGGGGTTATGGCCAAATCTTCAACAATGTTATAATTCTGAACAGCTCTCGCATGTGGATTGAAAGCCGATTTTCGAAGTACACCTTTAGCACGAAGTTTAATCACTAAATTAGGGTTAGTTTTATCGATTTAAAGTGGTTCGAAAATCGAAGGATTTTTTATGGTGTTTGACTAGAAGATTCAGTCTCTTTACCAGTTACAAGACTTTTAGATCCATAGTCTTGAGATCATGTCGCAACCATGACCTGAGACATCATTAAAATATTTGCTGATGAATTGGAAGAAGATCTGATCATTTTACTATCTTGAGATAGAAAAGGATCCTTCAAGACAGCAGGTGTGGGTGAACCTATTAGCATTGGAATCAACACTTGGATGCTTCAAGCACATGACCAAACACATCCTAAACTCTAAGGAAAATTAATGATTCGGTTTATAATATTGGTAGGCGGTTAAACTCCATTCACTGAAAAGAGATTTCATTCAAATCCACTGTTCTACTAATGAGGGTAGTGGGTCTGATGTGGTAGAAAAAGAGTAAGTTTGTAGCCTATGAGGGGAAGAGAATATGAAATGGAAGAAGAAACAGTGGGTCTATAAGGCATAAATCCACTACTTTAGGTAGAAAATAACACAAGTATCAATTTGTTAATATTTCAACAAGAGAAAGCTATTTCTAGACTTACAATATTCTCACTGAAATATCATGGAAGATAATTTTTATAAGTGATGCTCTTTACATTTTCATCATGTATATTTCATCAAGAAAGCTCACTATGTGAGACTAATAAAAATTGATAAAAGACATGAACATGTCAAGAGACTGATAAAAACACATAACACCATGAGGGATTGAAAAATTCCATTGAATATAATAAGATATGGAAACACAAGTGAAAATTAACAATACACACACCAGATTGATAATAAGTCCTCAGAATTTTCTTTCAAATTTATTCACTGAAAAGAGTACTAATCATATGAGCCAAGATTCTAAAACCATGAACCTTTTTTACATAGCAGTTTGTCACATATATACAAAAATACAAAATTTTCATCTCCACAAAATGAGTAAACCTGTTCCCAAAATTTATTATGATATCGTGCAAGAGATGAGGCTTATCCTAAAAAATTAATACAAAGTGTTATAACATAATCAAAATAAGCAGCATCAAGGCTAATAATTTGAAGTGGTTGTAT
This sequence comes from Pinus albicaulis, assembly GCA_034641835.2. Taxonomy (NCBI): domain Eukaryota; kingdom Viridiplantae; phylum Streptophyta; class Pinopsida; order Pinales; family Pinaceae; genus Pinus; species Pinus albicaulis. Next base: position 129,128,711 of record CM076581.1, on the reverse strand, counting down.
GATGTGGCAGTCTATGGGAAGACTCCTCTTCTGTTCTCGTGCAACCAACTCCACAAAAAGTGTAAACAACAGTGAAAGTGACATGTGATTGTTCTTTGAATGTTGCATGATGCCTTGTGGAAACATGTTGGTGCTGAGAGTAATGGTAGAAATCTATTTCAGAGAAACTCTGTCATTTTTCCTTTCCTTTCGTTTCTTGTTTGTCGCGATAGGGTCTTGAATTAAACATGGAAATAGTGTTGGAGTGGAAACCCCATATAGATAGGTTCCAAACAAAAGGACCGAGAATGTGAAAGATATGAGAAGGAGGCACGTTGAATTGTGGACCAGCGAGAGAAATAAAAGAGGAGCAGGAAATATCGAGGTTAAACAGGTTATGGAGACGAATTGAAACAGATAGCAGGGTTTCATTTTATTAGCGAGATATATTATTAAATAAATGATGGGATGAGAAAACATTTTATACACATATCACAATCGAATATCGGGGTCAAAAATGTTTAAGCATAAGACACAAGTGGGAGGGAATGCAATTTGCGATTGGGGTGATGATGTGGCAAGGAGGTTTCGACCGAGGGGGGTGCGAAATGTGGAGAGGAGGACACGTAGTAGGAGGAGCGGTGGAGAAAACAACTTTTCAGACCCCCACCCCTTGCAGTGTTATAAGAAGAATGGATAAGCAGGGCCGAAAAGGCATGAGAACCATGGATGAAAGGGCGGGGAAGATCACGAGGTGTAACAACCGATGGAAATCTCAATCGCATTTTGGCATTTATAACAGATTCCTAAGTGCCCATCCTCCTGATTTTGCAAATTGTGATATGTGATTGGGTCCCACCAATATCGCACATCGCACTTCAGCATTTATAACATGATCCTGAGTGCCTATCCTCCAGAGCTTGCGATGTGCAATGGGGAAATGGTGACATGTTAGGGAAAGGTGGGTCCCTTTAGTATCACATCGGAATATTTGTGGAGTGGCAAATGAATTTGGCGAGGATTGTTGCGATATGCGATTAGCAACGATGACGTGGCAAGAAAGGGTCCCATTCAATATCGCAATTGGGGAAATGAGGAAGCGAAAGTGAATGCGGTAAGTGAACTTTGCGAAAATACGATGCGAAAAGGTAGGTGGGGCCCATTAAACAGCTTTTAAAACTAGAGAAGTGAAAACTTCATTAAGTCAATGAATATGGTAAAATTCGTCTGAATCATAATATAAAGGATTTTTCTAAAACATTTCGAATGTTATGAAACGAATCAAAAAGAAATGATGGGTCCCAACAATATCACATATCAGAAAGTTTGTAGGATTTGGCAATGGTTACATGTATAAGGTTTGAATATGTGATATAAAGTAAGGTAAAAAGGGTATAATATGATATGGTTGTTAGTGGGTGTGCGGAGCTACTTTTTAACTATAAAAAATAAATTTTAATAGTTAAAAAGGGGTTTTGAAAGAAATGAAATGCTGGACTTTGGGTTTTTTTGGAAAAATGAAAGGTAAAAGAGGGAAAATGAAATGGATGAAGGTAGAAATGAAATTTTCCCACCACTACACTTTGACAACAACATTTTCATCTTACAACTCAACTGAAAAGGCAGATTGATTCATTGGAGAATGATGACCAGACTATGAAAATATTTGAAAAAATCGTAGTGCTAACAGTGGCTCATATTGGGGATGAATTCCTCCATGTGAGGTTTCAAGGGCTATAGAATCAGTGCCTTAAAAATTCTTTAAACTTAGAAGACTTCTTGGAAACTATGACTAGAACTGAGCATTGATTGACTAGACTCAAAACTGACCATATATACAGACACAAACACCATTGGGCATGGAGAATTATTGACACATCATACCAGATATTTACAATGGAATGACTCAAATGAGTTACTAAACAAATAACTTTTTAAGAAAATGACCATTAACTAGGCCTCCAGTCAGCTGATCATCATACAGATGTTTGAGCAGAAAAGTATTGTTTTCCAAAACTTCAGTAATTCTAAATGGCCCAAACCATAGATTGTCAAACTTACCATGATTTCCATGGTCTTCTCTCCTGAAATCCCAATGCAGCATCAAATCATTCTCCTGAAATAAATGTTGATTTTCACTTTTGTCAACAACATATTTGACTTTAGTTTGATACTTCTGTACTTTATCCATCCGTGATTCTCTGATTTGGTGTGCCTCTATCAACTGCAGTATTCTCCTTTGGATTGGATTTTCATCATCAACTTCATCTTGTAGGAACTTCATCATAGGAAAATATAATTTCAGAGGCATTACAGCATCAATACCATATACAAGCTGAAAGGGAGACATTCCAATTGATTTTTACCACTTACCCTATCTTCCCAAAGAGCATGTACCAGCTAAGTGTCCCAATTTCTCTTATTTTCATGCAGCATTTTCTTAACGATCTGCACTAAAATTTTATTGGATGATTCGGCTAATCCATTACCTTGAGGGTAATAAGGCGTGGAATGAGTCAATTCAATTTCGTATTGCTGAAAAAATATGTACATCTTAGTATAATTAAAGGAAATTGCATTATCAGTTACGAATTTCTGTGGACAACCAAATCTGGACAAAATATTTTCCAACAAAAATTTTATAATTACTGTATCAATAGCATTTCTGGTTGGCAGAGCTTCAATCCATTTAGTAAAATAGTTTGTATCTGTGAGAATCCATCTATGATGTCCTGATGAAGGTGGATAAATTTCACCGATGAAGCCTAACCCCCATTATTGGAAAGGAACATCCGTTGAAATAGGAATAAGAGGTAATGGTATTAATTTATGTTTACCAACAAATTTCTGACATTTGACATAGCTCCTGAATTTGGCAAAAACATCAGAGAAAAGAGTTGGCCAATAATAGCCAGCTCTTAAGATTTTGTTTGCAGCGGCTTTCCAATACAAATGCCCTCCACACACTCCTGCATGTATCTCTGTCATAATCTCTTGGGATTCAGATTCATCTACACATCTTAATAAGAATACAAGAGGGTATTTCCAATAAATATGGTCTTCCAAAATGCAATACTTCACAGCTCTGAATTTGAAAGCTCTCCTTTATTACTTCTCCATTTGAGGGGGACAGTTGAAATTTAACAAAAATTATACTATATCCTACCAATCTTAATCAAATATTTCAGGATAATTAGAAATACCTTCTCCATATTCTCCTTTAGCTGCCTCTACATTCATATTTAGAGCCTTGCAATTAGATTCTGCAATCGAGCGAGCCAAGCCTTGACCTTTTATCAATTTAGTTGGTCTGATCTCAATATCAAATTCCAAAATTTTGGTCAACCAAAATCCTCTCCTGCCATATGTATCTAGCTGCAGAAATACATCTTTAACAGTAATATTTGGAACAAAAGCAACAATTTTTTAATGTAGCACATAAACTCGAAAAGACTTCAAAGCCTTAACTAGTGCATATGCTTGTTTTTTCAGTCACGTTGTATTTTAATTCAGCATCTCTTAAAGCACAAATGAAAAATGAGATAGGTTGCTCTAAACCTTCGTTGTTCTTCTATAACAAGACAAATGCAACTGTCTCTAAAGAATATGAAAAAATCATAAAATAATTTTAATAATCGAGACTAATCAAAACTGGAGCTTCAGTCAAGGCAGACTTGATTGTTGAAAAATAATTCTTTGCTTCATCTTTGCATTTAAATTCTGCATCTTTTTTTAGCAATACATTTATGTGTTTGATCAGCTCTACAAAGTTTGGAACAAAGCGCCTCAAAAATTGATCTTCCCTAAAAATGACTGTAATTCTTTTTTATTCCTTGGCAAACCAATTTTCTGAATAGCTTCTACTCTTCCTGGATCAATAAAAATGCCACTTTCTGTTACAATATGTCCCAATAATTTCCCTTCTTGGACAGCAAAGGATGATTTTTTTGGATTCAAGGACAAACCAAACTTTCTGCATTTGCCAAAAACTTGTTTCAAATGTTTCAAGTGGTCTTCATCAGATTTTGAATAGACTGTGATGTCATCCAAATAGATGACTACAAAACTATCCTTTTCTCCCGCAAAGGCAATATCCATTGCCTGCTGAAAATTTGCGCCTGCATTCATCAAACCAAATGGAATTTTTTTTGTACATGAATGTACCCTAGGGTGTGGTAAATTTTGTCTTTTCTTTGTCTTTTCTATCAACTGAAATCTGATTATAGCCTGAAAATCCACCAATCATTGGCAATCTTTTGGATCCTACAACCTTATGCAAAATATAATCCATCTTGGGCAGTGGATAGTTATCTTTTAATGAACACTGGTTTAGGTTGTGAAAATCGACACAAATACGTATCTCTCCATTATTTTTCCGAATCGGGACTATATTAGCTACCCAATTAGAAAATCTCAAAGGCAGAATTATCTTTGCTTCCCATAATTTTCTGATTTCTTTCTCAATTATTGGGAGCAACATGGGATTGATATGTCTGATTTTTTGTGCTACAGAATTTGCATCTATTTTCAAAGGAATCTTGTGCTCCATTATGCTTTTATCGTAATTTTTCAGCTCACTATAAGACCATGCAAAAATATCAGCAAATTCTTTCAGCAACTTGATATATTTTGTTATGGTTTCAAGAGAAAGGAATTTGGACACTTTGACTAATTTTGGTTGATCTTTTGTGCCAATGTTTCATTCTGTTGTGCACTCTCCATCAACTTTTCTTTCAGGCTTGAGAAAAACATCATTATTATCGAACAATATTTCTAAAGGGACTAAGCCTTTAGGAGTATAATTATTTTTCAGATCTATAATGTTCTTCCCAGCCATGGTTTTCTTAAAAGGATTTCTATTTTGGTTTTCAACAATGTCATGCTCATCATAATTTTGTATATTTGCAAACTCTTCAACACAATCTAAAAATTTCTGAATTTCCTTGTCGTCCTCAAATACTTTCCAATATTTGATGTTATTAGGAATTGAAGGTCTACTTTTTATTTGAACATCATAGGTTGCCTTGACATCTAAAGGAACTTTGAAATTACTAGTAGTAATAGCTAGTGAATCAGCCATTTGATTTTCCTCTCTAGTGACAAAATTTATATTAAATGCTGAAAAATAATGCTCAAACAAGTCCCAGACTTCATTCCTATAACTTTTCAACTTGGAATTTTTCACTTGGTATTTGTTTCTCACCTAATATCACCAACTCTGAATCACCAAAATCAATTAGTTGTTATGCTCCCAAATCTTTTTCTTCCTTCATACCCAGCACAAGCGCCTCATATTTAGCAGTGTTGTTAGTGGTAGAGAATCGCAGTTTATATGATATAGTTACCCTTTGATGAGTAGGAGAAAAGAGGACTACACCGGCTCCTGATCCTTCTCTTGATGAGGCTCCATCAAAGTACAATTTCCAGATATGTCCTCCCTCTAAATGTTTCTCATTTGTACCTTGAAAGTGTTGTTTTTTAGTTATTACAGGCTAGAAATTTTTATCATCAGCAGCAAGGTATAGTATTGATGACCCCCATTCCTTTTCTTCAACATATATGGGATGGTTAGAAGGATTATGATTATCACTAATGATGTAAGCCATTTGGGTTTCCCTATATAGCCTTCTGAATTCCCCTCCAAACATTGGGATTGTGGCATATGACATGTCCATCTGAAGAGTGCCTCCCAATTTTCTAGACCAAGATCTGGAAAGCAGCATCCTAAATCTAGAAGGTATGTGTACAACCATGATGTCCATAACTAAGCTCTTCATAAGAAGTTGGGTAATGGAAACAACCAAGTCCTTGATCACTCCTAGACACTTGACTTTTTTGGAATTAAAGGTGTATAGGTCATGATATTTCTTGGTGATCTCTAATCATAATTCATCCATGACCTTCTTTAGCATCAGATTATGAGAAGCTCCAAAATCTAGTAAACACTTATGCAGCAATTTGTCATGGATATTGAGTGGAAGGTAGAAAGGTGGTAAGTTTTCATCATTTTGGTCTTGGACTTGACAACCTAGATAAATAGTGGGATGCTCATCCTCAAGGTTCACTGAATTGGGAGCAAGGGGTGGTTGTAGAAGACTTTTAAAAGACTCTTTATATGCTGGATTTTTCAACAATTCTAGAAGTGGGACCAGAATTTTGATTTTATTCAATTCAGATTTGAAACTGAAATAAATTGGAACTGATTCCTTATTTTCTGCAGTGATTTTGAAAATTGGGGAAGAATTTTGTGGTGGAGGATCCTCATTGACCATGGCCTTCTGTTTAGTAGCTTGTTTATCTAAATCTGATTTTTGTTGAAAAAGACCCTTGGACCTCAAAGGATAATTTATGTTTTGAACTTCTTTCTTTTTTTATCATTTTGTGCATAAATTTGGGAATTCTCATCATCCGAAAACAAATAAATCCTTGACTAGTCCTCATATTATTTCAAATTCAAACATGTTGATTGTGAGGTTTCTCCCACAAGGTTTATTTCTTCATTTTCTTGTTGTTATTCTTCAGCAAAATTATTCAAAGCAGGCTGAACATTTTGATCATCAGCATTCCTCCTTGGGCACTATAGGATTTATTGATGTTGAAAAGGCCTCCTGAACGGAGCCTGATTTCTATTGGCCTCATTTTGATTGGCTCTAACAGTAGGTTTGTTTTCAAACACTAATTTTGTGATCTTAGAAGCAATTTCCTTAATCAAATCAGACATTTGATCAATTTTTTCTTCTGTTGTAAGAGATTTATAGGAAGAAGGTTTTTCTTCTTCCATTTTATTTTTGTATTTTGCTACTTTCTCTTCCTAGATTTTCAATTTATTAGATGCCATAAGATTAGACTGCACTCCAATTGCATCCTCTTGCATATCCATCAGTGTTTGTGTTTTCTCAGCTCTCAACCATAAAGAAAACTCAGAATCTAGATGCAAAATTTATCACAGTTTTAGTCTTAGTAGGCTTAATTTCTTCAGGATTTTTCTGATAAATCTTATTAAACCTCTTTGTAAAATTAGTGAATGACTCATCTACCTTCTTTTTCAGAGTTCCAAATTCTGTAAGGTAGTACACATAGTCTTCCCTATCACCCCATTGCTTCACAAATACTTCCTCCAATTATTCAATTCTTGTTATTGAGTTTGGTGGTAGACTTCTAAACCATTTATGAGCTTCTCCATCCAGAATTTGAATGAAGAGTCTTGACCAGACATCTTCATGCTCAATGTTCTGGTTTTCAGTATAAATATAGAAAAAACTAAGTGTTCCTCACCGAAAACTCTTTCTCCCTCCCAATGCATTTTGGAAGATATTTCAAGTAATCTCCTTGAGGAAGTGGATGCAAGGGTTGAGGGAGAACAAGTGGAGCATATCTTGTAGCCACTATCTGTTGCATCCTTGTGAGGGTAGGCTGAGCCATGGCTTGCTGATGTACAACTGGTAGATGACTGGTTGATGTATTTTTTTGGGAACTAGGAATTACAACCTATGGAATTTGAATCTGAATTGAGACAGCAGAAAATTGGAATTCTTGGGCTGATTCTTCAAGTCTTGGAGTTGAAAACAGTGGATTTTCAAAGAGATGAACAGAGGAGGTTTTGACTGCACCTTCTAGAGAAGAATCAGATTCAAATGTTGTCGCTTGAGGAGATGAGGTAAATTTAACTTTATTTTTTTAAGCTAGGAATTCAGATAAGTTAAAAGTGAGGCCTTTAGAAACATTCCCTTCTGGTTGATAAGAAGAGGATGAACCATCAGTTGGATTTTGAGACAAAGTAAAATACTCTTGCTGAGGGGTAATATGAGACTGGTATTCAGGATGAGTTTGAAGGAAATTTAAAATAGTCTTAAAACATTTTTCAGTCAAAAAATCCCTATCAAGAAAAGATGCAATAGCCAATACTTTCTCTAACTCTCCTTCTGTCAGCACAAATTCTTCCGATTCTTTATTAATACTTAAAAACTCTATTTTTTCCTCTTTCACTAGAACAATACTTATCTCAGATTTACTAGGTGAAGAGTGAGAAAAAATTTCAGCTGAGCCTAGGTTAACAACATCTACTTTATTTTCTAGGGAAGCAGTTTCAACTTGAGATTTTTCAGCAGAATATTTTGAAACTAAAACTTATTTTGATTCTAAAGTAGATAAAGATACCGTTTTCTTTGGAATGTACTTTTTGTGTACCTTCTTCACTGACTAAGATGTGGCCTCAACCGATCTCTATATTCTTTTTTCATCTTTAATGATCTTCTCTAGGTCAACAACTCGAGTCACAATAGGTGATCTCTGATTCCTCCTTTTAGAAGGAGGTCTTGAAACCCCTCTTCCTCTTTGTGGAGTCGCTAGGTGAAATAATTTGCAGTCTTATTCAAGTCACCAATTCTTGTTCACCATCAAGAATTTATTATCAGCAATTTTAAACAATATACTCGAGAGAATACTTCGTTTCAAGGTCTTTGTCTCCTAGCAGACGCACCAAAAGATGTTAGCGCTCAAATCAGCACTTGGAATACTTCAAGAACCTTACCATACACATCCTAAACTCTAAGTCAATTTAATTATTTGGTTTATAAGATTGGTAGGTGGTTTAAAATCCCATTCACTGAAAAGAGATTTTAGTCAAATCCATTTTTCTACTAATGAGGGTATTAGGTCTAATGTGGTAGCAAAAGAGTGAGTTTGTAGCCTATGAGGGGAAGGGAATGTGAAATGGAAGAAGAAACAGGGGATCTGCATGGCAGAAATCCCCTACTTTTGATAGAAAATAACACAAGTAGAAATTTGTTAATATTTCAACAAGAGAAACCTATTTATAGACTTACAATATTCTCACTGAAATATCATGGAAGATAATTGTTATAACTGGTGCTCTTTACATTGTCATCATGCATATTTCATCAAGAAATCTCATTGTGTGAGACTAATAAAAATTGATAAAACACATGAACATGTCAAGAGACTGACAAAAACACATAACACCATGAGAGACTGCAAACAGCCACTGAAGATAATAAGATATGGAAACACAAGTAAAAATTAACAATACACACACCAGATTGATAATAAGTCCTCAGAAGTTTCTTTCAATTTTACTCACTAAAAAGAGTATTGATCATATGAGCCAAGATTCTAAAACCACGAACATTTTTTACATAGTATTTTGTCACATATATACAAAAATATAAAATTGTCATCTCCACAAAAGGAGTAAACCTGTTCCCAAAAGTTATTACGATCGCGTGAAAGAGATGAGGCTTATCCTAAAACTTTAATACAAAGTTCTATGACATAATCAAAATAAAAAGCATCAAGGCTAAAAATTCAAAGTGGTTGTATGATGTGGCAATCTATGGGAAGACTCCTCTTCAGTTCTGGTGCAACCAACTCCACAAAAATTGTAAACATAAGTGAAAGTGGCATGTGCTTTTTCTTTGAATGTTGTATGATGCCTTGTGGAAACGTGATGGTTCTGAGAGTAATGGTAGAAATATATTTCAAAGAAACTCTGTCTTTGTTCCTTTCCTTTGGTTTCTTGTTTATCACGATAGGGTCTCAAATTAAACATGGAAATAGTGTTGGAGTGGAAAAACCCATATAGATAGGTTCCAAACAAAAGGACCGGGTATGTGAAAGATATGAGAAGGAGACATGTTGAATTGTGGGTTAGCCGGAGAAATAAAAGAGGAGCAAGAAATATGGAGGTTAAACAGGTTATGGAGGTGGATTGAAAGAGATAGTGGGGTTTCATTTTATTAGCGAGAGAGATTATTAAATTTATGATGAGTGGGAGGAGAAAACCTTTTATACATATATCGCAATCGCAGATCGAGGTTAGAAACGTTTAAGCACAAGACACAAGCAGGAGGGAATGCGATTGTGATGGGGGTGATGACATGGCAAGGAGGTTTGGACCGAGGTGGGTGTGAAATGCGGATAGGAGGACATGTAGCAGGAGGAGCGATGGAGAAAATAGCTTTTCGGACCCCCCCCCCCAAGTGTTAAAATTAGAAAGGATAAGGGGGGCTGAAAAGGGATGAGAACCATGGCTCAAAGGGCAAGAAAGATCACGAGGTGTAAGGTCCGGTGGAAATCGCAATTTCATTTCGGTGCTTATAACGAATTCCTGAGTGCCTATCCTCCTGATCTTGCGAATTGCGATATGCGATGGGGTCCAACCAATATTGCACATCACACTTCAGCATTTATAACATGATCTTGGGTGCCTATCCTCTAGAGCTTGCAGTGTGCGATGGGGAAAGGGTGGCATGGCAGGGAAATGTGAGTCCCTTTATTATCGCATCAAAATATTTTTGGAGTGGAAAATGAATGTGGTGAGGATTGTTACGATATGAAATTAGCAACAATGACGTGGCAGGAAAGGGTCCCATTCAATATCGCAATCGGGGAAATGAGAAAGAAGAAGTGAATGCGGTAAGTGAACTTTGCGAAAATGTGATGCAAAAAGGTAGGTGGGGCCCATTAAATGGATTTTAAAAGTGGATAAGTGAAAACTTTGTCAAGTCAATGAATATGGTAAAATTCATCTGAATCATAATATAAAGGACTTTTCTAAAACATTTCGAATGTTATGAAACAAATAAAAAAGAAATGATGGGTCCCGGCAATATCTCATATCAGAAAGTTTGTAGGATTCGGCAATGGTTACATGTATAAGATTTGAATATGTGATAGAAGGTAAGGTAAAAAGGGTATAATATGATATGGTTGTTAGTGGGTGTGTGGAGCTGGTTTTTAACAGTAAAAATTGAATTTTAATAGTTAAAAAGGGGTTTTTAAATAAATGAAACACTAGACTTTGGGTTTTTTTGGAAAAATGAAAGGAAAAATAGGGAAAATGAAATGAATGAAGGTAGAAATGAAAATTTCTCACCACTACACTTTGACAGCGATACTTTCATCTTACAACCGAACTGAAAAGGCATATTTATTCCTTCAAGAATGATGACCAACTTTGAAAATATTTGAAACAATTACAGTGCTAACAGTGGCTCCTAATGGGGATGAATTCCTCCCTGTGAGGCTTCAAGGACCCATAGAATCAGTGTCTTAAAAACTCTTTAAACTGATAAGACTTCTTGGAAATTATGAATAGAACTGAGCATTAACTGACTAGACTCAAAACTGACCATATATAAAGACACAGACACTATTGGCCATGGATTTTTATTGAAACATCACACCATATATTACAATGGAATGACTCAACTGACTTACTAAAAAAATAATTTTTTAAGAAAATGACCATTAACTGGGCCTCCAATCAGCTGATCATCATACGGATGTTTGAGCAGAAAAGTATTGTTTTCCACAACTTCAGCAATTATAAATGGCCCAAACCATAGATTCTCAAACTTACCATGCTTTCCATGGTCTTCTCTCCTGACATCCCAATGCAACACCAAATCATTCTCCTGAAATAACTTTTGATTTGAACTTTTGTCAAAAACATATTTGACTTTAGTTTGATACTTTTGTACTTTATCCATCAGTGATTCTATGATTTGGTGTGCCTCTATCAACTACAACATTCTCCTTTGTATTGGATTTTCATCATCAACTCATCTTGCAGGAACTTCATCATAGGAATAGATAATTACAAAGGTATTACAGTATCAATACCATATACAAGCTAAGAGGGAGACATTCCAATTGATTTTTTACCACTTGACCTATCTGCCCAAAGAGCATGTACTAGCTGAGTGTCCCAATTTCTCTTATTTTCAGGAAGCATTTTCTTAACGATACTCACCAAACTTTTATTGGATGACTCGGCTAATCCATTACCTTGAGGGTAATAAGGCATGGAATGAGTAAATTCAATTATGTATTGCTTATATAAGTTATACATATTAGTAGACTTAAAGGCCATTGTGTTATCAGTTACTAACTTCTGTGGACAACCAAATCTGGACATAATATTTTGCAACAAAAATTTGATAATTACCGTATCAGTAGAATTTCTGGTTGGTATAGCTTCAATCCATTTAGTAAAATAGTATGTAGTTGTGAGAATCCATCTATGTTGTCTTGATGAAGGTGGATTAATTTCACCAATGAAGTCTAACCCCCACTGCTCGAAAGGAACATCCATTGAAATAGGAATAAGAGGTAATGTTCGAAATTTCTATTTACCAGAAAATTTATGACATTAGACACAGCTCCCGACTTTGGAAAAAACATCAAAGAAAAGAGTTGGACAATAATAGCCAACTCTTAAGATTTTGTTTGCAGTGGCTTTTCAATACAAATGCCCTCCACACACTTGTTGGAAATAGGATGCAGAGTGTTGTCCTTGATGGCAACCCACTGAATGAAGATGAAGACATGTGACAGTTGACATGTGTTGTCCTTGATGGCAATACACCTGATGAAGTTATGCTTGACTTGATGGTCTTGGTAATCGATGTAAATCTGATGTGATATGATGCTAGTTAGCAAGATGATGCTAAGTGTTGTCATTGAATGACAACTCACTTGATGAAGTTGTGATTGATAGAATATGTTCTTGATGAAGTAAATTTGATGTATCAGCAGTGTGTACAGAAGGCAGTAAAGAAAAGAAGTCAGCAAGTGCTAAATCTATGTTGAAAAAGAGTATGTATCTTGGTATACGCGGATTGGCCTAGGTGAAGTCGCGTATACACGCGGAAAATAACGTTTCAAGTCGCGTATGGGAAAAAGCGCTCAAAAGTGCAAACCCAAGGGTAACCACCATGGTATTAATCCATTGTATTGGGTAATGATCCGCCTAATTGACCCCGTCCAAGTAGTTTTGGGCTTATGGTATTGTTTTGGGTCCATGGTATTGAAAAAGGGGCTCATGGTATTGACAAAGGGTAATCATATAAAAGGAGAAGAAATTCATTGTGCAAAAATAGAGTGTGGGTGCAAGACGTCTGAGCTTGAATGAATACTTCTCTCTGAAGTAGATCTGAATGAAAGGGTTACACTTGAAGATAAATCTGATTGGATGATGCACCAATGATGAAGAAAGGGATCTAGATCTGAAATGTATCTACTAGATCTGCTTATGGAAGGCTTAGATCTATGATGAGGCGAACATCTAGGCGAACATCTGTTGGAAGTGAAAGGGTAAATCTGAGCTGAATATCTGATCTGAAGAAGTATCCTGCTCTATAATAATTGAAGATCTATACGCTACTTCAACGCGGAGGAAGCGCGTATATACGCAGCTTCAGCGAAGAGAAAGCGCGTATGCGCAATAAAATATACACTGAGTTATACGCTGGTTTGTATGGACGGAAGCGCGTATACACGCGACATCAGTGAAGGGAAAGCGCGTATGCGAACTAGGGCTTGCTGAAGCAAGGGGTATGAAATATCTGATCTGTTCTGCTGTGTTTCTGCTATCTGATCTGTGTTGATATGTATCTGTTGATGATGTATGTTCGTGCTTAAAAATATGGAAAGGGTTCCGTCTGGAAATATGATGAATTGCGGTCTGCAAGTTGTGTTCTATTGAAGTTGTTGGATCCAGTGTGAAAATTGATGAAACGTGGTCCAAGGTGGTGCTGAAGGTTGTAGCCTTCAGTCAGGGGGTTGTAGCTCCCTTCCAGGTGAGGCTGGTAAACGAGATCGAGGGGGTCGTAGCTCCCTTCCAGGAGAGGCTGGTAAACGAGTCAGGGGGTTGGAGCTCCCTTCCAGGAGAGGCTGGTAAACGAGCGCAGGTGGGTGCCTGCGTGCTGGTCAAGTCTGCGCCAGTACATATGTTGTAAGATGTTTTCTCTATAATAAAATATTGAAGGCTGAGCAACTGCAGCGGTGGTTTTCTCCCGATTTGGGTTTCCACCTAAAAATCCTGGTGTTCATGTGTGATGCTTTGTGTGATGGTTTATTCTATTCTTATTGCACCTGTTTACTGCTTATTGAATATCTGAAGAATACATGATGGAATGATTTAAGTGAAGATTTAATGACATATCTAAATCTCTGTGTATACGCTAGTTTCATAAAGGGGATCCGCGTATATACGCTGGTTTACTGAAGTAAAGTAGCGTATGGGTTTTTTTAAGGAATGAAAAGTAAAAGGATTTGATTATGCAGTAAATACTGATTCACCCCCCCCCTCTCAGTATTTTTTCCCAACAATTGGTATCAGAGAAGGTCCTTGTGCAGAAGCTTGATCGCTTAAAGGAGATCCGTCGCAATGGGAAGTCAAGAAGGAGTAATGTCTATAAAGCCACCTCTATTCAATGGAAGCAATCTGATCTTCTGGAAGGTACGTACAAAAGCTTATCTGCAAAGTCTTGGTGCGGATGTATGGGCAATCGTGGAAGAAGGTTATCAATACCCGGCAAGTATTCCTACCGATGCAGCAGAAAGGAAGAAGTATGAAACCAATGCCAAAGCAGTGAATGTCTTATTGGGAAGCATGTCTGAATCAGAATTTGCTAAAGTAATGCAGCTACATTCAGCAAAAGAAATATGGGACAAAATCATTCTAAGCTATGAAGGAGACACAAAGGTAAAAGTGCAAAACTCCAAACTCTTAGAATTGAATATGAAAATTTGAAGATGCATAGTGATGAAAGTGTTGCCAGTTTCTTTCTTCGTCTAGATGATATTGTAAATCGGATGAGAAATTTGGGTGAAACCATGGCTGATACTACTCTGGTGGAAAAGGTCTTGAGATCTTTGACTTCAAAATTTGACTCTAAAGTTTCTGCTATTGAAGAAAGACAAGATCTGCAAACTCTTTCTATTGTTCAATTACATGGTACTCTGACTGCTTTTGAAATGAGACAAGGAGGTCCTTCTCAAATAAGAGAAGCTGCTTTTAAGGCATCTACAAAAGGAAAGGAAAAGGAGGTTATCAAAGAATCTAGCTATGTATCCGATGAAGAAGAAGCAAATTTCGTGAGAAAGCTCCAACTAGGTACTGGAAGATTCAAAGGTAAGCTTCCCTTCAAATGTTTTGAGTGTGGTAAAGTTGGTCATTATGCTGCAAAATGTCCTTATAAAAGAAAAGAAGTAGTAAGAAGGAATAAGAGCCGATCTAGCTCTAAGAAAAGTTACTATGCTAATGAAGATAGTGATGAGTCATCTAATAGTGAGGAAGAATGTGAAGAAGATCTTAGACTTCTCATGGCTTTTGAACAAAAGGAAGAAAAGGATACTTTTATGGATGCTCTAGAGGAGAATGATTTTCTTGAAGAAAATAATCAACTCAAACTACTCTTAGAAGAAGAAAAGATAATCAGAGAGACCATTGAAAAGCAGCTTGAAGAAGCAAAGAAACATATTGAAAAACTAGAATGTGAAGTGGTAAGTCAAAGAAAAGAAGTTGAGAAAGCAAAAACCTTGAATCTTAGATTTGCTAAAGGATCTGAAACCTTAGATGAGATCATCAAGGTACATCGTTCTCCTCTTATAAAGACAGGTCTTGGATATACCGGAGAATCTTCTCAAACTTCAGCACCCAACTATCTAAAAGCAGTTACAGGTGGTTTACATCATTCAGCCACTCGGCAAGAGAATAAAGGATTTCTACAGGGAAAGCAGGACCATCTCAATTCAAGGAACACTAACAGGGATAGCTTTCAAAGACACTACAACCAACAGGTAAATACAAATAGAAGATTCCATGATCGCAGAAATTTCTACTTCAATGGGCAATGTTTCACGTGTCACAATTTTGGTCATAAAGCTATTCAATGTGTTGCATATAAAACCATCATGACAAGAGAAGCAAGAAAGAAAAGGTTGGATACTGAACCAAAGAAGAATACATATAACAATTTTTCTCCTCTTCAAAGTGAAGTTGAATGCACTTATTGTAATAACTTTGGCCATGAAGAATATGAATGCAGGAACAAGATCCAGCCAAAAGAACATGTTCCCTCAAGCTCTAAAATATGGAAAAAGAAAGAACCACCAGTTGAAAATTGTGGGATAGCATTATTTGCGAAAGGTGAAGAAAATCAATGGTACATCGATAGTGGGTGCTCAAGACACATGACAGGTGACAAAAGCAAACTTCATACTTATAATGCTCTAGAAAAAGAAAAGAAAGTTACATTTGGAAATGATACTCCTGCTGTGATTAAAGGAAAAGGGTCAGTATTTCTAAAAGAAAAAGTGAAGGCTAAAGATGTCATGTATGTGGATGGATTAAGGCATAACATGTTAAGTGTTAGTCAAATGTGTGATCAAGGAGCAGAAGTGGTCTTCGGTTCCAAAGAATGTGTGGTTCGTGATCTTGACACAGGTAAAATCATTATAAAAGGAAAAAGAAATCCAAGCAACCTGTATATTCTAAATGGCATAGATCAATGTTACTTGAGCAAGTCCTCAGAAAATTGGCTATGGCATAGAAGGCTGGGGCATCTGAGTTTCTCTCAAATCAACAAAGCAAGCAGACTTCAAGCTGTTCGTGATCTTCCCAAGGTCAATCTTCCGGAAAGTACCATATGCAAATCTTGTCAATTTGGTAAGCAAACCAGAGTACGATTTAATGCCAAAGAAGGATCATCAAGTAAGCCTCTTGAACTCATTCATACTGATATATGTGGACCTATGAGAAAAAATTCATTACGTGGGGAAGAATACTATATCTTATTTATTGATGACTACTCTAGAATGTGTTGGATCGGGTTCATTAAACACAAAGATCAAGCACTTGAAAAATTTCAGAACTTCAAAGCTTTGGCAGAAAATGAATCGGATCTAAAAATCAAGTGTCTTAGATCTGATCGAGGAGGAGAATATTCATCAAATGAATTCTTTGAATTTTGTGAACAACATGGCATTAAACGACAGTTCTCTGTAGCAGGCACTCCGCAACAAAATGGTGTAGCAGAAAGAATGAGTAGAACAATTGTTCAAATGGCTAGAGCTATGCTTTCTGATTCTAATGTTCCTGACATGTTCTGGAGTGAAGCAGCACATACAGCAGTTAACATTCTCAATAAAGCTCATGTTCGGTTAAATAGTGACAAAACTCCATATGAACTCTGGTATGGCAATTCTCCCACTGTGAAGCATTTTAAGGTTTTTGGAAGTAAATGCTTTATCAAAAATAATGATGAAAAGCTTGGCAATTTTGAACCTAGATCAGATGAAGGGATATTTCTTGGTTACTCTCCGTCAAGCAAAGCTTTCACATGTTACAATAAAAGGCTTCGAAAGGTTGTTGAATGTATTGATGTTGTTATTGATGAGTCTCCTGCAGCTCCTAAAGAAGAAAAACAAACCGCAAATGAAGATGATGGCGACATATGGCCTTCTACATCAGATAGCAATGATATAGACAATGGATCCAATGAAGAACCTGAAGATGACCTATCTGAAAAAGCTCCATCCAGATATGTTCAAAAGAATCATCCTGAAACTCAAATTTTGGGTGACAAGGAATCTGGTGTACGAACAAGGAGAACTCTTATGGGATCTTCTAATCATTTGGCACTTCTATCCACAATTTAACCACACAATGTCAATGAAGCTAGCAAATATGAATGTTGGAGGCAAGCCATGGATGAAGAACTTGTTCAAATTGAGAAGAATGACACTTGGGATTTGGTTCCAAGGCCTCATGATAAAAATGTCATTGGAACTAAATGGATTTTCAAGAGCAAGTTAAATGAGAATGGGGATGTTGTAAGAAACAAAGCTAGACTGGTTTGTAAAGGGTATACTCAACAAGAAGGTATAGACTTTGAAGAAACTTTTGCTCCTGTAGCTAGACTTGAAGCCATCAGAATGTTCCTTGCTTTTTCAAGTTATCAACAAATCAAAGTTTATCAAATGGATGTCAAATCTGCTTTTCTTAATGGTGATCTAGAAGAAGAAGTATATATATAACAACCAGAAGGATTCATTTTGGGAAATGATGCAAATCTTGTTTGTAGACTTAAAAAGGCTCTATATGGTCTCAAACAAGCTCCAAGGGCTTGGTATTATCGTCTTGACAAATATCTTCATCAACAAGGATTTTCAAAGGGGTCTGCTGATAGCAACTTATACACAAAAGTTGAAAATGACAAACTATTGATTGTTGTTGTATATGTTGATGATATCATTTTTGGGAGTAACGAAGAATCTATGAGTCAGAAATTTGCTTCTGTCATGCAGCAAGAATTTGAGATGTCTTTGCTTGGGGAACTAACTTTCTTTCTTGGCTTGCAAGTGCATCAATCTACAAATGGTATATTCCTATCACAAGAAAAATATCTTAAGCAAATTCTGAAGAAGTATGGCATGGAAGAATGCAAACTTGTAAGCACTCCAATGATAACCGGATGCAATCTCAGCTCTCATGATGATTCTCCCATGGTGAATCAACCAGATTACAGATCAATGATAGGAAGTCTACTTTATCTCACTGGGACTAGACCAGACATTATGCATGCAGTTGGGATTGTTGGACGATTCCAAGCCAATCCAAAGGAGTCTCACCTTCAGGCTGTGAAAAGAATTTTCAAATATCTACAAGGAACTCAAGACTTTGGTCTATGGTATCCAAAGAATGCTGATCTTACTCTTCATGCTTACACTGATGCAGATTGGGCTGGAAGTATTGATGATCGGAAAAGCACTAGTGGTGGTGCGTTTTACATGGGGCCCCGGTTAGTATCTTGGTTCAGCAAGAAGCAAAATTCTATTGCCTTATCAACAGCTGAAGCAGAGTATGTAGCTGCCGCATCTTGTTGCACTCAACTCCTATGGATGATGCAAACCTTGCAAGATTTTCAAATCAAATGTACAACTCCTATCTCCATTAAGTGTGATAATACAAGTGCCATCAGTATTTCAAAGAATCCTGTTATGCATTCGAAAACCAAGCACATTCCCATCAAATATCATTTCCTACGTGAACAAGTGCTTGAGCAAAAAGTGAAGTTGGAGTATGTTACCTCCAAAGAACAAGCTGCTGATATCTTTACCAAACGTCTGCCCAGGGAAGCGTTCGAGTATCTAAGACAGAAGCTGGGAGTGGTCTCTGCCAGTCAAAAGAACAAATCTGGTTGAAATTTAGAAGATGTCTTGGGATACGCGGGTTTCTTGAAACACAGTCGCGTATGTACGCAAGTTCATGCAAATAAAACCGCGTATGTTTGGTTGATGACAATTTTTTTTGGTTGGTTCAGCATTCTTCAGCACAGCTGCAGTGTTGTTTGGTATCTCTGATACTGTTTGGTATCTCTGACAGTGTTCCAGTTCTCATAATTCTGTTTCTAATGTTTTGATGAAGATGCCTTGATGTTTTGTTGGTGGAAGTTTTCAGGATGCACAAACTAAGGGGGAGCCTTAGTCTTTGGAAAGATTGCTTGGTTGCACAGATTCAAGGGGAGCATTAGCTTTGCTGAGTGTAATACAGTGTTGGTATTATGATGGTTTTTGAAATATGTTCTCTTTCTTGAGGACCTTTTGGTATTGGTTATGAAAAAAAAAAGTCATATTTGTATTGTATGAAAAGGTCTGGTGGAGACCCATGTTGTAAAATTGTAATATTCAGTCATGTAAGGACTTGTCAATTTTGTAAACCCACTTGGTTGGGTAGCTGAGTCAAATTTGTAAAACCCACTTGGTTGGGTAGTTGAGTCTCATATGTAAATCCACTTGGATGGATAATTGATGTAAGTATGAGTCTTTGGTGATAGGAAGTTCATAGAGTCATGTACTTCTTTGACAAATATGTTTGAAGATTCAGCATGAACTCCGGGGGAGTTTTGGCCACTTCAGCACATTTCAGATCTGCAGAATGTTTCTTCCACATGAGGAGAAAAGGAGGAGAGTGTTGGTTTTTGATCCGCCCTTTGCCCTTGATGTCAAAGGGGGAGAGTGACATGGTGTTTTAATGAAGAGAAGATAGTGATGTCAAATATTTGGGAGAGTGACATATTTGGGAGAGTGATATGGTACCTAAACTATCTGTTGTAGTAACCAAACACCATCATAGTTGCCATCAAGTCCAAAGGGGGAGATTGCTGGAAATAGGATGCAGAGTGTTGTCCTTGATGGCAACCCACTGAATGAAGATGAAGACATGTGACAGTTGACATGTGTTGTCCTTGATGGCAATACACCTGATGAAGTTATGCTTGACTTGATGGTCTTGGTAATCGATGTAAATCTGATATGATGCTAGTGTTGTCATTGAATGACAACTCACTTGATGAAGTTGTGATTGATAGAATATGTTCTTGATGAAGTAAATTTGATGTATCAGCAGTGTGTACAGAAGGCAGTGAAGAAAAGAAGTCAGCAAGTGCTAAATCTATGTTGAAAAAGAGTATGTATCTTGGTATACGCGGATTGGCCTAGGTGAAGTCGCGTATACACGCGGAAAATAACGTTTCAAGTCGCGTATGGGCAAAAGCGCTCAAAAGTGCAAACCCAAGAGTAACCACCATGGTATTAATCCATTGTATTGGGTAATGATCCGCCTAATTGACCCCGTCCAAGTAGTTTTGGGCTTATGGTATTGTTTTGGTCCATGGTATTGAAAAAGGGGCTCATGGTATTGACAAAGGGTAATCATATAAAAGGAGAAGAAATTCATTGTGCAAAAAGGATGTGTGTGAGTGCAAGATGTCTGAGCTTGAATGAATACTTCTCTCTGAAGTAGATCTGATTGGAAAGGGTTACACTTGAAGATAAATATGAGTGTATGATGCACCAATGATGAAGAAGGGGATCTAGATCTGAAATGCACTTGTATTTACTAGATCTGCTTATGGAAGGCCTAGATCTGTGATGAGGCGAACATCTAGGCGAACATCTGTTTGAAGTGAAAGGGTAAATCTGAACTGAATATCTGATCTGAAGAAGTATCCTGCTCTATAATAATTGAAGATCTATACGCTACTTCAACGCGGAGGAAGCGCGTATATACGCAGCTTCAGCGAAGAGAAAGCGCGTATGCGCAATAAAATATACACTGAGTTATACGCTGGTTTGTATGGACGGAAGCGCGTATACACGCGACATCAGTGAAGGGAAAGCGTGTATGCAAACTAGGGCTTGCTGAAGCAAGGGGTATGAAATATCTGATCTGTTCTGCTGTGTTTCTGCTATCTGATCTGTGTTGATATGAATCTGTTGATGATGTATGGTTGTGCTTAAAAGTATGGAAAGGGTTCGGTCTGGAAATATGATGAATTGCGGTCTGCAAGTTGTGTTCTATTGAAGTGGTTGGATCCAGTGTGAAAATTGATGAAACGTGGTCCAAGGTGGTGCTGAGGGTTGTAGCCTTCAGTCAGGGGGTCGTAGCTCCCTTCCAGGTGAGGCTGGTAAACGAGATCGAGGGGTCGTAGCTCCCTTCCAGGAGAGGCTGGTAAACGAGTCAGGGGGTCGTAGCTCCCTTCCAGGAGAGGCTGGTAAACGAGCGCAGGTGGGTGCCTGCGTGCTGGTCAAGTCTGCGCCAGCACATATGTTGTAAGATGTTTTCTCTATAATAAAATATTGAAGGCTGAGCAACTGCTGCGGTGGTTTTCTCCCGATTTGGGTTTCCACCTAAAAATCCTGGTGTTCATGTGTGATGCTTTGTGTGATGGTTTATTCTGTTCTTACTGCACCTGTTTACTGCTTATTGAATATCTGAAGAATACATGATGGAATGATTTAAGTGAAGATTTAATGACATATATAAATCTCTGTGTATACGCTAGTTTCATAAAGGGGATCCGCGTATATACGCTGGTTTACTGAAGTAAAGTAGCGTATGGGTTTTTTTAAGGAATGAAAAGTAAAAGGATTTGATTATGCAGTAAATACTGATTCACCCCCCCCCCTCTCAGTATTTTTCCCAACAACACTCCTGCATGTATCTATGTCATAATATGTTTGGATTCATCTTCATCTACACATTTTGATAAGACTCTAACAAGGTCTTTCTGGTAAAGATGGTCTTCCAAAATGCAAGTCTTCACAGCTCTCAATTTGAAAGCTTTCCTTTTTTACTCCTCCATTTCAGGGGGACAGTTGAAATTTAACAAAAAGTATACTATATCCTTGTACCAATCTGAATGAAATATTTCAGGATAATTAGAAATACCTTCTCCATCTTCTCCTTCAGTTGCCTCTACATTCAGATTTAAAGCCTTGCAGTTATATTCTTCCATCAAGCAAGACAAGCCTTGACCTTTTATCAATTTAGTTGGTCTAATCTCAATATCAAATTCCAGAATTTTGGTCAACCTTCCATCTGTATCTAGCTGAAACAATACATCTTTAACAATAATAATTGGCACAAAAGCAACAATTTTTTAATGTAGCACATAAACTCAAAAAGACTTCAAAGCCTTAATTAGTGCATGTGCTTTTTTTCCAGTCAAGATGTATTTTAATTCAACATCTCTTAAATCATGACTGAAAAATGAGATAGGCTGCTATAAACCTTCGTTGTTCTTTTGTTACAAGACAGATGCAATTGTCTCTTCTGAAGCATATGAAAAAATCAGGAAATATTTTTCAAAATCAGGACTAATCAAAACTAGAGCTTCATTCAAGGCAGACTTGATTGCTGAAAAATAATTCTTTTCTTCATCTCGCAATTTAAATTCTGCATCTTTTTTTAGCAAAACATTTATGTGTTTGATCATCTCTGCAAACTTTGGAACAAGCCCCTCAAAAAATTGATTTTCCCTAAAAATGACAGTAATTATTTTTTATTCCTTTGCACACCAATCTTTTGAATAGCTTCTACTCTTCCTGGATCAACACTGAGCCACTTTCTGTTACAATATGTCCCAATAATTTCCCTTCTTGGATAGCAAAGGATGACTTTTTTGGGTTCAAGGACAAACCAAACTTTTTGCATTTGTCAAAAAATTGTTTCAAATGTTTCAAGTGGTCTTCATCAGATTTTGAATAGACTGTGATGTCATCCAAATAGATGACTACAAATCTATCTTTTTCTCCCGCAAAGGCAATATCCATTGCCTGCTGAAAATTTGCGCCTGCATTCATCATACCAAATTGAATTTTTTTGTACATGAATGTACCCTAGGGTGTGGTAAATTTTGTATTTTCTTTGTCTTTATGTTGAGATTCAACAAGATGATGAGCTTAGTGAAAATTATTCACCTTCACTAAGTGGGCCCGCAGGCTATTTTTAGGTGTAAGTCTATTTTTAGACTATGTCTATTTTTAGACATGGTGATCATATTTCAGAAGTTGCAGGATGCTATTTGTGGATGGTTGGTCAAGTTGGAAAAATAGATGAAATTATATTTTTAGAATATTGGCTGAAGTCTATTTATAGATCGTCGATCTAAAAATAGAAGTGTCGATTATTATTAGCTCTTAACAATAAGCTGACAATAAACATCAACTTATTCTCTTGGAGCACTTAATTTCAGTGTACAGATTTGTTAAATCAGTGGGCTGAAGGAATTACACAATTCCTAGGGTTTACTAGTGGTTCATGCATGGAGGACTCAGTTAGAACTGAAGTGGAAAAGTTATGACAGAGTTGGAAGAGTAGTTCATGGAGTTGTTATTCAATTTAACTCAGTTAATGGAGTTAAACTCAGTTGAGCTAGTTGTATCTAGTCTAACTGAATGATACACTAGTGGGAGTGGATTGAATTAATTATTTAATTAATTCACAATAATAACTCATTAATCAACTGAAAAAATACAGCAGTTAACTACAGTGCATGTCAGTTCCAGTGGAGACCCAGTGGAGAGAAAGGTGAAAAGGCAAGATGGACTATCCGTTGTGACTATAGTGATGCATTGATTGCACCACACACAAATTGGATTTTCCAATGAGTATTGCGCAGTGCAAGTAATGTAGATTCGAATTAATTCAAGGGTCTTCTTCAGCAGGGATTGCGCAGTGGATGCAGGCTATCAGGTGGCAAGAAATCGGTGCATGGATTTGCAGATTTCTTCTGATTACTGTATGACGTTTGATTGTACTGAGAGCTTGATGTACTAAGCTTTGTATGAGATTTTTACATGATCTCCATGATACATAATATATGATAGTTGGGGTTTTTAGCTTTAGGATTTCCCGTTAAAAAACTGTGTTATGTGTGATTTTTTTTATTGCTTTGTGTGTTTGCAATTGAGTTTTTAAATTTCAACAAAATATTAACAGTGGAAGGATTTTGTATTTAGAAAGAAGATAAAATATTGTTAGATCAGGAGAATTTGGATATATACATGCATATTGTATATAATTTCTACACTTTCTTGTCAAATGAAATCTGATTATAGCCTGAAAAGCCATCAATCATTGAAAATATTTTGGATCCTACAACCTTCTGCAAAATATAATTTATCTTGGGTAGTGGATAGTTATCTTTTAATGAACATTGGTTCAGGTTGCAAAAATCGACACAAATTCTTATCTCTCCATTCTTTTTATGAACCGGTACTATATTAGCTACCCAATTATAAAATCTCAAATGCAGAATTATCTTTGCTTCCCATAATTTTCTAATTACTTTCTCAATGATTGGGAGCACCATGGGATTGATATGTCTGATTTTTTGTGCTACAGGCTTTGCATCTATTTTCATAGGAATCTTGTGCTCCATTATGGTTTTATCATAAGTGTTTAGCTCATTATAATACCATGCAAAAATATCAGCAAATTATTTCAGCGGCTTGATATATTTCGTTATGGTTTCAAGAGAAAGGAATTTGGAAACTTTGACTAATTTTGGTTGATCTTATGTGCCAATGTTACATTTTATTTTACTCTCTCCATCAACTTTACTTTCAGGCTTGAGAAAAACATCATTATTTTTGAACAATCTTTCTGAAGGGACTAAGCCTTTAGGAATATAGTTATTTTTCAGATCTATAATGTTCTTCCCAGCCATGGTTTTCTTAAAGGGCTTGCTATTTTGATTTTCAACATTGTCCCACTCATCATCAATTTGTATATCTGCAAAATCTTCAACACACTCTAAAAATTTCTGAATTTCCTTGTCATCCTCAAATACTTGCCAGTATTTGATGTTATCAGGAATTGAAGGTCTATTTTTTATTTGAACATCATAGGTTGCCTTGACATCTAGAGGAACTTTGAAATTACTAGCAAAAATAGCTAGTGAATCATCCATCTGATTTTCCTCTTTATTGACAAAATTTATATTAAATTCTGAAAAATAATGCTCAATCAAGTCCCAGAATTCATGCCTATAATTTTTCACTTGGTAGTTGTTTCTCACCTACTTTATCACCAAAATAAATTAGTTGCTCTGCTCCCAAATATTTCGTTGCCTTCAAACCAGCACAAGCGCCTCATATTCAGCAGTGTTGTTAGTGGTATAAAATTGCAGTTTATATGATATAGTTACCCTTTGCTATATGGGAGACAAGAGGACTACACCGACTCATGATCCTTCTCTTGATGAGGCTCCATCAAAGTATAATTTCTAGATCTGTCCTCTCTCTAAATGTTTCTCATTTGTACCTTGAAAGTGTTGTTTTTTAGTTATTTCAGGCTAGAAATTGTTATCATCAGAAGCAAGGTATAGTATTGATGACCCCCATTCCTTTTATTCAACATATATGGGATGGTTTGAAGGATTATGTTGATCACTAATGATGTAGGCCATTTGGGTTTCCCCATACAGGCCTCTGAATTCCTGTCCAAACACTGGGATTATGGCATATGACATGTCCATCTGAAGAGTTCCTCCCAATTTTTTAGACCAAGTTCTTGAAAGCAGCATTCCAAATCTAGAAGGTATGTCTGCAACTACGATGTCCATCAATAAGCTCTTCATAGGCAGCTGGGTAAGGGAAACAACCAAGTCCTTGATCACTCCTAGATACTTGACTTTTTTGGAATAAAAGGTGTATAAGTCATGGTATTGCTTAGTGATATCTATTCCTGATGCAGGGGCATTAGGCACTAGCAAGCAATGTAGGAGTTTTGTCCACATGTTGTGGCTAGGAGGGTTTGAAAACATTTGAATTGTAACAGCTAGGTGTCAATACCTCAGCTGACTGTATTATTTAGATCAGTTAGAGTTAGTGGAAGTCGAATAGTTAGCCATCTATCACATTTCAATTATTTGAATAAGTTGTAATTAGACCTTTGATTTCTAGAACGGTCCTCTCAGAGGAACCGAAGATTCATATGTTTATGTATATAAATGTAATCCCTCGGATGTATTAAGGAGGAGAAAAGAAGGGGAGGAATAGAGAGATCTCTGCAATAAACTCCGTGTGTTCACAATTGTTTCCAGTTAAATGATTTTAAAGCTTGTTGCCATTGGATTGACTCGAACCTTTGTCTGTGAAGAGGTTGTTTAATTGTGAAGCAATTGAATTCTGTGTATATATATAATTACTGAGTCGAACCATTGTATCGACTCCACATCTCTCTGTTTGTTGTTTCAATTTAATTTATTCGAATAAACCCTGTTAAATCAATACTACCTGCAGGCGAGGTCTGTGCAGAGGAATTGTGGTCGCGAACGCTGTCTAATTGGAAGATTTCCCGCTTTGTAAAGACATAGAGTTGTTTCTTTCGAAACCAGAACCGTGGTCTAGACGTGAGTTAATGAACGAGAAGGATAGTACAACCAACGTGAACTGTAGTTAATCACTGTACAAAAACCGCGAGTGGTTTTGCTAGGCGGATTGCCCATATCGCACCACTTTTGGGTGAATAGGCGGTATTTCCTGAACGCGAGCGATTCCATAGACCTGTTGACGCGTGGCGAAGTGGGACCCCAGAAAACCACCGGTTAAACCGCGCCATTGCACGTTAACATTCGTACCAGGATGCCGAGCGATATTGACGAGAGCTGTTGATCTGGAAGGGGCCATCGGACGGTGGTCGCTTGCCGTAGATGCACGAATGATAACCAAGGTGCGCAGACGATAAAAGAGGTACAGTGCATGCGTTTGACTGGTCTATTGACCGTAGAAGTGGGGCCCAGGGCTAAAGGTTTATTACCTAGTTATTTATTCGAAACAGAGCGTTGGATATATATATAAAGCGCGAAGGGTTAAACATTGGTTATAAAGTTCGTAGATATATTTATATAAGCCGGGAAATATAATATAACATTTGAAAGTTGTGAATATGTTTATTTGTCAATTTCTTTGAAATTGATAAATAAAATAAAAGGAAGATAAGGAGCCACGTGGGATAAAACAAAGGGAAATGCTGACAGAGCCACACTAGAGTTGACCAGCCCTCCTTGGGGCAGAATTTCAGTTTTTTTGCGTCATTAGTGGTATCAGAGCTATTGTCTGAAGTTTTTTTTGCTGACATGGCAATCCGAGTTGGTAGAAGTGCTGGCAGAAGGAGACCTGTTGCCAACGTTGAAGTGTTGGGGATGTTGCAGAGGGTCGAGGCCAGAATGGATGTCATAGAGAGAAGACAGACCAGAGATCCTGAAGACATCAGCGAACCTGAAATAGAAGAAGCAGAAGAAAATGTTGAGATTCCTCCTGACATGAGGCTCCTTAGAAATGTTCTGGGGTCTGCAGTTAAGCCCAGAATTGAAGTGTCGAGTTATGCAGGGGGGCTGAATCCAGAGGAGCTGGTGGAATGGATAAATGAAATGAATAAATGCTTCGATTATGAAGAAATAAGCGGAGATAAAAGGGTCAAGTTTGTAGTGACAAAGCTGAAAGGACATGCTGCACTTTGGTGGGATGGATTGCAGGCGGAAAGGAGGAGAGTTGGCGAGCAACCTATCAAAAGCTGGACCAGAATGATGGCTAAATTAAAAGGTAAATTCTTGCCTAGTGATTACCAGCTGACATTGTATAGGAAAATGCAGAACCTGAGACAGAGGTTACTGACAGTAAAAGAATACACAGAGGAATTCTACAGAGTGAGCATAAGGGCTGGGCAATTCCAAGACACACCAGAGAATACTACCAGGTATGTGAATGGTCTCAAGCTAGAGATTCAAGATGAGATTGGTCTCTTGTCTCCTAAGACAGTGGAAGAGGCCTACCAGATGACCTTGAAAGCAGAGGAGAAACTCCTGAGGAAACAGTCTACCAAGAAGAGAGGTACTTTCCATGGGAAGGGAAGTCAGGGTGGTAGAGGAAAGCCTACTACACCCAGGGATGGAGCTAACATTAGCTCACCTCAGAATGCATCTACAGAGGATGATGCAAGGGGAAAAAGGGGTTCTTACAGAGGGAAAGGAAGATGAGGCAGAGACAGATGCAGAGGTAGAGAGTTGAGGTGTTATAGATGTTAGCAAGTGGGACATAAGCACTATGAGTGTCCAGAGAATGAGGGTGTTGGTCCAAGAAATGTTGTTGTTGCCCAGGCTGGAGAAGAGGTAGAAATTGAAGAAGAAATTATTCCAGAGAGGGGAGAGTCCTTGGTGGTAAATAAGTTCATGTTGAAGCAAGCTAAAGAGGTCACTGAGCCTGCACAAAGGAAGACTTTGTTTAGGAGCATATGCAAAGTCCAAGGGAAATGTTGCCAGCTAGTCATTGATAGTGGCAGCACAGACAATCTGGTTTCCACTGAGGTAATAGAGAAGTTGAAGTTGAAGACAAGGGAGTATCCAACTCCCTACAGGGTGTCTTGGCTGCATAAAGGGCACCAGCTGGTTGTAAAATAATAGTGATAGATAGAGCTACAAATGGGAAAATACAAAGATAAGGTCCTGTGTGATGTAATTCCAATGGATGTGTGTCATATACTGCTGGGTAGACCTTGGTAGTTTGACAGAGCAGCAGTGCATGATGGCAAGAAGAACACTTAAAAGTTCTTCAAAGATGGGGTACATCATACATTGATACCCATGGAAGAAGGAGAGCCATCCAGCAGAGTGATTGATCCAAAGACCTTGTTGCTGAGCGGGAAGGAATATCTGCAGCAGATAGAAGAAGAAGAGGTAAGCTTTGCTTTAGTTTGCAAACCTAAAGTAGTTCTTACTTCCACAAAGATTTCTGATTTACCAGTAGAGATACAAGAGATGTTAGACAATTACTGTGACATTGTTGTGGATGATTTACCTGATGAGCTGCCACCTGTGAGGAAGATCAGCCATCAGATAGATTTTATCCCTCGTTCAAATCTGCCAAATAAGGCAGCCTACGGAATGACTCCCAAGGAAAATGAGGAAATCAGGAGACAAGTGCAGGAGTTGGTGGACAAAGGACTGATCAGAGAAAGTCTGAGTCCATGTGCAGTACCAACAGTTTTGAGCCCAAAGAAAGATGGAGGCTGGAGGATGTGTACTGATTCCAGAGCAATTAATAAGATCACAATCAGGTACAGATTCCCTTTACCCAGAATTGAGGATTTGATGGACTGTTTGAGTGGTGCTAAATATTTTTCAAAGATAGATTTGAAAAGTGGATACCATCATATTAGAATAAGAGAGGGTGATGAGTGGAAAATTGCCTTTAAAACAAATGAAGGACTGTATGAATGGATGGTAATGCCTTTTGGGTTGTCAAATGCACCTAGCACTTTTATGAGACTTATGAATGAGGTATTGAAAGAGTTCATTGGTAAATTTGTGATAGTGTATCTGGATGATATATTAGTTTTCAGAAAAACTAAAGAAGAGCATTTAAGGCATCTTAATCATGTCTTGAAGAAGTTGCACCAAGAGAAACTGCTGATAAATTTGAAGAAATGCTCATTCATGAAAGAGGAGTTGGTATATTTGGGGTTAGTTGTTTCTGCAGAAGGATTGAAGATGGACCCAGAAAAGGTTAAGGCAATTGTGGAGTGGCCTTCACCCAGGAATGTTTTTGAGGTAAGAAGTTTCCATGGACTTGCTAGTTTTTACATAAATTTTATAAGAAACTTCAGTAAGATTAATGCACCCATAATTGAGACAATAAAGAAGAGAAAACAACCATTTAAGTGGACTGCTGAAGCAGAAAGAAACTTTCAAGTTTTGAAGCAAAAGATAAGGAAGAAGCCCGTTTTGATTCTGCATGATTTCACAAAACCATTTCAAGTAAAATGTGATTCCAGTGGAGAGGCCATTGGAGTTGTGTTGAGTCAGGATGATAGGCCTGTGGCATATTTCAGTGAAAATCTGAATGACACCAGAAAGAAGTATTCCTCTTATGAGAAAAAATTCTATGCAATTGTTCAGGCACTGAAGAAATGGAGACACTACTTGATGTCCAGGGAATTTGTATTGTATTCTGACAATCATGCTTTGCAGTATATTGTACAGCAACCCAAGTTGAAACATAAGCATGCTAAATGGGTTGAGTATCTCCAAGGTTTTAATTTTGTTTTGAAACATATAAGTGGCCAAGCCAATAAAGTAGCTGATACTTTGAGTAGGAGGCACATGCTTGTTCAAGAAACAAATTTTGAAGTTGTAGGATTTGATTTTCTCAAAGAATTGTATAAAACAGATCCAGATTTTAAGGAAGCATTTGAGGCATGTAGAAACCTTGTTTTAACAGATAGAAGCCAGTGGATGGATTATTTTCTGCAGGAGGACTTGTTATTCAGAAGAAGCCAACTGTGAGTACCAAAATGTTCCATAAGGGAAAATTTGATCAAAGAGAAGCATATTGGTGGACTTGCTGGACACTTTGGTACTGATAAGACTTATGAGCAGCTGAGCCACTTCTATTTCTGGCCCAGGATGAGGACAGAAGTGGATAAGTTTGTGAATAATTGCAAGATCTGTCAGTATGCTAAAGGAAGAAGCCAGAATGCAGGATTGTACACTCCCTTGCCTATTCCAGACAGACCTTGGGACATGGTGAGTATGGATTTTGTTCTAGGATTGCGCAAGACTCAGAGAGGGAATGATGCAGTCTTTTTTGTAGTGGACAGATTCTCCAAAATGGCACATTTTATTCCATGCTATAAAACTAGTGATGCCACCCATGTTGCTAACTTGTTCATCAAAGAAGTTGTTAGATTGCATGGGTTGCCCAAGAGTATTGTTTCAAACAGAGATACCAGATTTGTGGGTCATTTTTGGAGGACACTGTGGAAGAAACTTGGTACCAAACTGAGTTTCATCTCATCTTATCATCCCCAGACTGATGGACAAACCGAGGTAGTGAATAGGAGTCTGGGAAATTTGTTGAGAAGTCTTGCAGGAGAGCATCCCAAGCAGTGGGATCATATTTTTCCCCAGGCAGAATATGCATATAATGACTCACCAAATAGGAGCACAGGGCAGATTCCATTCCATATTGTTTACGAAATGCACCCCAGAGGAATATCAGAGTTAAGGAATCTGGGAAGAGCAGAGCTAAGGAGTGCAGATGGTGAGGAATTTGCTTCAGAGGTCCAGGCCATACATGAACAAGTGAAACAGCAACTACAAGGCAGAAGCATCAAATACAAAAGCAGACTAGACTTGAGCAGAAAAGAAGTTCACTTTGAAGTAGGAGATCTGGTTTTGGCACACTTGAGAAAGGAGAGATTCCCAAAGAAGCAGTACAACAAATTGAAGTTAAAAAATATTGGGCCATGCAAGATACTTAGAAATTTTTCTGAAAATGCTTATGAGATTGAATTACCTCCTGATGTTGGAATATCTCCCATTTTTAATGTTGCAGATTTGTACAAGTATGAAGATGACAGTACAGAAGAGAAAGCAGCAAACAAGGAACAGATTGAGTGGAAAGAGCAGCTACCTCTAATGAAACCATTGCAACTAGAGAATATATTGGACAAAAGAGTATCCAGAAGGACCAGAGGACGAGAGTACTTTCAGTACTTGATCAAATGGAAGGAAAAACCAGAGGAAGATGCCACTTGGATGACTGAAGGAATGTTGCAGAAGATAGGTAGATCAGTGGAAGAGCTCATGGACAAGAGCCCATGAAGAAGATTGCCCTCGGGAGTCTGATGCAGGGGCATTAGGCACTAGCCAGCAATGTAGGAGTTTTGTGCACATGTTGTGGCTAGGAGGGTTTGAAAACATTTTAATTGTAACAGCTAGGTGTCAATACCTCAGCTGACTATATTATTTAGATCAGTTAGAGTTATTGGAAGCCGAATAGTTAGCCATCTGTCAAATTTCAATTATTTGAATAAGTTGTAATTATACCTTTGATTTCTAGAACGGTCCTCTCAGAGGAACCGAAGAGTCATATGTTTATGTATATAAATGTAATCCCCCGGATGTATTAAGGAGGAGAAAAGAAGGGGAGGAATAGAGAGATCTCTGCAATAAACTCCGTGTGTTCACAATTGTTTCCAGTTAAATGATTTCGAAGCTTGTTGCCATTGGATTGACTCGAACCTTTGTCTGTGAAGAGGTTGTTTAATTGTGAAGCAATTGAATTCTGTGTATATATATAATTACTGAGTCGAACCATTGTATCGACTCCGCATCTCTCTGTCTGTTGTTTCTCTTTAATTTATTCGAATAAACCCTGTTAAATCAATACTACCCGCAGGCGAGGTCTGTGCAGAGGAATTGTGGTCATGAACACTGTCTAATTGGGAGATTTCCCGCTTTGTAAAGATATAGAGTTGTTGCTTTCGAAACCAGACCATGGTCTAGACGTGAGTTAATGAATGAGAAGGATAGTGTAACCGGCGTGAACCGTAGTTAATCACTGTACAAAAACTGTGAGTGGTTTTGCTAGGCAGATTGCCCATATCGCACCACTTTTGGGTGAATAGGTGATATTTCCTGAACGCGAGCGATTCCATAGACCTGTTGACGCGTGGCGAAGTGGACCCCCGAAAAACCACCAGTTAAACCGCGCCATCGCACATTAAAATCTGTACCAGGACGCCGAGCGATATTGACGAGAGCCGTTGATCTGGGAGGGGGCCATTGGACAGTGGTCGCTTGTCGTAGATGCACGAACAATAACCAAGGTGCGCGGACGATAAAAGAGGTACGTTGCATGCGTTTGATTGGTCTATTGACCGTAGAAGTGGGGCCCAGGGCTAAAGGTTTATTACCCAGTTATTTATTCGAAACAGAGCTTTGGATATATATATAAAGTGCGAAGGGTTAAACATTGGTTATAAAGTTCGGAGATATATTTATATCACTAGTACAAAATGGCTAATTAGTTACTAAAAAAACGACTAAAATTTGCATATAAATGACTATTTTTCGGTTGGTGACCAATAGTAGCTAATTTACAGTATCTTATAACGTGACCAACTTTTGGTCATTTTTAGCTTAGTCATTAATTAGTTATCTCAATTTTGTTGTCTAGTAGTATATTTGGTCATTAATTTGGTCATTAATTTAGTCACTGATTTAGTCGTTAAATTAGTCATTGATTTTATCATTAATTTAGTCATTGATTTGGTCATTAATTTGGTCATTGATTTAATCATTGATTTAATCTTTGATTTGGTCATTAATTGTCACAATTAATGACCAAATATACAACAAAATATATTACTATATGATCACTCGAGCACCAATTAATGACCAAAGAAATATGACAAAAATGTTGGTCGTGTTATAAGATACTATAAATTAGCTACTAATAGTCATATATATGCAAATTTTAGTCATCATTTGAAACCAATTAATGACCAAAGAAATATGACTAAATTTTAGTCGTGTTATAAGATACTGTAAATTAGCTACTAATAGTCGTATATATGCAAAATGTAGTCGTTATTTGTAATCACAAATTTATCATTTGTAGTAGTCATTTATTCATTATATAAACGACTAATTTAGTATTTTTTTTCATTTCATTTCATTTCATTAATAATCATTATAAATGACTAATTTAGTTGTATATTCATTTTATTTGTGTTCATCATTAATCAATATAAACTACTAATTTAGTAGTTTTAAATTGATTTTGTGTTCATTATTAATCAACATAAATTAATTTGTATGATTTAAAAAATGTCATACAATGTGCATGTCCATCTAATGTGAAAACACAAAGTCTCATATTTTAATTACAATACTAAACAATATCAAGTGCAACTATAAATAATTTCAACCACATAAATTATATTATATGAAATTTTAAAGTATTACAATATGATTTTCCAACTTAATATTGGTTGGACTACAATTAACACATGAAATGGTGTTTCATCACTTCAAAACGTTATCGTTGTGTTTTCAAGGCATTACAGGTGAATTCACCAACTCTAAAGACTTGACCATCAGTCTTTATATGTGTGTCTTATGCAAGATATCGGCTCTAAGAGTATCACCAGACTATTTCTCCTCTCTCTCTTTTTGCATTTGTCGCTCCAATGTTATTGCTCCCCTTTTTTTTCAATTCATGCTTCTTACCATCAATACTAAGTTCATTTTCTGAAAACAAAAGAAGATACAATGCAGAGTGTAAAACCTGAAAGACAATGAACACTAGAATATAAACTAAATTATACTATAAATATTTTATACGACATATACCTCAACGTCAACAATGTCAAAGCCATTTTTCCCGATACAAGTTAGAAACTCGAACAAATTTTCTTCATTGGGGCGATAATTTCCACTATAATGTGGCCAGATAACCTATATAAACAGAGCAAATAAAATGTCACCATATATAGAAAAGAACACCTTAGTAAGTTAGTATTCAACTTTCAAGGAAAGCTTAGGAACAATAATGTCAACTAAGTTATCTGCTAAAAAACTCAAGCTATAGATATCTTGTGAAAACAAATAATCTGAGGTGTGATGTTTAATCCTTGTCGTTTTATTCACAGCAACATTTCATTTTTTAACTTGTGAACTTAGTCAGGTATATAAACAACATGTATTCAAATAAAAACATGAAAGTAACTTTTTCTGATAGTCATGAAAATATTTTAAAACAAAATAGCTATAAGGATTCCAATCAATATAGTGTAATACTAATTTCATCTTCAAGCTTTGGTTGTTGTTTAAATGGACAAGGTACTAAGTATTTTCAATTTCATAGTTAAAATACAAAACAAATCAAAAGAAATGTCCAAAATAAAATCAAACAATAAAGAGAGGATATCATGGAATGGAAATTGAAATTATAAAAAATTTGTTTACCTGTCCACCGATGGCGTGTCTAGCATTCCTAAAACATTTTCTTGCCCAAAATAACCACAAGGTGAAATAATCACAACATTAAAAACCATAAGAATTCCTAATAGAAATATTTCCAAAGTCGATGGCTTAGGTGTCTAAGTGATCTCTAACAGTGAATGACCCATATCCAAGACGTGATATGCATCGTCTCCCCATCCTTTTTCCAATCACATTTCCTATAACTTGCCCACGGCAGAGTCAAGTAACAATCAAACAAAGACATTTGTTTTTATATTTTATATCTATAAAATTTGAATCTGATTTGTTTCATGAACATATTCATTCATATTTAAAGCCTTCCTGACATATGAGAAAGTGTCAATCAAATAGGACATCAGAAAAATTGACCTCAATGAGGTCCTCAAACAATTTCTACAATATCAATATTTTTCTTGTTGTGATATCTTGGGTAGAAAAAAAAACATATATACGAAAGAAAAATTTGTATATTACTTATGGTCAAACTTTGTATATGGTGTATTCTTAAGCAATTTTTTAAGATGTTCCTCCGCCTTTACCAAACTGAATTGTAGCTTGGTTAAACTATATCCTTTTATTCAGCATCAAATTCTGCAAGATAAATGTCACATTATTCTTTCCCATTTCTCATCATGCTACATATGATAAATTGAAAATCACATAAAACCAAGAGAAAACCCTTTTCTAACTAAAAACAAACAAACAAACAGCATATCTAATAAAACTTAATTATAATATTAGAAAATGAAAAGAGAGTGGACCATTTTTGTTGTTGAATTTGCCTATTTTTTTTATGAAAGTGCTTGAGCTTCAAGTACCAACAAATTTGAGGGAATTCGTAAATGTGAAAAAAATTATGTTGAACTAATTTGTAGACTTCTTCAAAATGATGTGAATGATGCCATTTTCGGATGTGGTAAATCTCATAATAAGAAATGGCATGTATTCTAATAAATTACATTGCAATGACTACCATGGCCCTCCACAGGTTATAGGTCCTTAGTATGTTAATCTTGAGGATGAAAGAGAGATGGAAATGATAATTATGGGTGGTCCTAGTTTGTATGGTGGATATCTTCAAACCAAGGTCGTTATCTCAATGAACCTAGGTTCTGACATGGTAAACTTGGATCTGGTCTTCATGCAATTTCATTCCATCATACTTTTTCAAGACTCAAGAGGACGTAATGGTCCTTCAGCTTATAATAGGGTTTCTTTTGACGTTATAAATAAATCTTATCCAAAGCAAATGTATTTTTGGGCTCCAAGAGATATTGATAATTTAAATGATAATAATTATATGTTTTTTTCCCAAGATTCAAATGTAGGGATACATTTTGTGGATTTTACTAATAAATAGAATGAGAGAAATAATCCATGAGGAGAATCTACCGGTCATTGTGATTGGGGAAATAATCAGAGATAATAAGACTATTTAGGTTCAAATCAAAGATGGTGTTGATTCTTGTAGCTTCTCAGTTGGTGGTATTTTTAAGGTAGGAATTTTAGTTCTTCAAGGGTGGGGTCCTTCAGCATAATTGTATCTGCCTTGGTCCTATCACCCAAAAGCAAAACATAATCAAAAAAGAGTAAATATGTCAAGTTTAGGGAAGTTCCTATTTGTATAATTGTCAAGATTATAGTTATTTTTTACTATGTTATAACTCTACTGAGACCACCTACTCTACAGTAAATGGCAGAGGAGTCATTAGTCATACCTACCCATGGTCTCTTGTAGGCATGATAGAAGAATAGGATGAGCCATCAATTATAATTGCACATATATTGAGGAAAGACAATTCATTATCTAGTTAACCAATTGCACATTGAACCCTATATGGATGAGAAACCCTAAATAAAACTAGTTTTCTCTATCATATGCCTTGGAAAGACAAACTCACTAACATTGCTTGTAATTTTTTGGTTTCATGTTATAATTTCCTTTTTCAGCAACTCCTATTCAGTAATGGATTTGTTTCCCATGAATGATGAAAAGTTTTTCTAATGACATGGAATCAGCTTAGTGTATTTTGACCCTACATGAATAAGGAACTCAGGAGCCTTGGGTGCATCAACAGTAGCATCTTGCAAATGTAACAGTAGCATACATTTTTTAGTAACTAATTAGCCATTTTGGGCTAGAATACCAATATGTCATGGACTATGTGCAGGGGAGGATTCAAGAGCCTCCATCAAATGCAGTTATTTCCACGAAGACAAAGTATAGAAAAGGGGATATCAAAGAAAATATGATTATCTAGGATTCTATTCATAAGCACTTGGTTGCTTATATTTTTGAGTTGAAGACATCTAAGGAGATGTATGATAAGCTGGTGAGCATGTTCAAGGTTAGAAATGCTAATCAAATCCTCTTCTTCAAGAATCAACTGAAGAACATAAAGAAGGGTAAGGATGAATCTATTCAATCCTATTTTATGAGGCTCGCTGAAATCAAGAATAAGCTCCTAGCTATTGGGGAAGCAATATCTGATCGAGAGATGGTTATTGTTGCACTTGGAGGTCTCCCCTGTGATTATCATGTATTCAATAACACTATTCTTAATAATAATGTGATTTCTGATTTTGATGAAATATTGATGAGATGCACTGAAGAGGAAAGAATAATGATGGAGTATGCCTCTAATGGTAATGGAAGTGACCCTATTGCCTTCGCCGCTCATGAAAATAAGAACCATGGTGGCCCGTGAAATCAAAACCATGGTAGAGCGGGGCCCAAAGGAAGGAAGGGAATATTTTACACTTGTAACAAGTCTGGTCACTAGGCAAGAGAGTTCCCTAATAGAAAGGACTCTCCCAGGGATGATGACAACAACAACTCGAGAAGGAATGGCAGGAACAACAAGTTCCATGGAAAAAGGAAAGCTCCCTCTGATCGTAGTGGAAATGGGAAACATTTCAAGAGGTCAAGAAATTCTAGGTACGATGAGTCTAATGTTGTTGATAATAAGAGAAATGAATTTATTCTTGTATCTGACCTCTTTGTTGCATCTCCACCTGACACCCTGGATGTCTAGTTGATTGATAGTGGTGCTTCAAGGCACCTCACTGGTTATAAAGAAGCCTTTTCTGATTTGGTTGAGAAGGATACTAATCTGGAAATTATCCTTGTAGATAATGTCATCTATCCCGTGAAAGGGACAGGGATTGTGACCCTCCATCTATCTCAAGGTCAAGTCCTGTAATTACAATATGTGTTGTATGTAACTAATTTGAAGAAGAATCTTGTGTCCATTTCAGCAATGGAATACAAATGGTTCAAGGTGGCATTTGTTGATAGAAAGGTACTTATCTGGAAGAAGAACTTCAAGGAATCTCTTTCTATTGGTTTTAGAGTTGATGCACTCTACCAGTTTGGAGGAAGTCCATTGGGGGCTATGACACGTGATACAACTCTTCAAACAGAGTTATGGCACTGGAGGTTTGCACACCTTCATTATAAAGCCCTTCCCGAAGCAAGAAAGGTGGTGACAAGGATGCCTGAATTTAGAGATGATATTGAAGTTATATGTCAAGGTTGTGCAGAAGGGAAGCATACAAGGGGACCATTCCCCTCAAGTGTCACAAAGACAACTGATATGTTGTAGTTGATACATTCTAACTTATGTGGTATGCTTCCCATGAAATCCTTGGGAGGATGTTCCCATTACATGACTTTTACAAAGGACTTATCCCGCAAGACCTAGATATATTTTTTGAAGAAGAAGGACAAAGAATTCAAATGGTTACGTACCTTCAAGGCCTTGGTGGAAAATCAAACCGAGAAGAAAATCAAAGTTTTGAGGACTGACAATGGGACCGAGTATGAGTAAAATGAGTTTAATGAATTTTGTAGAGAAGCTGGCATTCAGAGGGAGACCACAACTGAATACACTCCTGAGCAAAATGGTGGTGCTGAAAGAAAGAACAGGACCATTGTGGAAGCTACCCATATCATGCTATGTGACCAAGGTCTTCCAAAGTTTCTATGGGAAGAAGCTATGAACATTTTTGTGTATGTTCAAAATAGATGCCCGCATTCCACTCTGGACTCAAAAACTCCCGAAGAAGTCTTCTCTGGTAAGAAACCTGATGTTTCTTATTTTATATTTTTTGGTTGTCATGTTTACTTTCATGTGCCGAAATAAAAGAGAAGCAAGCTGGATGCTTCTAGAAAGAAGGGAATGTTTGTGGCCTACGGTGAAACTTAGAAGGTATATAGAATCTAGGTGCATGGTCAAAGAAAAGTGGATATATGCCACGATGTCACCTTCGATGAAGATGTTTCCCTCAAGAAAGTGAGAAATCTTCCTAGCTCCAAGGAAGACAAAGAAGATGAAGAAGCAGGGAAGTGGGAAGAACCGAAGGATGACCTGATGCCGGATGTTGAAGGACCTATAGATCCCATTGATACACCTCCTTCAAATAAGATAATACCCTCACGACTCTAGGATACTCTCGTAGATTCCAATAGACATATTTCCCCAAGGGGGACATTTCGTGAAAGAAAGAAGCCAAAGAGATACCAAGGGTATCTAGCAGCCATGAGATACCAAGGGTAGATCATTTGAAGAAGCCATAAAGCATCAAGTTTGGAATGATGCTATGCATGAATAATATGAGTCCATTATGAAAAATTATGTCCAGGAAGTGGTCCCAAACCCAGAGGACCAATCTGTTGTCACCTTGAAATGGCTCTATAAGATCAAGCATGGATCTGATGGAAGTGTTGAAAATTACAAGGAAAGATTTGTTGCCCGAGGCTTCTCTTAAAAATAATGCATAGATTATGATGATATATTTTCACAAGTGGCCTGCTACACCACCATCTAACTATTATTTCCCTTTCTGCAACACAAGGATGGAGTCTCCATCAAATGGATGTGAAGACTGCTATTCTACATGGTTCTATAAAGGAAGAGGTGTATGTGGAGAAAACTCTGGGGTTCGAAGTCCGAGATAGAGACACCCATGTATGCAGGTTGAAGAAAGCCCTCTATGGGTTGAAGCAAGCCCCTAGGGCTTGGTAAGAGAGGATAGATAGCTACTTGATGAAGTTGGGCTTCACTCGAAGTAATGTTGATCCGGACCTTTATTTTAAGGTTGATAGAAAAAGGCCTCTCATTTTGGTTCTTTATGTGGAAAATCTCTTCCTGATAGGTTTTAACCCTCTCATTCATCAGTGTAAGAGGGAGATATCTTCTGAGTTTGAGATTAAAGACCTAGGATTGGTGCACTACTTCCTAGGCTTGGAGGTCTAGCAGAGGCCAGACAAGATTTTCCTTTCTCAAGGAAAATATGTCATGAAGTTGCTAGAGAGATTTGGCATGGTTGATTGTAAGTCTGTGTCTACACCGATGGAACTCAACTTTAAGTTGAGTGGAAACGCTGATGGGCCTGTGCTAGGAAATATTACTGAATATCAACAACTCATGGGGGCCCTAATGTTCTTAGTGAACTCCCGTCTGGACGTATGTTTTGCAGTGAACACTTTGAGTCAACATATGGTTGATCCTCATCACATTCACTGGATTAGTGCCCAGAATATGTTGAGATATCTTCAGGGCACATTCAACCATGGGTTGAGATACACTGTCAGGATTTTGAAACTCCATGGATATACTGATTTCGATTGGGCTAGCAGTGTGGTGGATCGCAAGAGCACATCTGGATGTTGCTTCACCTTGGGTTTTGCTTCGATATCTTGGATGAGTAGAAAGCAGAAGTCGGTGGCTTTGAGCACTGCTAAGGCTGGATACATTGCAGCGAGTATGGCCTATTGTGAAGCTGTTTGGTTGCAAAATCTCTTTAGTGAGTTGTTTAGGCATGTGCTAGATACCATCATTATCCTTTGTGATAACCAGGGTGAGATTCATATTTCTGAGAATCCTGTGTTCCACGATCGATCCAAGCATATTGATATCAGGTACCACTTTATCCGGGATATGGTACAGCGAGGCATCGTAAGGCTTGATCATATAGGAACTGATGAGAAGGTCATGGATATTCTCACAAAGCCCCTGTGGAAGGTCATGTTTCTAACCTTCTATGAGAAGCTTGGAATCATGGAAAGACATTATTCTAAGGATCCTGATTGAGTTGGACTATGAGCTCTGGGACTTCCAGGAGGCTTGGGGATAGCTTCTTGGAGCTATAAGCACATATGGGACTAGGCTTGCCGAAACTTGTTGTACTTTTTCCCCATGGTTATGATATTGAGTTGGTTCACCTCTCTTTGATCTGTGCCCCGCACGCATCCTACCCATGGAGTTTCAGACTCATGGGAAGTACCTCTCATTTGGCCAATGATGTGAGATATGTGGATAGAGACCAACAGCAAGACCGATGGATGCATCGGAGATTGTTGTACTCTCAATGTCTAGGACAGCACATGTCCAACAACACCTTGATCTGGGATCAAGTATGATGAGGTTCTTACCTCTAAACAAACTTCAGGTAAGTAAACTAAATTCGGGTTAGTATGAAACTCTTTTTGATTCCAAGAGATATTTTTACCTCTAAGCTGACTTTGAGTCAACTGAGTGTGATGTCTTTGTGACTCAACTTTTGTTCTATCTGAGAAAGAGCCAGAAAATCAAGTTACAACAAAATTATGCACGATTTTTTGTGAAAGTACATGATGGCACTGATGGATGGCACTAGTGGATAGATGGAGTTCTCCCTAGTTGAGAGGGAGTGTTAATTTTGGGGAAATAGGTCCAAACTCCATGTTGCATTGCTCATATGGTGATGGTCATATTTTTTTTGGATTCCTCTTCCGGAGAGGTGCAAGATTGATCTAAAGATCATCTTGATCAGATGAGCAAAACATTTATTTTGAATTTATTTTCCACGTGTGCAAGGTCAGCCAGATTTGTAATGTAGACTCACATACCTAATAGATGTGTCACACACCCTCATTGATGGATATAAATTGGAGAGACTTGGAGGTCATTTCATCATCAACTCACTACACATTCTGTCATTGTGATCTGATTGGTTCGATAGCCTTTGGAGGCCTTTTTCTCCTCACACATGTGGAGTGTAGCTGTTGTTTTATGTGGATCTGTTTAGGGCCTTTTGCTGCAATTTTGAGCAGTGCCAACCGTTTCCAACCCTTGGTTGTTTTACCTCCAACTTCTACCAAAAATACTATTTTAGGAGGCCATACAGCTGGGCAGTAAAATCGAGGAATTCTGGGATGTTTGACTGAAGCCCTAATCTACTGCGTTGACTTTTCTGTTGCTGCCTGCATTGATTTTGGGTTGACTAGAATTGACTTGTCATGAGATATATTTGAGGGTTGTGGGTGTGACACATGGAATATTGGATGACCGAGAAATACTTTTCTAGTTGAAGCATCTTGTTGACTGTCATAATGCAACAATATCTCATATCTTTGCTGGACAAAAGGAATTGTAAATCTAATCTATTTTTTGGCTTGTCTTCTATTGATCTATTATTGTGTTCCATCAACATTTTAATTTCATGCTTATGTGATTTTTATTTTGTATCGGGCCTAAGAAAGATTGAAGTAAAAGTGCATCAAGCATAGAACATCGTGGTTATCTAAATTTTAACACTTCTTCTATATTGGCTCAAACTCTATGGCCTTTTTCTCTTCAAATATATTTGGGTGTTCTCATTCATTTGACGACACAACTCTATCCAACATTTTCCATCAACAATATGTGGGATCAAGCCTATCTACTTGTATTTTTTGTAAACTAGATACTACATCTTTCATCAGATTACCGTCAAAGGGAACAAGCTTGAATGTTGTACCTTTAACTTTCAGAACAGTTATGATGATTCACATAATACCCAAAAACTTACAAGATGCATGAGTCTTTTCCCTTCTATAGAACTTATCCCTCATATTTTGTGCATGAGATAGCATTACAATATTTCCAAAATTATTTCCTCTAAGAAGATAAAAGGCTTTCACTTAAAGTATTCAAACACCATACTAGATAATTCCATTAATGAAGGCATTGAAATATCATGTGCAGCTCCATAAATCATGTTCAAGGGTGTAAATATGTTTGAGATGGTAATCTTAGCTATTAAATTTATTTGGAAACAAGAGTTCTCCTAGATCAATTAATTTAATATTCCAAATTTTTCCAAAATTATGCAAATTCAATTTGTAGTAACCACAAAATCAATGCATAGGGTTGCAAACAATGGATGTTAGTTAAAAACAATTCCTCAGTATATTGGTCACTGTGCAAACCTAGTAACAAACCTACTAAAAATAAACCTTCTATAAAACACAACAACCATAACAAACCTTGTTATATTTCAGTTATTTTACATCCATGTGAAAACTATAGAGCCATACAGTAAGGAGGGAAATGCTACAGTATGTGTTGTAACTCAAATTAACCCAATTAAACAAAACAAAACAAAAAAATTGGTTTCTTCTATATTGGCTCAAACCCTGCTGCCTTTTTCTCTTCTTCAAATCTATTTGGGTGTTCTCATTCATTTGACATGTCACAACTTTGTCCAACATTTTCCATCAACAATATGTGGGATCAAGCCTATCTACCTATATTTGGTGTAAACCAGATACTACATCTTTGATCAAATTACCGTCAAAGGGAACAAGCTTGAATGTTGTACATTTAACTTTCATAACAGTTATGATGATTGACCAATATGATTCATAGCTATTTTCTGTTTTATTTTGATATAATTGAAAGTAGATTGATATTGGAACTAGAAACAAAGATTTCTTAAGGCAGCTCGGCAGTACATAATGCAACCGTAGTGTGTACCACCATAGTTATCATTTAGGGTCACAATGGTCCTGTAAGGATTTCTGAAAATGAATTACATGTGCTTAGTTTAAATCATTTAAAATTAAAATGGTATAGGGTGGTTGTGCAAGGACCTGGGACAAAATTTTGAATCCTCGAAAAGGTGAACGCATTAAGAAAAATAACCCTTCTAAGACAACTGAAATAAACAAGCTCATGGTAAACATAGTACCATGTCATATCAATATTATAAGGAACTATGTCTAAACTATGTAAAAATAGGTTGTACTCTCTTCGTTGTTCAAACTATGGTAAGTGAAATCATCGTAGCCTAAGAAAATTCACTAGTACTAGTCCCTCCCCTCTTTGCAATGCAAATCTTGGTAATGGTAATGGGATGTGAAATCATTGTGTTGGTAAGAGGAATCAATGTGATATTAATAGTAACTGCTATTGTTAAGTGTATGTGACATTAAAACAAAAGTAATTCTAATAGGTAAGTGAAATGAAAGTGTTTAGGTTTAGGTTTTAGCCTTTAGGTAAACCCTGTGTTGGCCCATTCCATGCTTAAACGATATTGTTTTGATTTTTAAGTCATGCATGGAATTGTTCCTATAGATGAAAATAATTCCTAACCTTGGGAATCATTTCATTCAACAAGATACAATTCCACTAAAACCCTAGGCAATTATGTTAATCCACTCAGCACTCATACAAACCTAAATAAATTAGATTAAAAGATGGAAATTTCTCTAGAATCCAATCAGGATCAACAATTATGTGGTCCCAAGGTGATTACAGTATGAATGTGGGTATGCCTAGGGTCAATTCCCATAAATTTGATCCTAATCCAGTCACTAAACATCAAGGATATGAACTAGGGAAGAAATAAAGGTTGCTAAAATTCCAAGAACAATGTTGAACAATGACTGACAAATATTACCAACATCGTACTA
This sequence comes from Pinus albicaulis, assembly GCA_034641835.2. Lineage (NCBI taxonomy): Eukaryota > Viridiplantae > Streptophyta > Pinopsida > Pinales > Pinaceae > Pinus > Pinus albicaulis. Next base: position 129,084,089 of record CM076581.1, on the reverse strand, counting down.
GTAATGATTAAACCATGACTGTTTTCTCAACATTTTCTTCTAGAATATCCATAATTCTCCTATTTAAGTCAACCTTGGTTCATCATTAGGACAGGAAGTCATGGATCAAAACTAAGAATCCTAGTTAGAAACTAAGATATTCTGGTTTGAAAGGTTTGGACTTCTGTCTTGATGATGAACCTAAATATCTAGGTTTGAATCGTTGATATAAATATAAGCGTTGTGGATATTATTATTTTTAAATAACAACTTAATTTGAATTGGAAAAATGGTGTTGAACCACATCAAAAGTACATCCATAACTTTATGTAGAAAAATGTAGCATAATATTTTGTAACTAAACTAGTTCGAACATGTTAATTGTCTCTATCCTACTACAAGGCTCCAGAGTCCAAAAAAATCCATAAGGATACAGTTTATGGAATAGGAATATATGTGATAGAAATTCACAGGAATTCAACAAAAATTAAACCAAGGTGGATTCTTAATCATCTATTATAATCAAATTATCTATTAAGTCTACCTGTTTTAGGTCCATCAGGAAATCCAATTGAAGCAGCTTGGACTAAATTTACTGAAGATACCTAACGATATCTTCCTCGTATTTTTCCCTATTACATAGCTTGTGCATTTTTCATTTGGACCATGACTTCCTATCTTAGTTTTGAACCATGACTTCCATGCTAGATTTCCATACTCACATCTTGAATCTATTGGAAATGAGTGGAGAGAATATTAGTTAGCACATCCAGCTAAGACGATAAATAATAAAGCTTCCTACTCAGCACCACTATCTCCATTCTAATATCCTCATATACCACCCACTTTTTCTTTCCTGCACTGAATTTCTTTCCTTTTTTGTCTTCCATGCCTCTAGGAATATGTATAGAGTTTATGAGCTTCTAGCCCCTATCCAAATTTCCTCTAACATTCATGTTAACGATTGTGCCAAGTACTTTGATGAATCTGCTTGCCTTAGAGTGTTTTCGAACCAAATCTAGCAAAATATAACAAAGAGGTCCCCTGGGAAAGTTACGTCCCTGAGTGCCTTGAATTCCCAACTGATTGATGTGCAAGGAGAGGGGGTAATATAAAACTTAACTGCTCTAATCCTCCATGACCTTGCCTTTGTAGTCCCGCTTTGTGTTGAATATTTTCCACTACCATCTTGCATGGGGTGACTACTTCTAGGGATGGGCCAGACTTGGCTATACCATTTCATTCGCATAATGAAACTCCTCTTCTCACCTATTAATGTATTCTGATTGCAAACATGAATTTTTGGTACCTCTCATGGATTCCCAAGACTTGGAAACATTTTCCTCTGACTTACTTATCACAATATGGCAGTTCAACTTAACTCTATCACTTTTGTCACAAGACGGCGTGTGATTTCCACATTCCAGGAATGCAAAAAGCAATACTTCCATGATTTTTAATTAAGTAGAAATATCCATTGAATTATGGTATCATTGCTTCCCTCATTGTTCCTTTAATATGCATGGTTTCAGGTGCTAGTGATAAGGCTTGGTTGGCCAACCGCCATCCTATCAGCTATAGTGTTGAGTTCTCTTAGAACATGATTTACTTGTGTGATTAGAAATATGGATAGATTTCCCATGATTCTTGTGTGGAGATTTCACAGCTAAGATTCTAAAGAAAATTTTCTCAACACAAGATGACATATGGTGTTATTCGAGTCACCTATTATCATGAGGGACCTGATTGGAGAAGAAGCAACCTGGATAAGGCCTTGAAGGATTAGAGGCTTTTCCTATATTGCAAGAGTAGCCTAATTAAATATGTCCTTCGAGGATGAAAATAACCTTCCCCCCTCACCTACCACCCCTATAAGCATTTCAGATATTCTTGAAGACAATGTCACAAAGAATGGCTTCTGTAAAAGTTTGTAATCTGAAAGCACAACTTTTTTTTAGGGAGGTATACAATTTATGCATTTTAGAGTATTGCATAAGAGATGATCCAGTTAATCTAAAAATGATACTTTGTTTGGGAATAGTATTTAACAATTTATGTGTTTCATAGAATGCATAGAGACCATTCGGTTGTATTAAAATATCTAAATTTCATCTAATCCGTCTAGCAGATACATTGCAATTGAGATGAGTTTTGTTCGCAAACAAAATGAGGTTGTAGCATCAACTAACAAACTAATTGTAAGAAAAATAAGTATCAATCAAATTCAAACTATTCTCTTGGTATTTTTTAATGTCTATAATCAATTTGTTTATGGATTGTTACAATGATATAATATACATAAATATTCTATGTTTGAAAAGTGGACTACTATGGCACACATGTATAGACAACTGACTATTTACAGTCTGAAATTGAATTCTAACTAGCTAAATTATGACTTATATCATTTAACCTGACAGTTTTTGGGCTTCGAAATATATGACAAAATTTTAATAACTTTCCATTCTAGCTTTTACAAATATATCTAACAAAGAAGTATTGTAATGCCTTATAGAAAATGTCAACACAGTAAGTGAAATTCCCTTCTCAAAGTTTGAAATATTTTAGAAAAAAAAATTGGCATTTGTAACCTACAAATGTTAGACAAGTCTCGATTTTTAAACTCTCATATATGATACTTAGCTAGAGAAAGATATGTGCACAAACATGCCCATGCACACACATGGCACACATGAAAAAACTAGGTCTAGCTTAGTGGGCATCAACGATTTTTCTTTTCCTGAGTACAAAATGGTGCAAAATTCTTCCTTGTACATTACGCTTCAACAAGATAATATTACATATGGCCCCACTTCCACATGGCTAATAGCCCTCAGCCCATAAGGGGTGAACCACAAAGTGGCCTACTTATGTAGGCAAACCAGCGGGCAACACTTGGGCATATTCTCTTGGGAGATTGGAATCCAGTGGGAAACTAGAAAATGGATTGCCTTGACTACTACACTAAAATCCTATGGGAAGCAGTGCAATTTTGAAAGGAAGTCTAAACAGTGAGAAAGTAATAAAATCAAATTTAAAATTCAAGAGAGAAAAGACATGGGAGAGGGATACTTGTGTACCAGATACCATGCTCTAGATAGAGACTTAAGAAGCACATTATAAGCTTTTATCACTTGAGCAAATCCTTCTCTTGCTTGTCCCAAATAAATGATAAAATGAAAGAAATTTTACTCAAAGTCCCAAAAGGAATCATCTGTTCTGCACCAGTGATAGTTAAGGCCATCAATTGTATTCATGTCAAGAGTACTTGATGGAAATTAATAATTTCTCTGAACAATATTTCCATGGTGTTTATGGATGGTGAGATAGTACACCTACACACCTTATATGATCTAGTATCTTGCAAACAAGAAGATCAGTGATAAAGGAAGTAACCTTGTAAACAGTGACCTGTGTTTGATCTGGTGGTCTTCCTATCATCAATCTTGCAACAAGAAGCATAGTTGACACTTAGTAAAGATTGTTATAATAAACTTGAAACCCTTAAGGAAGAATAGTCTTCCCGAAATATGAAGGCCTTCTATTAGTCACCATGTATCATATGTATGGCATCAGCAGCTATGGTGATATGTTTTAACTCCTGTAACCTGACAGTCTTGCTACCAACCAAAATTTATGCAAGTCCCTGTGTCTGAGGAGCATGCAGAGTAGATGGCAACATTAGACTGAATGCACTACTTACAGTGCCAAGTCTGGAAGAGACTGGTAGTGATTTGGCAAGGCCAAAATCAACTCACTCATGAGAAAGTAAACAAGATGGAGACTTGGTTGGCGCACTTTGAAGGGCACGTTCAGTGTGACTTTTTTCCTCTACCACCTCCAGGAACAGCCCTGGACAACCATGCATCCATCACGTCGGACAACTAGTATGCTATCTGGTGTTCTTTATGTTTTATCTATGTTTTGGTCCCTCTGGCCCAATTGTTTATGGACTATGTCCCTAGTCTCTCTTTTTTATTTTTTGTCATTTGGTGCAAATTTTGGTCAACATACCTGGTTGGGGTGAGACCACCTGTTTTGTAAGCGGCTATATGTACTTATTTTTTCCTACATGAATATAACATTGACTTACAAAAAAACAAAGGTTCATACAACATTAAAAAATTAATTAAGATTCATACCTAAATTAATAAAGGTTCATACTTATTTACTAAATAGGTCTATAAATATATATTTTAGTTTTATCTATTTAGTATTTATCTAATGCAAATATGACGGTTTAATACTAGATTTAAATGAACTCACACCTTTAACATAAATCAATGAAGTTTAAAAATTAAACTAATTTATGGCCAAAGTCGATTAAACATAAATATAAATATTAATTTGGCTATCTAAATATTACCTTTACTAAAATTATTATGAAGGCATTAGGGTAAAGTAGATAGATGATACATGCAATTATGTTAATTGTAGATGAATCCATCTACAGTGTTAAACTTTAGAGACAAAAGGGTATTCAGATTTTTAACACTGTAAATTCAGAGACCCCTTTGTCTCTAAATTTTAACACTACAAATGGATTCAGAGACCCCTATAGTGAAATGTAACACTTTGGTATCAAATTTTCAATTTTCTCTTTATGGAGTGACACAACTAAAAATTACTGACATAAATGACTTATTCATATACTTATTGCACTTGTTATTTGGTCATATTTTTATTATTGGACTATAATAGTCATTTACATTAATCATTATTAATTTTTTCACTTATTTTCTAGTCATATATTTTAATCCTAGACTAAATCAGTCATTTAAGTTAGTCACTTTTAGTTTAGTCAATTATTATCTAGTCATATATGTTATCCCTCAACTAAATTAGTCATTGAAGCTAGTCGTTTTTAGTTTATTCACTTATTATCTAGTCGTATACTTTATTCCTAGACTAAATTAGTCATTTTTAGTTCGGCCACTTAAAATTGCTCAAATTTAGTTGTAATTCACTTGAAATAATTGTGGTGACTAAATTTTTTAGTCACCTAGTCATTAATTTCATTGTTTTTTACTAATGTGTGGCAAGGAGGTTTGGACCGAGGGGGGTGCGAAATTTGGAGAGGAGGACAAGTAGAAAGAGGAGCGGTGGAGAAAACAGCTTTTCGGACCCCCCCCCCCCCCCCTCGTAGTGTTAAAAGCGGAATGGATAATGTTAGGTCCCTATATTACTAGTATAGTCCCTTATTGTTGTTATTGTAACCCCCTTATTGTTATTATTGTACCCCTGTAACCCCCATATTGTTATTATTGTGCCCTTAAATTATTATTGTTAGGTCGGCTAGGATTACATTGTGGCCCCACTAGGATTACATTGTGGCCCCATGGACTCCTATATATAGAAAGGAGGTTTTGTAATCTATATCATCCAAGAATCATTCATTCATGTAATGTATTGGAGGTTTCCCCCTCAAAGTGGCGTATTTCTAAGGCGTTGATATCTATTTTCTTCTATTTTTGGAGCTAGTTTCACAACATTTGGTATCAGAGCTTTGGATTATAGGGTTTCACTACTCCAAACAGGTCATCGTGGAATTTTCGCTATAAATTTTTTCTAAGAAGGTTTAGAAGCTGAAATTTTTAGAGTGCGAAGCTGAAATCCTGAGGAACATCGTCACAAAATTTTAGAGCTTGGTTCGCAATATTTGCGGAGATATGATCTGTGGAAGTTAGGTCTTTTTGCAGGCTCCTAAATTTCACTTAAAAAGGTCATCACGGAATTTTCGCTATAAATTTTTTTCTACGAAGGTTTAGAAGATAAAATTGTTAGAGCGAAAATCTGAAATCTTGAGGAACATCGTCACAAAATTTTAGAGCTTGGTTCACAATATTTTTGGAGATATGAGCTATGGAAGTTAGGTCTTTGGCAGGCTCCTGAATTTCATCTCAAAGAGGTGATTGTGAGAAAATATTCATAACTCTCTCTCTGAGCATTGGATTGGAATTCTATAAAAAGTGACTGGAAGTACATGGAATGTAGTTTCATGTCTATAAATTTCAAAGCCAAAGGAGCAAATAGTGACATGTGGTAAGTCGTAAAAGTTCACTTTACTAAACTAGTCCATAATTAGGTCATTGTGGGTGATTGGACATAAATTTGACTTGAAGAATCCAAATCAAGTCAGACCTGTGGTATTTGAAAGAAGCTTTAGAGGACTACTACAGGGCCGAATTTCAGATATTGAGGATCTGCAAGTATATAGATAAGTCAATTTCAATATCGAGCTCCTCAAAAGCAAGTAAAAGGTGTGCATTTTGCTTTTCTGAATTGGATAAGTCTTGTTTGAAGAATCAAGTTGAATTGATTCCAAGGGCATATTATAGAATAGATGTCAGTATTGGATTCTCAAATGGCCCCTAAAAATAATTCAACACCCATTAAGCCTTTAGAAAGCTCTACTATGACTCATGAAGTCGAAGAATGGCAACATGACATATCAAAATTACAAGAGCAAGTGCAACAAATTTCGCTCTTGCAAAGAGAAACAAAAAATGACATGGAAGTTTTGAAGAAAGGCGTGGAAAATAAGATGGATGGTTTGAAGAAAGGCATGGATGGTTTGAAGAATGGCATGGAAGCTAAGATGGATGGCATGGAAGCTGGCATGGAATCTAAGATGGATGACATGGAAGCTAAGATGGAAAACATGAAGAATGATCTAAAAATAGACATGGAAGGTTTGACAAATTTGATACAATAAATGTTTCCTAGTGGTGAAAAGATAGTAGAGGAAACTCATGATGAGAACAAAATAAATGTTAATCGTGATTTCATAAACTCTAATGTTGGAGGGAAGAACCACCGTATTCCAAAAATGGATATGAGGAAGTTTGATGGAAAGGATCTTGTAACATGGTTACTATAGATGGAGCAATATTTAGATCTCAATAATGTGCAAAACACACAAAATTTACGCATTGCAACTTTACATTTAGAACGAAATACATTTGTATGGTATCGATGGCTTTTCTCCCGTAAAAAAATTGTCACTTGGTCAATTTTTACGGAGGAAATGATAGAACATTATAAGGATACAAAGAGAAACACTTTCTTTAGCCAATTGATAAATCTCAAACAAAATTTTTCAGTGGGGGAGCACATTGAGGACTTCCAAAAATTGAATATAAGGGTAACTGATATTTCATAGGAACACAGGTTTGATCTCTTCATAGTTACTTTAAAGGATAACATCCAACATGAAGTTCGTGTTTTGGAACCTGATTCATTGGAGAAGGCATTTAGGTTGGCAAGAAAAATTGAACGTAAAATTGTAGAAATTTGAATAATAGATGAATTATTCATTGAGATTATCCTGATTACACACTATTTGAGCTTCATGCATAATACATAACCTCTTCTACAATTGATCATCAATTTGCGGAAATTAGAAGCAGTCGCATGCGCACATTAAAACATAATCAAGCACACATATAACACAAGATGTAATGGGAAAGCCATGATGAAAACCCCAACTATCTCAGATATTATAATGATAGAGAACATGTAACAATACATAGCACAGCTCCTTACAAATAACATCACACTTCACATGCTACACACAACTAGCTTCGATATGAACAAGTCACAAGTTCAAATCTCCTCCAATTGCCTGGCTTCGCTCAGTAGGAGGACGCGGGAGATGAATAATGATGAGATCCAAGTTTGAATCCCAATCGTCTGTACTACACAATCCTCATTGGAAATCTCAATCAATGTGTGTGCAAATCTCATGCACAGCTATAGTCACAACTGATAGTAGACTCACCCTTTCACCCACCTCTAACACCGGTCTCCACTGAACTGTCCATGCACTGCAGTTAACTGATGTATTATTTAGTTGATTTATGAGTTAATAATTAGTGAATTAATTAATAATTAATTCACACTACTCATCACTAGTGTATTTATCAGTTAGACTAAATACAACTAGTTCAACTAAGTTAAGCCGAACACAACTCCACCAACTGTCTCATCAACTCCACCAAACTCTGCCACATGAGTTCTAACTGAAGTCAACCATGCAATAGCTCAACTAACCCTTAGGAAAAGCATAATTCCTTCTGTCAGCTGCATGTGCCACATCCAAGAATCAAACTGAAGTGCTCCAAGAGGATAAGATAATGTTTATATTCCAAATATTATTAAGGGCTAATAATATTTGACTGATCTATTTTTAGACTGGCAGTCTAAAAATAGACTTCGCCCAATGTCTAAAAATAGAGGTCCATATATTTTTACCAACTTGACCAATCATCCATAAATAGCATCCCGCAACTCATAGACCATGATCCATATGTCTAAAAATAGACATAGTCTAAAAATAGACTTTGCGCCAAAAATAGCCTGCGGGCCCACTTAGTGAAGGCGACTTCTTTTCACTAAGCTCCATCATCTTGTTGCATTTTCAACACTCCCTCTCAACAAGATATGGATTATCTGCAACCCCTATCCGGCCTCTGTGGTATTCGAATTTTCTCCTGGTGAGCGCCTTCGTCAAGATATCAGCATCCTGATCCTCCGTGGGAATGTATGAAAGTAACATGATTCTCCGATGCACACAATCTCTGATATGATGGTACCTGATGTCGATGTGTTTGGATCTATCATGAAATACTGGATTAGCCGAGAGTTTAATGCAACTCTGGTTATCACAATAAATCACAGTAGGCTCCAAGTGTGACCCGAACAACCCGACCAAGATCTTCCTCATCCATATGGCCTCGCATGCAGCCAAGCTTGCTGCCATATACTCAGCCTCTGCTGAACTGAGTGCCACGAATATCTACTTCCTGTTGTACCAAGAAATTGTTGACGACCCGATACTGAAGATCCCTCCAGATGTGCTCTTTCTGTCTATTGGGCTCCCTGCCCAATCTGCATCCGTGAAGCCACATAGCTTCACCCCATCCTCCTGTCTGTACCACAAGCCATATCCCAATGTGCCTCTAAGATAATGAAATACATGCTTGCCTGCCTTCCAGAAGAGCTTGGTAGGCTTAACCATAGCTTACGAAATCTGGTTAACTGCATAGCATATATCGGGTTGTGTATTGACCAGATACATAAGCGACCCCACCAACTGTCGATAAACAGTGGCATCCACTACCTCCGATGAAGTAGCATCCTCCTTCCTCCAACCTCCAGGAAGAGGAGTATCAACAGGCTTGCAGTCATGCATGTTGAACTTCTCCAGTATCTCCCGAGCATACTTACCCTGAGAAACAAACAGTCCACCACTGCGCTGCCAGATTTCCAATCCCAGGAAATAATGAAGGAGGCCCAAGTCCTTCATCTCAAACTCTCTAGCAAGATCCTCCTTGCATGAAAGTATCAACAGCTCATCACCTGTCAGAATCAAATCATCTACATAAAATACAATGATCAGCAACTTACCCTCCACCACAATCTGGTATAGGTTAGGATCTGCCTCACTCTTGGAGAATCCAAGTCTGGTGAAATAATTGTCTATTCGTGTGTACCAAGCACGAGGTGCTTGTTTCAACCCATACAACGCTCTCTTGAGCCTGCACACATGCGACTCACTGCTGAAGATCTCGAAACCTTCGGGCTGCTCTATGTACACCTCCTCCTCAATGACTGCGTTGAGGAACGCAGTCTTCACATCCATCTGAAGAATGTGCCACCCCATCTGCGCTGAGAGAGAAAGGATCGTCCGTATGGAAGAGTACCTTGCGACAGGTGCAAAAGTCTCCTCATAGTCAATCCCCTCGATCTGTGAGAAGCCACGGGCGACAAATCTCGCCTTGTACTTCTCACACTCCCGTCAGCCGCCTGCTTCACTTTGTAGATCCATCGCGAACCCACTGCTGATTTCCCCTGCGGCCTTGGGACAATAGGACAATCTCCCATGCACTATTTCTGACAATCGAATCATACTCTTCCACCATGGCATCTACCCATGCGGGGTCCTCCACAGCTTCCTTGAAAGAGGATGGCTCTGTTACGCTACACTTGCTCATAAGAGCCATGTATCTAGTATACCGGTCAGGTGACTGTCTCTGTCTACCCTGTGATGTAGGTGCTCCTACAACCTTCTCTACATCTTGAGCCAGTGGCTCAGCTTCTATAGTGTGCTTCCGCCCTCTGATGGTTGTCGCTGCCTGAGTGGTCTCTTCCACTCCATGAACCTCATCTTGTGGATGATCCACATCCTGCGACTCATCCTTAGGAACTAATAGCTCCTCCTCTGCATGCAAGTGTGGCTCCCTCTCAAGCGAACACTTCATGGCTTTCTCCTCTTGAAAATTGATATCCCATCGCACAATAGTCTTGCGACTGTCTGGAAAATACACACGATAGTTGTGGGGCGTATCAGTGTACCCCACAAATATCCCAACCTCCGCAGTTGGCTCTAGATTCTTTCTGGCATCCTTCGTCACATGAATGTAAACAGGTGAACCAAAAATCCTCAAATGGAAAATATCAGCCCTCTTACTAGAAAACGCCTCCTCGGGTGTACTCATGCCAAGTATCCTATGAGGACAACGGTTCTGCACATATACTGTAGTATTGCATGCCTCCACCCACAAGTGAATGGGTAGGCCCTGATCATGCAACATTGCCCGTGCAGCACCCACGATCATTTTGTTCTTTCGCTCAGCAACCCCGTTCTGCTATGGGTTATGAGGTGCTATGAGCCTCTATATGAGCCTCTCTTCGAATTCCTTCTGTATTGCAAAAGTCCTTGAATTCGCCGAGAGATGAATTCACCACCATTGTTGCTCTAAGAGCCTTCACACCTTCCCCCGATTCCTTCTCAACCGGCACCTTGAACTCACGAGAACTTTGGTATGTCTAAACAACTATTACATGAAGAAGATCCGGCCACCAGGAAATAATCATCAACAAAGATCACATAGTACCTGTGCTTCGCTGTCGAAGCTACTGAGAAAGGTCCACACACGTCTGTGTGAATTCTCTCAAGGATCGTCGTCGCGCGACTATCCTTCTCGTGAAAGGTGGCTTTCACAAATTTTCCCAAGGTACATCCCTTGCACTGATCTGAATGCGCAAGAGTACCCTTAGGAAGCCTAGTAGAAATCTGCTGCAGTATCTTCAAAGCTCCATGGTGAAGGTGGCCCAATCTCCAGTGCCACAACTCGCCATCATCCCGGCTCACCACTCCTTCTGCCTTGCATGCCATTCTTCAACGACCATCTGCATACAATTGATAAAGGTTCTGCTGACTGAACCCCTATCCTTCGGGTCTCACCAGTTGCCTTACTGCGCAGGAAATCCTTTCCCTCGATAAAGAAAACATCATATCCCTTGTCTTCTAACATGGCCACCGAGATCAGATTCTTCTTCAATCTTGGAACATGCATCACTTCCTTCAATATGAAGGGTTTACCAGAATCCCTCTCAAAGGAAATGGTACCGATACCAGTTGCACTGTATCTACCATCATCGCCCATCTCGATTTGCACTCCAAGATCTTTCTCATCCAGATCAGTAAACAAATATTTGTCTCCGGTCATATGAAAATATGCACCATTGTCAAGAAACCATACTGAACCCATCACACTTGAGACCAAGCATGCAATTAGCGAAAATATAGCTCAAACTGAGGCTAAGGCCTCTCCCATTCTGAAGATCCGGCGACACCTTATTTTTCTTCTTCTACGGACAATTTGTGGCATAATGTCCGTGTTGGTGACAGTGAAAGCACTTCACCTTGGACATGTCCTACTTCTTGGCTTTCACACCAGAATGAGAAGCTTTCTTTCTCTTCCCCTTCTTTGCTTTGGTAGCCAAAGCACAATTCTCTTCATCAGATGCCTTTGATGAAGATCCATCCCTGGTACTCTGCCTTATCTCCTCTTGCACAAGATCCAACCAAAGTCGCTCCCATATTGGCAATTTCTCCCGACCATTGACAGAGTCCTGATAGGAATGCCAACTCTTCGAAAGCCCAAGGAGATCCAAGCTCACCAAGTCCTCATCATCTATAGTCACCCCCACACTTCCCAGTTCATCCCTGCATTGGGTGAACTTCGTGAGGTACTTGGTCATACTATCGCCTTTCTCCATCTTTATGTTTCTGAGTTTGTCCTTGAGCGCCAAATTCCTCTGGTCGCTCTTGCTTTGGAATAAATATGTCAAGGTTTTCCACATCAAGAATGGAGAAGCCTTACCATGCAAGTTGGACACTATGTGATCCTTCACGCCCTCGAACAGAATCCTTCGACACTTTGCTGTCTTCTTTTGCCAAGCCTCAACTTGAGCAGCATCAGTAGGCTTTGGGACTTCAGCATCTATGAACTCCTTCAGCCCATTGTCTTCTAACACCGCCTCCATCCCGTCCTTCCATGCAACATAATTCGAGCTGCCCTCAAGGGCATACTCCACGCAATCCGTTGAAAGACATCTCGACTTTCGACACCAAGAAAACACTGCTGCAAATTCGAATTCCAACAGCTCAAAACTCAACCGCTTCTGATCTAATGTGAGAACAAAGTATTTCTAGCACAGAGATCAACTGTAGGGGCATTTACTGGATATATCACCTTTCAAGGAAAGGATGGATCCAGAGGCTACCCGGCCCACTTACAGACTCTGTCTACCGAAATAAATTGTAATCACTGTAATAGATCCGATGATCAATTTCACTCTGATACCATGTATAAATTTGAATAATAGCTGAATTATTCATCGAGATTATCCTGATTACACACTATTTAAGCTTCATGCATAATACATAACCTCTTCTACAATTGATCATCAATTTGTGGAAATAGAAGCAGTCGCATGCGCACATTAAAACATAATCAAGCACACATATAACACGGTATGTAATGGGGAAATATTACAACTGAAAACCCCCAACTATCTGTATATTATAATGATAGAGAAAATGTAACAATACATAGCTGGCTCCTCACGGCTCTTGTTGACTCTCATCTGCATCTTTTCCATACACTTTTCCATACCTTTTTCACTCACCTAAACCTCCCAAATTGTCAATATCATGTGCAAAAGGGCATCTAACATGGTTTTTAATTATATTTTTGTGTTTGCTATTTGATCTAGATTTTGTTCATTCAGTTGCGGAATCTTGCCACTTTCCGCAGCTGCTGCAACTTTCCGCAGCTATTTTGTGAAACTCTATGCTACAGGTGTCTACAAGGAAAACGAGCCACATGGGCAGGTCAGGAATGATGTGGACATGGTTCGTGTCCTATTGGTTCGAGAAAACTCATCTAAAGAAGCCGCGGTCAAAGACGTCCACATGGAAGTCAACCATAGAGTCTCATGTTGGCAGGACTCTGTTTCGTGTCACATGAAGATTCATACGGCCGTTTCTAAGTTGCGAAGGATAAATCGACATCTATACATGGCTCCTTAGTCGAATTCAAGCATCCACTCCTCGTAGATTTACTTTCCAACACGGCCATGATCCTAGATCCGTGGACGTAATGGTCTACGTGTTCTCCACCAGCATGAACTTTAGGAGACAGTTATATTTCTTTTGTTATATATAATGCGTTTGCATACGCATATAGAGTTAGTCGATGTTAGTCTCTGTTATCGTTTATTTAGTCTGCTCTGTAATGTGATTACGCTGCACTTGTGCCGTAACATCACCTTTCTATAATGACTACTTTTTAATATAAGAAGACTCTGTTTTCAACCGAAATTCGTATTTGAGGATCGTTGCCAAGGCTGGTGTAGAGGGCCCCTGCTCAGCTAAGGTTTTGTGCATTAGTGTATAGTTCTCATTTTGTTTCTTTAAAGCTCATTGTGCCATAATCCATTCATATGTTTATACATTGCATTTGCTTCATTTCTGTTTATAAACTTCCATAATTTCCATTTCACTTATGTCTTTCATGTTTTATGTTGTTAATCACTGATCAGTGTTCTTGTTTCAGGTTATAGATAGGCAGCCCGGGCATTTTCATAGCTTTTTGACTAATGACATGGAACTAACATTGTTTTGCTGCTAAATTGCTTTTCATAGTTTCTGTTTAATTTCAGTATTGCTTTGTTCATTTCAGTTTTGCTTATTTGCTTCAGTAGTTAAATTTAGATATATTAAGTTGCTCATAGCATCTTCAGTTGCCTCCGAAAGCCACAGCTGGACTGATGGTGAGGGATTGTATTATGAAATGTGTAGTTTAGTATTAGTTTCTTTTCTGCAAATTTAGATATATTAAGCTGCTCATAGCATCTTCAGTTGCCTCCGAAAGCCACAACTGGACTGATGGTGAGGGATTGTATTATGAAATGTGTAGTTTAGTATTAGTTTATTTTCTGCAAATTTAGATATATTAAGCTGCTCATAACATCTTCAGTTGCCTCCGAAAGCCACAGCTGGACTGATGGTGAGGGATTGTATTATGAAATGTGTAGTTTAGTATTAGTTTCCTTTCTGTAAAATTAGATATATTAAATTGTGCATGACATCTTCAGTTGCCTCTGAAAGCCACAGCTGGACTGATGGTGATGGATTGAATCATGAATGTATGGTTTGATATTAGTTTACTTTCTGCAAGTTAGATATCAGTTACTCAAGTTGTTTATGATTACTTCCGAAAATCATAGCTGGACTAATGATGAAGGATCAGAAGATAAATTGATGTAATCTGATTTAGATTTATTTTGTTACAATTTTGAATTTCCTTAAGCATAGTTTCTTTTGTGTTTAGTCAGCAGCAAGAATATTTTGGTTTTCATGTTCAATAGTTCACTGTTTTGATTTATTAGACTAGCAGCACCTTTTCATTTCAGCAGCACATTTTCATTTCCTTTCAAGTTTTGTCATTGTAAATTTCAAATTTCTTTTTAAAGTTTCAATTTGGTAAATCATTATAGAGGATATCATTTCCTTGAACAAACATAACCAAACTGTTTTTCATCTTAGAATTTCCATTTCACCTTAGAAAACCAAAAACGACAAAAAGTTAAGAAATAGGTTATCTTGCACATATAGTGCGCCGCACTTCATCAGCTTACGATTCCCGGATTGACAAATTAAATGCAGAAATTTAGGACACACTAAATTGACCAAACATCTCTCATCACTATCTCACATGCTACACACAAACTAGCTCAGATATGAACAAGTCACAAGTTCAAATCTCCTCCACCTGTCTGACTGCCTCTACTGCGCAATCCAAGATGAATAATGACGAGATCCAAGTTCGAATCCCACTGGATTGTACTACGCAATCCTCATTGGAAATCTCAATCAATGTGTGTGCAAATCTCATGCACAGCTATAGTCATAACTGATAGTAGACTCACCCCTTCACCCACCTCTAACACTGGTCTCCACTGAACTGTCCATGCATTGCAGTTAACTGATGTATTCTTTAGTTGATTTATGAGTTAATAATTAGTGAATTAAGTAATAATTAGTGAATTAAGTAATAATTAGTGAATTAATTAATAATTAATTCACACCACTCATCACTAGTGTATTTATCAGTTAGACTAAATACAACTAGTTCAACTAAGTTAAACTGAACACAACTCCACCAACTATCTCATCAACTCCACCAAACTTTGCCACATGAGTTCTAACTGAAGTCAACCATGCAATAGCTCAACTAACCCCTAGGAATAGCGTAATTCCTTCTATCAGCTGCATGTGCCACATCTGTAGCTCGAACTGAAGTGCTCCAAGAGGATAAGATAATGTTTATAGTCCAAATATTATTAAGAGCTAATAATATTCAACTGATCTATTTTTAGACTGGAAGTCTAAAAATAAACTTCGCCCAGTATGTCTAAAAATAGAGGTCCATCTATTTTTACCAAATTGACAAACCATTTACAAATAGCATCCTGCAACTCATAGACCATGATCCATATGTCTAAAAATAGACTTTGCGCCAAAAATAGCCTGCGAGCCCACTTAGTGAAGGCGACTTCTTTTCACTAAGCTCCATCATCTTGTTGCATTCTCAAAAAAAATTATGGCGACAAGGAAGCCTACCACTCACTTCTATAAAGATGGAAGTGTTGCTACTCCTAGATTTCCACAACCCACAAGGTTGACAACACAAAAATTGGAAGAAAAAAGACAAAAAGGGCTTTGCTACAGTTGTGATAGCAAATACACTAAAGGTCATAAGTGTGCTGAGAAGAAATTATTTTACATAGATTGTGAAGAGGAAGAAGAAAATGAACAAGAAGAAGATATACACCAGGAACCAACCCTAGAAGAGGAAGAAATGAGTCCAACCATATCGTGTAATGCATTGGCAGGAATTACCACTCCTCAAACTCTCAAGATAGAAGGACATATCAAGAAGAAAAAAGTAATAGTGTTGATTGATTCAGGTAGTACCCATAATTTTATTCATTGTAAGGTAGCCAAGGAATTGAATTGTTTCCTATACCCAGCACCAGAATGTCAAGTGATAGTTGCAAATGGAGGAACTATAAATTGCTCTGGAAAATGCCATAATATCAAGCTAACCATGGGGGAATATGTATTGACTAGTCCAATGCTTGCCATTCCTATGGGAGGTGCTGATGTTGTACTAGGAGTACAATGGTTACAATCTTTGGGGATAAATTTTCTTGAAATTTTTTTCAGAAGGAAAGGAAGTCGAATTACGGGGTATTGCGGGGAAGCCAGGAAGGATAATAAGCTCTAATGTCATGACAAAGCTTCTAAATAAATAACAACGAGGCATAATTTCACAATTATGCTCACTAGAAGTTCCAACATCAAAATCATCTATTTCTGCAGATCTCCAACAAGTCTTGGACAATCATTCCAAGGTGTTTGAAACTCCCAAAGGACTCCCACCTATTCGTGATCATCATCATGCTATTCATTTGATTCCAGGAAGTGTTCCTCCAAACATCAGGCCTTATAGATATCCTTACTTCCAAAAGAGCGAAATTGAACGTATGATTGCAGAAATGTTAGAGGCAGGGATAATTCAACCTAGTCAAAGTTCTTTCTCTGCTCCTGTAGTATTGGTACACAAGAAGGATGGATCATGGCGAATGTGTCCGGATTATAGGGAGCTCAATAAGGTCACCATTAAAGATAAATTTCCCATTCCTGTGATTGATGAATTATTGGATGAATTACATGGAGCAATTTATTTTACCAAGTTGGATCTTCATTCAGGATATCATCAAATTAAAATGAAGACTGAAGATATTCCAAAAACAACATTTCGAACTCATGAGGGTCATTATGAATTTTTGGTCATGCCTTTTGGCCTTACCAATGCACCTTCTACATTTCGAGGGTTGATGAATTCCATTTTCAAACCCTTCCTGAGAAAATTTGTGCTAGTATTTTTTGATGATATACTAATCTATAGCAGGTCTTGGAAGGATCATGTTGAACATGTTGACAAGGTGCTCAAACTATTGCGGGAGAAACAATTATATGCAAAAACATCCAAATGTTTCTTTGGAGTACAAGAGGTGGAATATCTGGGTCATATTGTATCTCACGAGGGTGTTAAGGTAGACCCTAAAAAAATTCAAGCCATTAAGGAATGGAAAGTCCCCACAACCATAAAGCAGTTGCGAGGATTTCTAGGGTTAACAGGGTATTATCGCAAGTTTGTTAAGAATTATGGGAAAATAACAGCACCTATAATAACATTATTGAAGAAAGATGCATTTTCATGGACTCCTGAAGCAACTAAGGCCTTTGAACATCTTAAAGAGGCAATGTGCCTAGCACTGGTCTTAGCTATGCCAAACTTCGCAAAAACCTTTATTGTGGAATGTGATGCCTCAAGAAATGGAATTGGTGTTGTTTTAATGCAATAAGGAATACCCATTTCTTTTGAAGGTCGTCCAATCAAAGGAAAGTATTTGCAGAAACCTATTTATGAGAAGGAAATGTTAGCAATAATTCATGCACTAAATAAATGGTGAACTTACCTAATGGGAAGACACTTCAAGGTAAAAAATGATCATGATAGTATTAAACACTTTTTGGAACAAATACTATCTTCAGAAGAGCAGCAAAAATGGGTCACAAAGATGTTGGGTTATGACTTTGAAATAATCTACAAAAAAGGGAAGCTAAATGTTGTTGCAGATGCACTGTCAAGAAAGAATGAAGAGGTGGAAGCATTTCTTTGTGCCATTTCTATTATCCAACCAAATTGGATAACCGAAGCAAGAGATGAATGGAAGAAGGACGAAGAAGTGTGGACACTCATTCAAAAGTTGCAGCAAGATCCTAGTAAATATGATACATTTAGTTGGAAAAATGATTCCTTATGTTACAAAAATTGCTTATATCTTTGTAAGAATTCCCAACTAAAACAAAAGATTCTTTTGGAATTGCACACTTCTCCTTTAGGAGGACACTCTAGATTTTTAAAAACTTACCACAGGGTGAAGAAAGAATTTTTTGGGATGGCCTTAAATCTAATATTCAAAAGTTTGTGGCAGAATGTTTGGTTTTCTAGTAAAATAAAGTTGAGACAATTAAGACCTCGGGTCTTCTACAACCTTTATCCTTTCCAAGTCAATGTTGGGAGGAGATTTCAATGGATTTTATCACAAGTTTACCTAAGTCCGAAGGAAAGAGTGTCATCATGGTGGTAGTTGATAGACTTACCAAGTATGCACAATTTTTTGCATTATCTCATTCATTTAAAGCAAGTACAGTTGCTACTACATTTATGGACACAATTCAAAAGCTACATGGGAACCCAAGGGTTATTGTGAGCGACAGAGATCCCATTTTTACTGGAAATTTTTGGACAAAGTTATTTTTTTTGTTTGGGTACTCAATTAGCTCATAGCTCATCTTATCATCCTCAATCCGATGGTCAAACTGAGATAGTAAATAAATGTTTGGAAGGATATCTTCGTTGCTTTGTATCTGATAAACAAACACAATGGGTTAAGTGGTTACCTCTCGCTGAATGGTGGTATAACACTTCCTTCCATACTGCAGCAAAAATGACCCCATTTATGGCACTTTATGGATATCATCCACCATCCATCACATCATCTTTAAGAGAAAATTCGAAGGTTCAAGTAGTGGAAGATCACATCGAGAATCAACAAGAAGTTCTCCAACCTTTAAAGGATAACCTGAATTTGGCACAAAATCGAATGAAATAATAGGCAGATCAACAACGCAGCGAGAGAATTTTGATGTAGGAGACTGGGTATTTTTATGACTACAACCATACAAACAAATTTCCCTCAAGCAAGCTAAGAAGGATAATAAATTATCGCCAAAGTACTATGGTCCTTACAAGGTCTTGCAAAAGATAGGTACTATGGCATACAAATTGGATCTTCCTGCTTCTTCACGAGTGCATCCAGTTTTCCATGTTTCATGCTTAAATAAGGTTATAGGTGAAAGTATTCTAGTTCAAACAATATTTCCAGAACTTGATGAGGAAGGAAAAATCATATTGGAACCTAAAGCGGTCACAGAAACAAGAACTCGACAGCTACGGAATCGATCAATTTCAGAGTATCTCATCAAGTGGAAGAACTTACCCACTAAATATTCTACATGGGAGGATGATAATTTTATAGAGAAGCACCCAGAGCTACTCAAGCATTCAGGACAACACTTTTTTGAAGGAGAGGGGCATGTTAGGTCCCTATATTACAAGTATAGTCCCTTATTGTTGTTATTGTAAACCCCTTATTGTTATTATTGTACCCCTGTAACCCCCATATTGTTATTATTGTGCC
The DNA here is from genome assembly GCA_034641835.2 of Pinus albicaulis. NCBI lineage: Eukaryota > Viridiplantae > Streptophyta > Pinopsida > Pinales > Pinaceae > Pinus > Pinus albicaulis. Next base: position 129,064,421 of record CM076581.1, on the reverse strand, counting down.
CTTAAATTATTATTTTTAGGTCGGCTAGGATTACATTGTGGCCCCACTAGGATTAAATTGTGGCCCCATGGACTCCTATATATAAAAAGGAGTTTTTGTAATCTGTATCATCCAAGAATTGTTCATTCATGTAATGTATTGGAGGTTTCCCCTCGAAGTGTCTTATTTCTAAGGCCTTGATATCTCTTTTATTCTATTTTTCGAGTTGATTTCACAATAGATAAGGGGGATCGAAAATGTATGAGAAACATGGATTAAAGGGTGAGGAAGATCATGAGGTGTAACGGCCGGTGGAAATTGGAATCACATTTTTGCATTTATAATGGATTCCTGGGCGCCTATCCTCCTGAGCTTGTGAATTTTGATATACGATTGGATCCCACCAATATCACACATCACACTTCGGCGTTTATAACATGATCCCGAGTGCCTATCCTCCAGAGCTTGCAATGTGCAATGGGAAAAGGGTGATGTGGCAAGGAAAGGTGGGTCCCTTTAGTATCGCATCAGAAGATTTATGGAGTGTAAAATGAATGTGGCGAGGATTGTTGCGATATGCGATTAGTGACGATGACATGGCAGAAAAGGGTCCCACTCAATATTTCAATCAGGGAAATGAGGAAGCGGAAGTGAATGCGGTAAGTGAACTTTGTGAAAATGCAATATGAAAAGGTAGGTGGGGCCCATTAAATGGATTTTAAAAGAGGATAAGTGAAAACTTCATTAAGTCAATGAATATGGTGAAATTTGTTTGAATCATAATATAAAGGATTTTTCTAAAACATTTCGAATGTTATGAAACAGATCAAAAAGAAATGATGGGTCCCAGCAATACCGCATATCAGAAAGTTTGTAGGATTTGGCAATGGTTACATGTATAAGGTTTGAATATGCGATACAAGTTAAGGAAAAAAGGGTATAATATGATATGGTTGCTAGTGGGTGTGTGGAGCTACTTTTTAACTAAAAAAATTGAATTTTAATAGTTAAAAAGGGGTTTTGAAAGAAATGATACGCTAGGCTTTGGTTTTTTTAGAAAAATGAAAGGTAAAAGAGGGAAAATGAAATAAATGAAGGTAGAAATGAATTTTTCTCACCACTACACTTTGACAGCGACACTTTTATCTTACAATTGAATTGAAAATGCAGATTAATTCCTTGGAGAATGATGAACAAACTTTGAAAATCTTTGAAAAAAGTGCAGTGCTAACATAACCTTTGAAAAATTTGGATACTTCAGCCCGAGGTGGACACTCTTTGGTATAGTGATCTTCGTCAGAGATAAGACAAGGATAACGAGGTTTCTGCTTTTCGTCTGATGGTTCGGTTTTTTTTGTTTTATCTTTTAGGAGTTATGTTTTGTTTATTTTTATTCTTTCCTTTATTCTTATTACCAGATTTAGTTTTAGTCGTATATGAATCTACAACATGAATTTCGGTAGAAGTTCCAAGGGAAGAATCTCCTTTAGGCGAATCTGGTAGATTTATTATGGGAGAAGTAGGTTTAGATGACTAATTATTACTCTTTGTAGTGTTAACTGTACCAATGACACAATTTGTAGCATGAGAACCAGAAGGAGTTGCAGTAATTTGACTTGGGCGTGGTAAGTCAGGAATTTTCTCATATAGAGTACCAGACTGTGTGTATACAAGGTATAAGTACTACGCTTGAGCTATGACCTGTTCTTCTGTAACAACACCTCCCTTAGCTACGTCTTCGGTGATCTTTGGAAGTAATGATTTTATGAACCATTTCGCCAAATTTTAATTTGGAATGAAAACCTCCACTAAACATCGTCTATGTCACCATTCGTGTATGTGATCTGAAATGTATGTAGATGTACTATTTTTTAATGAAGTTAAAAGTTTTGTTCCATTGTCATAACGGACTGGAAACTGGAAGTGAGTTGGTAAATATATTGCTAAAGCATTGAAATTATTGAAAGAGCCACGTGGTAATTCGATATACCACTTTTCAGCTAAGCCTATCAACATTCTTTGAAAAAGTCTCAATCGAATGGATTCATCGATTAAGGAGTTAGATGCACACCAAAGATGATAATTCATCACATGATTTGAGGGGTCTTCTCCTGATTTTCCTTAAAAATTAGGTATATCACTGGGCAATGTATTTGGAATTTCTGGCCAGAACGGAAGATAATAAATTGGATCATTCATGAGGCACGACAAATCTGGTAAGTCTAAAGTTGCAATGAATGGTAACCGATGGTTAGGGTCTTGTTGAGAAAGCTTATAACCTTGAGGAACAATACTAGTACCTGGAGGAGGATATCCAAGATAACCTAGAATAGCCTGAGCAGATGGGATTGGAATACCTCCAAGGTATCTAGGGTTAGCCATACCAAACTGAGGTTGAGCTGGTATTTCATATGTGAAACCAGGGTATGGTTGACCTTGGTAGACTGGATTTTGTCATGTTGGTCCATATTGAAATTTCCCTTGAAACGATTGATTCACAAACTGACCTACAAAAGGTTGGCTTGTTTGAATAGTAGTTGCACCAGGTTTTCCTACAGAAGTTTGAATAGTAGACTGAATGGCAGGTCCATTTTGATGAGAATTTACTTGAGGGATTTCCTGTGTAACAGTTGATGCAGTTTTTTGAAGGGTTGTATAAACAGGGACTTGAGAAACTCCAGGAATAGGTGTACTTGGTTGTTAAATAGAAGTTTTCACAGCATATTGGACAAGAGTTCTTGGAATACTCGGACCATCTTTCTAACTACTAGGTACAGATACCTGAGGGGTAATTTGAAGTGCGGGCCAAACATGCTACTAGACTTGGGTATAACCAAATTCTCTGGCTGGCTGACCAAGTTGATTATAAGGTACTTGTACATTAGGTTGCAATTGTTGTTGATTCAATGATGGGTTCCACACAGTACTAATTCCTGGGTAAGGAGCTCCCATTAAAGGTTGTGGTGCATAAGGTTTACCATAACGATTTTGAGGTATTGGAACATAAGTTTGATAATTTGTCGGATAAGTTCCAATAAAAGGTTGACCTCCTTGAAAGGATGGTTTCTCTTGATAAAAAATTTTCCCTTGAGGAGGTTGTTGTCTCTGAACGGGTTGTGGCCCTGGAATAGGGTACTTCCCTTGAATAGGTTGTGCCCCTTACATAGGGTACTACCCTTGAAGAGACTGTCCTTGAGGAGTATAATGCCCCCCAGGCGGAAAATTTCCACCTTGATAATCAGTTGAAGGAAAGTTTCCAGACATCATATAGACTTGTTCCATTGTCAAATTTTTGGTATTAGATTCATTAAGACTAGTTGATTGTGTAAGATTTTCAGAAGAAGGAGATGCTCCTTAGAAAGTACTAGAGAGCGAATGGTATCCAACAGGAACTAATGTACCACCATACAAAAAAGTTTCTGGCAATGAATAAAACATGGATGACTCACCTGACATGCTTAATGAAGACATGTAACTACCTCTGGGTATAAAGTAAAAAATAATGTGGCGTGGTGAATAATTGAGACTTGTGCTATGTAGAAAATCGATAAATTGTTGATACCAAGGGTCTGGTTTAAAAGCACTATAAGGGTAAATCGGTTCACTATACCTTAGATCTAAATATTCTTGACGCGAAGGAATTGTGATCTCTTCTTCTGTGTCAATAATCTCTTCGATACTGATCAGGGCAAGAGGAAAATTCTCAGTAATGTGAAGCTTTACTCGAGGTGAACAAGGACGACTAGGAGTTCAGGCTATGAACTCTGAAGTTGACTCAAATGAAGTAGATTTAGATTCAGGTTTAGATATTTTGGGGTCAATAAGTTGAGTGTCTGATAACTCACCGGTAGCAGACTCAACTGTGATTACATTTGAAATTTTCGGTTGTTCTTGATTTCTTCCTACTGTCTGAGGTTGATTTACTTTTTAATCGAGATGTATTATTACAGATGTTTCCCCTTGTTCAATAGACTCGGTTCCTGATTATTGACCTATTTCATATTTAAGCTTTTCCAATTGACTCGATGTATACTCAGGGGGCTTCCCCTGCATTCTACGGGAGTGTATTGGTAATTCAAACACAGTTAATGTTTAACACGTGAAATCAAAAAAAAAAAATCAACAAAAAACACCTAAGGTCTCTAATAAAACAAGCAATTTGAACACACGCCTACATAATCTAAGAGACAAATCACCCACAAAAATTATGTTTCCATACGAAAAACACTAGTTGGTGATCAGATCCAATGTCATAGAAGTTAATGTGGAAAACTTGGCAGTTGGAACAGTTACCCTGACAACATTCTTAATGAAATATTATGGTGCAAGTCCCTCCACTTATGCCATCTCGAAGTGAAGAGTACCCTCCGGAAAGTCCAAGTGAGTCTAGCCGACGTCTGCTCCAGGTACAGTGGGACCTTCCATCCACCATCACCTTGGGAAAAATCGTAAATATTATGGCCACTAAGGTCACCAACAGAGACAAATTCACCTGGGGGAACAGTCTACGATCTGATATACACGCAAGGGCAGAGTATCAAACTAGATCCCCTTGAAGGCTTCTTGACATGGTAAATCTGAGGTTTTCCAACAAGTGACCCCAGGATCCTCGACAATGATTAATCTGAGGTTTACCATTTGTATTACGTGCGCATCTTCTATATTCGCCAATGAGATAGGTATGATTACCTCACTAGGTCTTACATGATCTCGTGCTTGACTCTTTTAAGAAGAGCTTCCTAGAGTACAAATGCAACAATTGAAGTTCCCTACCACAAGATTCTACTTATTTGTTTTAACTACTTTGGAATGTTTATTACAACCTATTCCAAACACTAGCCTAAGCTATATTGGTGGAATGCACCCTAGAAAATGTAAAATGTATAGATTGATTTTATTAGGCGTTGTCTTGATTTGGTTTTTATTTAACACAAAGGGTATGGAGTTGAAATTTTGATGATGTTGTGACCCAACGCAAAATACTCTAAATGCATCTATTTAACAAATGCAACTCTTTCTTTTCAATGAATTCTATTTAAGAGAAAGTTGAGAGATTTATTGAATTTAAATACAAACTTCCTCATCCATAAAAAAAATCCTTTCTGAAAAGAAGACAATTTAATTAAGAACTAAACTTATAAATATGATCAATTTCTCTTTTCGCATAAATTTTCATTGACAAACAAGTCAAAAACTACAATTTTAACAATTAATCAATTCCCAAAAGAAAGCATTTTTTAAAAACCCCTAAAAATTATAAATTTCAAAATCAAATCAAAATTCTAATTTTGAATCCTAATTAGGTTACCTATGAATGTTGTGTTCATGATTTCACTCAGTTGTTATCAAACTAATAAATTTCTACTTATCTCAGCAGAAATGAAATCACGAAAGACTCCTTGGCGTTGAATCAGGCTTCAGTGATCTAGAAGTTTTTCTAGTTTGCAAAATGAATAAGGAACAAATATTCATAACAGTAAGGTTGGCTATAATCCTGATGGCTCAAGAAGACAAAATCATAAAACCAGTAAGCTAAGGAAAATGAAGGTATCTTCCATACAAAGCAACAATAAACCAGGGCAAACCCTAACTTGTAAAATGAAAATAAGATGATAATCCACACAAGACTCAAAATTACTGAAAGGGAGTTCTCACACAGGATTTGACAACTAGAATAGATCAGGGAAAACTTCAAGAATTTGGTTATCTGCCTCTCAAAGAGAGAAAATTATTTTTTTCAAAATTTTTCCGAGGGTGTGCAGCTTATCAGTTGACAATAGTGCGCATGCACAATTGATTTAACTAAAAATTCGCGCAAGTTGCCACTATGTCTTCCAAAGAAAACCGCGCAAGCAAGGAAAAAGTTGGAAAAAATTAAAATGAGTTTTATTTCTCAGAGATTATAAAAATTTATCTACCCAACCACACTCAAAGAAGTCAAAATCAGAAAACTAAGATTTGAAACTGAATATAAACAAATAAAACTAAACTCAAAATTTCCCCAGTGGAGTCGTGAATTTGTTACGTGGATTAATCCCTCTTGCAGATAAGAGCGATCTCCCTAGTACCCTAACGAGTAACTAGAAACAAAGATCCATTTGAATACCTCTTTTTCTATATTATTTTTATTTTAAGATCATTAGAATAGTAAAGTAGAGAGGACATGCTCCTAACTTGAAATCCAAACATCTGATGTAGCCCTTTGTCCCGTCACTCCAAAGTAGTTCTCCAATGATGAGTAGAACCTGCAATCAAAGAGAAGACAAATAATCAAAGCATATGTAATATATAATAATAAAAAATTACTAATCCAACTTAGTGATCAAGGAATCTAAGTATTGACATTATTCCCATGAATAAAGAAACAAGACAATGAGAAAAAGAGATACATATGTAATATCATAAATTATAAATAGCAATCTTACAACCGGATGCCTTGATGTTGTACAGATTCCTCCCAGGGTCCGAGCAATCGTTCTCCTTCAGTATGATAAGCCTTCCTCTATAGAATAACCAGCATGAAGTCATAGGCACAAAGGTGTGATCTTAAATGTTTCAACAAAAACTCACTTGTATAGAAAGTATGCACTCTATGAACTCTCTTTAGCTTAGAAACTATATAGATCAGTTTCTATCATTCATAATCTACCTTCTCCTAATCTCTGAATCTGAAACTTGAGCTCAATTTATAGGGATATTGAGGTAGTTTTTGTTCCATAAAGAGAGGTATGGATTCCTCTCATGAAGGGATTTTAGTTCCTTGGACCAAGGGATAAGCTCCATGAGTGGAGGGATAAAGCTCGAACTGGTGCAACTCTAGAGGCTTTCAGTTGGGAGAATATTCGACCAACTAGGCTTCAAGAAGTTAATTTTTATTTTTACTTTCTTTTCACAGGGGTGCGCAGGTTTTAGTGGAAAACATCACGGCAGTCATTGTGGCTAATGGAAGGATCATCAACGCATGTGCATGGAAAGGCTAGTAAAATCACGTAGGTAGACTTTTAGGGGTTTTACAGATATTTTCTCCAATTTCCAAGGCTTGATTTAGGGACATCGGTGTTTTTGACCTCTAAGGGAACATGATATAGATGGTAATAGACCCATATGGACAGTAAAATGTCATGGTGACAAAATGACGTGTAAAAACCCTTCTCAACATCCTCCACTTCCATACATAAATACTATGTTATTTTTATTGATAATTTCTCAAGAAATTGTTGGATCTTCTTCATGCATAGTAATGATGAGACATTCACAAAATTTGTAAAATTCAAGGCATTAGTTGAGAAAGAGACTCACAAGACGGCGAAGGCTCTCATGAGCAACAATGGTGGTGAGTATGTTTTGAATTACTTCAACGAATTTTGTACCAAAGAAGGAATTCAAAGAGAATTGACAACTCCCCACAACCCACAACAAAATGGGATAGTTGGGAGAAATAACTGAAGCATTGTGGGAGTTGCAAGAGCTATGTTACATGACCAAGTCCTGCTACTACATTTGTGGGCAGAGGCATGTAACAAAATAGTCTACTTGTACAATCGAAGTCTTCATCAGATTCTTGGTATAATTACATCAGGGGAGGCTCTCTCGGAAAGGAAGTCAGACGTGTCTCCTTTCAGAATTTTTGGAGCCTCTATTTACTACCATCTCTCCAAAGATTTGAGGAAGAAACTTGAGCTGATAACAAAGTTGGGATTTTTTGTGGATTAAATCGAAGCTCCACACGATTACTCGGTGTACTTACCTTCCCTTAGAATGATAGTTTTGTGAAGGGATGTAAATTTTTATGAGGAGAAAGCAATGATATGCTCTCTTGAGAGGGAGCTTCAAATCCAACTAGAAGAGGAGATTTTAGATCCAAAGGATGAGCCTCATGAATTTTTGGAGTAGCGACAAATGGAGGAGCGGAGAGGAGGAATAGTGGACACATCCTCTCAAGCAGAACCATCCAAATAAGGTAGGAAAAGAACCAGTGAAGTTGAAATACTGGTGCAGGATGAGAGGGAGAATGTGGAAGCTCCTTATCTGTGCAGGAAAAGGAGGTCATCTGAGAGGTTCACTGGCTACGTGGCTCTAATGACTGAGCTTATAGAGACTTATCCATCCTATTTTGAGGAATCAATTAAGCAACCAGTTTAGGTTGATGCTATGGTGGAAGAATATGAATCCATCCTGAAAAATAGCATTTGGGAAGTGGTCCCAAGAGCAGCAGATAAATCAATTTTGGTTTCAAGATGGATCTTCAAGGTTAAGCACGTATCAGATGAAAGCATAAAGAATTATAAGGCAAAATTTGTGGCCAAAGGATTCTCTCAAATTGAGGGAACTGACTATGAGGAAACCTTTGTTGTCATATCAAGGTATTGATCCATTAGATAAATTCTTTCACTAATTGCATAGATGGGGTGGAATATCCACCAAATGGATGTAAAAAAAATATTTCTCAATGGTTTTATTGAGGAGTAAGTGTACATAGAGAAACCAGAAGGTTTTGAGACATTTGATCAGCAGTCTCATGTGTGTAGACTCAGGCGAGCATTGTACGGTCTCAAACAGGAACCCTGAGCATGGTACACTTGGATCGATAGTTATCTCAATGGATTGGACTTCACCAAAAGTGAAGCTGATGCGAACCTCTATCATATTTTGGTAGAAGGTAAATTTCTTATCATTTTTTATATGTTGATGATTGAATATTGACGGGTGATAAGCAGTTGATAATATCTTGCGGGGATGACCTTGCAAGAGAATTTGAGATGAAATACATGGGTCTCATGCACTACTTCCTCGGGCTGGAAGTATGGCAAGGTGATGGGGAATTATTTGTGTATCAAGGAAATTATACCACCAAGATATTACAAAGAGTTTGCATGGACATTTGTAAGCCCATCGAGACACCTCTAGCAACCAACTGGAGGAAGGAGGATGCCACTTCAGGTGAAGAGGTTGATGGTACCATTTACCAGTAGCTAGTTGGTTCACTGATGTATCTAGTAAACACACAACCACATATGTGCTATGTATTCAACCAACTGAGCCAAGCTATGGTTAGGCCGACCAAATTGTATTGGAAGGAAACTAAGCATGTTTTACGGTACCTCATAGGTACTACCCAGTATGGATTATGGTACGGACAAACAATGGGAGTGAAGTTGTGTGGCTTCACTAATGCAGATTTGGAAGGGAGTCGATCTAACCAAAAGAGTACATTAGGTGGGATTTTCAGTGTTGGGTCCACAACAATTTCCTAGTACTACAGGAAGCAGAGGTCTATGGCACTTAGCTCGATAGAAGTTGAATACATAGTTGTAAGTCAAGAAACATGTGAGGAAATATGGATAAGAAAGATACTTGTGGGACTGTTTGGTTAGGATATGGATCCAACTGTGATTTATTCTGATAATCATAGTTGCATTAAGCTCTATGAGAATTTGGTATTTCATGATCGATCCAAGTATATAGATATTTGGTATCATCATTTACAGGATTGTGTGCAAAGGAGGAAAATGTTTCTACAATACATTCCTACAGAGGAAGAAGATGTTCACATCTTGAAAAAGGATTTTTCAAGAGGGAAGTTCGAATTCCATAGATGCATGATAGGGGTGGTTGATAATCCCTTTCTTGCTAAGATGGTGTTGATAAGTGTAGCAAGAAAAAGCCCAATTTGAATTAGCCTTGGTCAAATTGAGAAAATTTTGAAATTTCGACATCAACAGAAAACTTTGAGGCCATTAACTAAGGTTGCATGGCTCTTGTCACTTATTTAGCTCAGTAAGTTTGAATTAGTGGGCTTGGAGTTCATTTTTCATGTGTTGATTGCTAATTTATACCAATCCATTTCAATTATTTTTAGTTGTACTTTGTTAAACTAGTTCTAACAGTTAATAGAACTAGTTGGATGGCAGTTGTGCAGTTGGACAATAGTGTAACTCAGATATCATCTAGTTAACCAATCAATCAACCAAAAATAGATCATGCATGCAAGGAATTTGAATTTCTCAACTATGGTGGAGATTCCAAGGCTGTATAACTTTAGTTGTAGACTAATCTTAAGTGTACAGGTGTTGCATGCAATCAATGATCAGTCCTTGGGAATTGCACAATCATTTTAGAGGAAATTCCTAAAGAATAGGGGCTAATTTCCTTAAGATTTTCGCAAGGAAATAGGAGCTCATGTGGCGGCAGAAATTGACTAAGTCTAGATCAGAGCTTCTCATTGAGCAAAGAGAACAATTATTCTTTTACAGGTTGAGCTCAGAGCTAGAGCCATAAATTGTAATAGACTATCTATTCATCTTATTAATGCAATCAATATTAAGGGGTTTTTACCATTTGGTTTCCCCTATATACATTTGTGTACTTGTGTATGTGATTTTTTCATGTTTGTGAATGTTGTTCTAAATTTTGAATTAATTTCCGTAGAGCATTAGAGTATAATTGTGTCTCTTGATCTATATTAAATTTGATGAGAAATTGCAATTCTATCACCTTATTTCTACAGAGATAGTGTACATTTATCATAAAGCGGGACAATGTCCCATCATTATAGTACCATTGTATCTCCATGATCAGGTGCTCAAAATTATTCTCAAAAATGAAAGTTGTCGAAATGGTGTGGAACCTAAACGACCATGTGTTTCTCGTCGTTTTGAATACGGCACGACTCATTTCGCCAAAAACCGACACGGTATTCTCCCATAAACGTGTTCTGTTTGTTTTCCAAATAGGTAAAGTTTTGGAAAATTTGTGCAGGTTTCCCAGTCAGCAGTACGTACAGCTGACTGAGCATGGTTGACTAATCAGGTTGTGCCACTTTTCTGCATTTTATGGGTGCTTGTTGACATTTTTTCATTGGTTGGGATGGTCACCAACCACATGCTATCACATGGCCCAACCGAAGGCTGCCATGTGGCAACATGGGAGCCACCAAAATTATGTTTAAGGCCAAAGTGCACCACGACTGGTTCGAACACCAAACCTATCATCAAATAGTGCAGCGATTTACCAATGGACCACCATTATTCCTTGTTAAATTTTATGGTGCAAACCTTATTTAAATTTTTAATGCGTGGAGTTTGGGGGTAAGGGGCTAGGGCTTAGTGCCCCCCCACCCCCCCCCCATATGTGCACACCATGCGACCATTGTGCTGGAACCTTGGGCGCGGAAGTAATAACCACCGCCCATACTACCACAGTAACCCATGTGACACCGCTACCACCGTGACCACCAACGATTAGGGTAACCATCTGATTTTTTATTAAAAAAAATAGTATGGTGCCAATGCATTATGGTTTAAAATGTGGGATTATGGTGTTATTGTGAAAATTAAGTGTCCAACAATTTCGCCAGAAATTGCGTGAAAATATTGCTTGGTTGGACGAAATTAGGGCAAAATTGTAGGACAGGTCTAGATTTTGGGGAATTTATGGTACGGTTAGTAGAAAAACTAGTGAGGCTCATAACTTGTTCAATTTTTGACCAATTTTGGAGCAGAAAGAGGCTAGACAGGAATTTTTGGGTGTTCTGAAGCTGATGGAACATGTTTTGAAGCCATTTGTGCATTGTAAATGTATTTAATCATCATTTTGAGCATAATGAAAGAGGGCCAAGCCATTGGAATCTAGACCAAGGAGACGTAGCCCAGGAGGGGTGAACTCCTTCATCATTTGTTTTGTTGTGATTATTTTTATGGTGTATTTATCTGTTGTTTCTGCATATTTCAGAGTTTATTTTCATGCTTTATGTGTTTAAAAATTAACATAAAATCTCACAAAAACTCATTTGTAACACTTGAAATTAACAAACCCTCAAGCACATTTTCATTAAGATCTCATACAGATCAATTTTGGTATCAGAACTTAGGTTTCCTTTGTTGTTGTGAGGATTTAATTGTTTGCAAGTGTCTATGATGCTTATAAGGTTGAATCTCAAGAGAGGAGAAGGAAATATTGTGGTTGTAAGTCCTCAAGTTAGGTCAAGGACAAGGAGAGCAAGTTTTCCACAATCTCCACCACTAATTCCTCCTAAAATTGTAGTTGAAGCTTCAACAAGCATGTCTCATGAAGGAGGAGTTGATAATATGTCAAATGAAGAAATACTTTAAGAAAATATTTCTTTGGCATGGCTGAAATGGTGAAGGTTCTCTATGAAGAGATAACTTCAATATTGCAAGGTGAAAGTTCCAAGCCTTCAAAAGGAGAGGATTATTCTAAAGGAAAAGAAGGAGATGCTGACAAGCCTTCAAAAGGAAATGGTGACGAACCACCCACTTCTCCACCATCATCTTCACCTCCATCCTCACCTTCATCTTCTTCCTCTTCCACAACCACTGTTACTCAAACACATCCACATACCCCAAGGGTGCAGGGTAAAACTCCCTTATTAAAACTTGATATCAAATTCGAACTACCTATGTATAATGGTGAAGTGAATGCTGAAAAACTTGATAATTGGGTTCGTCAACTTGAATTTTATTGCAGGATACAAAACATCAAAGATGATGAAACACAGATTCAGTTGGCTTCATTAAGGTTGGAAAGTGCTGCTTTGATTTGGTGGGAATCCAAAACATAATAAGATATGAAAAATCATGGTAAGGTCTCAACCTCTTGTATATATATTTATTGCTGCAATTAGAAGACAATTTTATCCATTAGCTTATATGCAAAAGGCTATTATTGATTGGTATAAATTTACACAACTAAAGGGTCAAAGTGTGCAAAGCTACACTCAAGAATTTAGAAGAAGGCGTTTGATATTAGGTGTAGACTTGAATTCACAAGACACATTGTTAAAATATATTGGAGGCTTACACAATTATTTAAGGCACATTATCCCTATGTTTAATCCTACAAGTTTAGATGAGGTTTGTGTCCAGGAAACACATCTTGAAGCAAGAGGGAAAAACATTTCACAAGAGGGTAGCAAGAAGCCATTCACAAGTGGAGACAAGGGTAAGAGTAAGTTCAAAGGTAAAGGAAAGAATAATGCATCTGTCAAGAAGGAAGGAGAAAAATTAACATGCAAACATTGTTCCAAAGAGGGTCATGATGAAGCTCATTGTTGGAAGCTTCATCATGAGATGAAACCAAATAAGTTTAACAAAAAAGGGAAGCAAAATACAACTGCAACTACACAACATGACTTAGGCTCTGATTCGATAAATGAAACAAATATAACATCAATGGGAATGAAAGATAAGGACATAGAAAGCACTAGATCTTCAATTTGTCCTAATGATACTCAAGATGAGAAAACTAGAATTAAATTTTTCCATATTCGGGTTATTTCAATGCACACCAAAATTGATACATTCTTTTATAGTGGTTCACAAGAAAATTTGATTTCCAAATACTTAGTCAAGAAATTAAACTTAGAGATCATTCCTCATCCAAGACCTTATCCTTTAGGTTGGATATGCAAGAATGGAAACTTACAAGTTATGAGGAAATTCATACTTAGATTTTCAATTATAGCAAAATTTGTTGATGAAGTTGAACTTGGTGTAGTTCCACTTGATATTTCCATAATTGTTTTGGAAATCCCATATTTGTATGATAGGAAAGCTATTTTTCATTGCCATGAAAACAAGTATCACTTGTTCAAATATGGCATAGAGTACATTGTTAGAGAACATCGACAGAAACTAAATCTTTCACTTGTAAATTCCGGACAAATGAAGAGACGCATTAACTCTAGCAAGAATTTTGTGCTTTTGATGGTAAAAAGAAAGAATGATGTTGAAAATGAATCTTTCAAGGTTGTGACACAAGATTGAAAACTGATTTGGTTGAGGTTGTTAACCAATATGATGATATGTTTCAAGATCCAAAAGGATTGCCACCCAAGAGGGGAATCCAACATGAAATACAATTGCAGCAATATTGTCCTCTTCCTAACATTTCCATGTACAGGATGTCAGTGATGGAAAGTGCATAAATTAAAAATCAAATTCAAGATTTTTTGGACAAAAGGGTCATCAAACCAAGTACTTCTCCATGCATGTCACCTATTGTTTTGGTGCCAAATAAGCATGGAACATGGTGCATGTGTGTGTACTTTCACGCATTGAACATAATTACGGTAAAGAATCATTACCCACTTCCTATAATAGATTATTTACTTGATCAATTTAAAGATGCAAAGTATTTTAATAAGTTTGACTTAGGGAGTAGCTATCATCAAATTAGAATTGTTGAAGGTGACATATGGAAGAAAATATTCAAAACAAAACAAGGTTTGTTTGAATGGCTAGTTATGCCTTTTGGTCTTTGTAATGATCTAGCTACCTTTATGCTTGTGATGAATGATGTATTGAGGCCATTTCTAGATGATTTTGTGATAGTCTACTTAGGTGACATCTTGATTTTCAATAAATATCATGAAGAACATCTCATGCATGTCAAAAATGTACTTGATATCTTGAAGAAAGAATAGTTGTTGTTATAGATGTCAAAGTGTGAGTTTGGAAAAATTTATTTAGTGTATTTGGGTCATATTGTTGGAGGAGGTGAATTGAAAATAAATCCCTCCAAGGTTGATGTAATTTTTAATTGTCCAAAGCCCAAAACAGTATGGAGGTAAGAAGATTTTTTGGAGCATCCCAATATTCGAGGAAGTTTATTGATAACTTCTCTTCTATAGCAGCTCCATTGCATGCATTGACAAGTGTGAAGAAGGTGTTCTAGTGGGGAGGTAAACAACAAAAGGAATTTGATGCATTGAAATAAAATGTCAGTTCAGCTCCAGTACTTTCACTTCCAGACTTGAGATATTCATTTCATATTCATACTTATGCTAGTGACTATGGCGTGGGTGTGGTCCTTCCTTGATATAGATAGTAATTTCTAAATGCTTCATATCAATTTGACAGACCTGAATATACTTGTGAAAAAATGGTTCTCCCTATCCCTACTAGACCTGTTTCATAGGGAGGGGTTCCTATATGTTGCTAATAATCCAATGAGTTAGCAATGATCATTTCTTATCTCTTACTTTTCTAATGAATTGAAATACAATTGTTAAATAACATTAATAGGGGGAAGTATTGGTGAGTTTCCCAGTCGGGGAAGCAGGTTGCATGATAGAAACACTAGCTAAGAGGAAAGCCCTTCATTACTCACTTTATGAATGATGGAAATGTAACGAAAAATAGAAGTAGGTTTTTTCTTTATATGGAGTTATGATTGTCGACTCCTTGATCTCTCTCTCACTATCTTTTACTGAAAAATCATAAGATGAAGAAGTAGTACTTCTCAAGTGATTAAGAGGTGTTACAAGATTGGGTTTACATTTTTTTGATGAGCCGGAATCTTATTTTATTCTCATCTCAATTAATATGGAAGGTTGGCTTCACCGTAATGAGACGACTAGTATATTTGATAAGGATTTGGAGGGTTGAATGGGCTTGTTGATGATTTAATGGGACGTTAATGAGTGCCAAACAAGTCAAGATAATAATACCACTTTTTGAATTTCCTTTTATTTATTTTCAATTTATATTAATAGTTTCATTATCGAAATGCATGAACTAGGCCAAGACTTAGACCTCAATATCTCGTACCTTAACAAACATTTTAGTTCCCTTGCACACATTATATCTACTATATTTTGTCCATTTTAATCAAATAGGGATGACCAACATTGTCTATAGACAACATGGACTACAATGGGGGGGAGGGACTCATTGGTCTTCCCAATGAATTTGGGAATAAAATATGGTTCAAATTTTTCTAGGGTAGTTCGATCTTTCTACGTGCATTCCATACATATTTCATAGGAAACTAGAGGTAGGGAGAGGATAACTATAACCAATCAATGGGATAATGGTAGGAAATTACCATTTTCAACCAAACACACAACATGTGCCAAACTATTCTTGATCAAACACACACACTAATTGTGGGTTGACTCGGTCTCTGCTTGTTTCATGCTTCTCTAAAACCTAAACGTAAGACTTCTTGAATCTTATCCTTCAAGCATTTCTACTACTCCATTTCCACCTAATGAAATTGGTATTGGAATTAATAGAGAAAGAATCAAGCATTATATTATGGACATAACCTATAGTTTAACATGAACTATCTAGTATAGCTCTTTCCATAGCCTATAGTGAGGGCGGGTAAGCAATGTTAGACAAGAACTGGGGTGGGAGGCCTTATGTAAAATATAGGGGGGAAATGAAATAAATTGACTCCAAGATCAACCTTCTATACTAGGTAGATAGGCCGTAGATAGGAAAGGAAGTGAGGGCTTCTTAATAGAATGAGACCTCCTTCGTTGGCACCATAGCTCTGGTCTATCTCATAATTTTGCAAACAAACTGAGTCTTATTAATGGAATGCCCATACTTGGAAAGATGACAATTGAATTTAAGCCAAGTTCTAGGTTGATCAAGAAACTACCATGGAAATGTTCCAATATTTGACAAATAAGACCAATTTATTATGGAAGAGACAATAAGTAATTGACACAATGAGTGGTGCCAACCAGGAATAAGTCATTTCAATTTAGGTTTTACTCAACACAATGACTTAGGAGGAGCCAATCATATATGAGGAAACTAAGAATAGAGGATACCATAAAAGGAAAAGAGTGAGGATAAAGGAGAGGAAAATATACCTCGAGTGAGTCCAAGATGACGAGGATTCCCTTCCTTTTACAATTCCCTACACAATTTCCTCTTAAGGGGGCTTGATTGAGTGTGGTTCACCCTTACCTTCCACTTGGCACAACGATCCAACAATGAATGTTTCACTTTTTATATGATTTTTCATGTGACATTTTGCAGCTACGGTTATCATCCCCATACAAACCTTCATGTGTATTCTATTACAGAAAATATGGCCTTTCTCATGGTTTTTCTCTACAAGTCTTCAAGTTATTTTTAACCTTAATTGATTTAATAGTTCCATAACAAATGGTTTAAGAAGTGGCTTTCTTCTTCATTTAGGTAGGTCTGGTGTCCCTTACTCTATGCTCAAGTAAGGTAGAACACTTCCTAATCATTTCCTCCATGTGCCTCTATGAATGCGAGTCTTACTAGCACTATACACCTTATTCGCATTTAGCCAGTACCAATATGGGATTTATTTGGGAATGAGGTGCTTATTAAAGGGAGCAAGGTGGTTATTCAAATGGTTTGGGAACTCAATGTAGAAATTTTAATACAATTATGTATTGTCTGGATTCTCCTTATCTAACAATTATATGCCACTATTAAATACAGGACCCTTCTACTAAAATCTTTGCGGAAATTTAATCGCCAATTGCAAACACATGAAGAAAGATCAATCACGCATAACACAGATGTTTTTACAGGGAAAGAATAAAGCTACAAACCCAATTTTCATATATTATGTATATATCATGGATCATGAAACAATCTCATACAAAACTCTAATCCAAGAGCTCTCAGTACAATATACAATCGTCTCACACTATCATACAAAAATTGGCAAATACATGTGCCAATTTACTACCTCCTGGCAGCCTACCTCCACTACGCAATCCCTACTAATCACAATCCCTGAATGAATGAGATCCTACCTTGTCTTGACTGCGCAATCCTCATTGGCATCTCCATTGTGTGTGTGGTTGCAAGAGTGCACCCACTAATGTCACAACTGACAGTCAAATTGTCCCTTTCACCTATCTCTCAACTGGGTCTCCACTGGATCTAACATGCATGTAGTTAACAGTAGTAAATCTTCAGTTGCATGTGAGATCACTCCATGTGAATTAATTTATTATTTGATTCACTGATCTCTCACTAGTGTATCTTTAGTTACAAATAGTTACAACTAGCACAACTGAGTTTAACTCACTTAACTGAGTTAAACTACTTTACAACTGACATAACTACTCATCCAACTCTGTTACAACTTTGAATCACTCAATTACAACTAAGTCCACTTGCATGTCCCACCAACCAACCTTAGAACTCGAAATTCCTTCAGCTAACTAGTTTGCCACATCAATTAACTGAAATCAAGTGCTTCAAAAGAATAGATTATTATTTATTGTCTAATTATTATTAAGAGATAATGATAATTGACATGCATTCTATTTTTAGACATGCAATCTATAAATAGACTTCGCCCATGCATCTAAAAATAGAACCTCATCTATAAATAGAATTTGCTCAACCATATATAAATAGACTCCCGCTATAAATAGAATTTGCTCACCATTCTAAAAATAGACATACACCTAAAAATAGCTTGTGGGCCCCACCTAGTGTAGGTGCTTAATTTTCACTAGTATCATCATCTGGTTGAATCTCGACACTCAACACATCAAAAATTGTCCTTTATGGATTAGGAACTATTGCAGGGACTACTTTTTATTAATTGATTACCTTTTCTAAAAAAAGAGAGGCTCAATAGGATGAGTCAGGTAGAAATGATAGTTTGTTTCCCTACCCCTTGATCCTCCTAGAGGTTAGTCCATCAAAAATCATGGAATTTCCCACTTTTGAGAGATTCTTTAGAGCTCAATGATAGCTTGAACCTCAAGCTAGGTAGGCTTGAAATTCTCTCTTTAAGGGTGTTAATAGATCATAGGTATGTCTTGCCTCATATTCACTTTTAAGGGCTATGACTAGTAGTGGACCCTACTCTACTTACACCCTCATGATTGTTTCCTTCACCATTTGTAGAGGGTTCATAGATTGATAGTCACAAAGGTTAAATAGCACATATGGAGAGGGGAAATACAAGGCAAGAAGATGATCATATTGGATTCCAATTGATCGTTCTAATTTGATGAATTAAATGATGATTCAAATGAATAAGTAGATGATCCAATTCCAACAATGGCTCTGTTTACCTTGTTATTCCTTCCATATTGTTTGGGAGGGTTAGTTTAGACAAGGGAGGAGAATCTAGATCAAAGTCATAGAGGATCACATCAAGAGTTACTTTTCATGTTTGACATCCTTGAGGATTGATTAATAAGTGATTGTGTTTAATCAATTTTTGGAAATCAACTACAAGTAAGGAAGGACTGGATCCAAAATATTTAGTCATCACCTCCTATATACCTCCCATTTCTCAAATAGAAAAGTGTTCGTCTCAACGAACCAAATCGCCAAACTAACCTTGATACAAAGAAATCCCTACCTAATATATTATTCAACACATTGAGTTCATTTCTTCTCTTCAGTCGATTGATAACTCTGAATAAGTCCCTATCTATATATAGGTCAAAGGTAGGGACTAAATCCATATCATCCATTAATTAGAGTTAGGACTATGTACCGGATCGAAAGAAACTTGTTGTATCAGAAAGAAAATTAGTATCATGAGACTTCAATAGTTTACATAGTAAAGGAAATGACCACCAACTCCTGTTTTTACCTTCATTAGAGGCTTTGTCCATGTCAATTATAATATAAAATGTTTTATTTGACTCATGAAGTGTAAACCAATTGGTTTGTGTGGGGTTTAGTGAAAAAGTTGAGGATAAAAGCCACCTTGGGGGGAATTAAATTATTCCAAGTGGTGTCCAAACACCAGTAGACACATCGCTTTTCCATTAAACATTAAGGTTAACCCTAATAGACACAACCTAATTATGATTTAAAAATAAATCAAAATCAAAATAAAAATAAAATCAAAAATCATATCATGTTCTACAAATTTCATCAATATTTTAGTTAATATTAATTGGATAGTTGAAAGATGATAATTGAATACATTTAACACGTGTAGAATTGGGATTAAAACTCTCAGTTGTATCAATAGTAGATTATGCTAAATACTTATAGTTATTTGATGTGTTGAATCTAATAGATTCCTAAAGTTTCCTATTTAGAGGATCACAGCAATTAATTGCGCATCTGGTGTAGTGGTATCATAGTACCCTCCCACGGTACTGACCAGGGTTCGATTCCCTGGATGCGCACGAATATAAGAATTACCTTTTGCATTTCAGGACACGTTCTTCGGAGGAGTTACTGACTGCTTCCCGGGTGCAAATGATTCTGGAATTAAAAGAAAATTTGGAGTGAAGTTTAACTATGCATATTTTTTTATAAGGAAACTGAATTTATTTATAAATTTGAAAATACATTTTAAATAATAAAAAATTATATATATATATATATATTTTTTTTTAAATTATGTTTTTCGGAAGAGTCACTGACTGTTTCCTGGGTGCAAATGATTCTGGAATTAAAAGAAAATTTGGAAAATTTGGAGTGAAGTTTTCTAAGTTTAACTATGCATTTTTTTTATAAAGAAACTGAATTTATTTATAAATTTGAAAATACATTTTAAATACTGTTTCCTGGGTGCAAATGATTCTGGAATTAAAAGAAAATTTGGAGTGAAATTTTCTAAGTTTAACTATGCATATTTTTTATATAGAAATTTTGAAGGAAACTGAATTTATTTATAAATTTGAAAATACATTTTAAATAATAAAAATTATATTTTTTAAAAAAATTATGAATTAATACAATATTAAATCATTTTAAACATTGAAAATGTACAATCTCTTCAATTTTTTTATAATTGAATTAATATAATATTATTAATTTTATATAAAATATAAATAAAATTCAATAACATATCTAAATAATATTAAATAGAAAAATTTTATTAAATCTAAAACTTTTGTAATCCACGTTTTACATAAATATCTTTTAAATTAATTATACACCATACCAATGTAATAATATTATTAAAAAATACAAACAATAAACATATATTGCGGAAAATTTTGTTCTAAAATGCAGTCAGTAAACCTACACTATGCATTGTTTATGATAATATTGTGGAAAAACGTTGTCTTCTGTTGTTAATGAGCGGTCACTAAAAGCACAGTGCATCGGTCGTAAATGATTGTCATAATACTGCGGAAAGGGTTGTTACCTAAGGTTGTTGGATGAATATTTTCAAGTTTTAGTTATGCAAATATTGAATAGGATGGTTATCTCATATTATATATTTATTATTATAATTTAATTGTATTGTATTTCTTTGTGTTATAAGTTTATTTTAATTTTAATTTAAAAATGAATTTTAAGTATTAAATTTAATATAAAGAAAATAATTTTAAATAAAAAATTATACATAATTTATATATTTTTTAAATATTTTAATTTTAAAAAACGTTGTTGAAGTCTTAGAGTTGTTGCTCCCGTGAGATTGTGCGCGGCTAGGGTTCTTCCGTCATCATGGAGGCCTTGGGCTTGACCCAGGCTCCCCCGCCTCCTCCTCTGCCATCCGTAGAAGAGGCTTTCAAATCCTTGCTGGCCTCGATGCCAAAGAAGAAGAAATCTGAGGCTGCCAAATTCGTGAAAAAATTGGAAAACATTCTCGAAATCTCTCTTCCTCCGGATGGACCGATCCAAGTCGCTTTGTCTCTTGCAGATCGGACCCTTGTGGGACAATTTACTAGCCTTTGGCCCTCGCCAAAAACCATGGAGAACTGGGTTGTCAAAAACTGGACACCCCTGATCAAGAACAGTGTAACCTCATACTTTTTGGGGAGGGGATATTTCCTGTTTGAAATCATCACAAAAGAGGACAAAGAGATGATCTTTCGAAATGGACCCTATTTCATGGGACCCCAGGGCCTTTACCTCAACAAGTGGACGTCGGATTTCGATCCAGCAGTGGATGTCCCAACATCGGTCCCAGTTTGGGTCAGGTTGCCGAATCTCCCAGTGCACTGCTGGAACTGGGATTCTCTGAAGCACATTGGAAACACCCTGGGAAAATTTATTGATCGGGCAAATAATAAAGATCAATATGACTATGCCCGGATATGTGTCGAGGTGGATCTAGAAGTGGGATTGCCGGAGGCAATAAAAATTAAAGTAGGAAGTTGGACACATGTGGAAAAGCTAGACTATGAGCAACTTCCATTCAAGTGTCGGAAATGCCATGTCTACGGTCACTTTGCTAGAGGATGCCCGAGCAATGGAGAAGCTGAGAAAGGCAAGGAGGAGGGTTGGAATCAGATCAAGCGGTCAAAGACCTCCTATAAAGCCCCCAAATCTGGAGTTCAAAATGGTAAAGGCCCCGTGGCGGCTTATGCCCAGCAAGCCCCTCCCCCAAATGGCCAGGAATACAATTTTGCATCGTTAAGCTCAGCCTCAGAGGAAGTGCAGGAGGTCGAAATACAAAAGAAAGCCCCCCCTGACAAAGGAACTACCTCAAGCTCGAGGCAAGGAGAGAATGCCTCAAAAAGGCCTAAAGAGAAACATGCAGAAGTAGATGAGGAGGAACAAGACACGGAGGAATCAGAGGAGGAAGGAGAAATAGGGGAGTCTCAAATTTCGGCTAGAAGATCGACAAGAAGTCGAAAATCTACCCGGGAAAAGAGAGAGCAGGAAACCTACAAGGATAAGCTCCAGGGAAATCAGCCTACTCTCAAGAAACTCCTTGCTAAAACTCCAAAGACGACTAGAAATCAGATCCAGGGCTCCAAGGGAGCTCCTCACTCTCAAAAGAGTAAACGATGAAGATCGTCCCCTGGAATTGCAAAGGTATGGGGAGAAAAGTGAAGGAAGAAGCCTTAAGAAGTATACAAAGGCTAGAAACCCCAGACATTCTATTAATCCACGAGACAAAAATGGAGGACAAAGGGAATGGACAGACGGTTTCTTCTCGAGGAGCCTCTGGTGGATTGGGCTCTCTCTGGAATAGCAACAAGTTCACGAAGGTCACTGAGATCTTAAATACTCATTGGTTGTTCCTGAAACTCCAGCATCTCGACACAAAGGATATTCTCTCTCTCTTCAATGTGTATGTCCCTGTGAACGCAGGGGAAAAGAAGGCTTGTTGGGACTCTATCAGAAACCTGGTAGAATTAGAAAACCTTGAAAACACTATTATTGTTGGAGACCTAAACCTCACCTTGCATTCGTCAGAAAAGCGAGGAGGCAACATCATAAGGAATCCGGCAAGGGAATGGATGGAGGATCTCATGCAGGATTGGGACGTGCTCGAGATCAAGCCCTCCACTGGTAAGTTTTCTTGGTCAAACAAAAGAGTCGGTCCGAGACACATTGCTGCAAGGCTTGATAGATTTCTAGTACATAGCTTCTTTCTCCTTTTAGGACTTGAAGCTAGAATGTATATTCTCCCTTGTAGTGCATCTGATCATAAACCTATTAAATTAGAGCTGCTACCCCAAAAGTATTAGGGCCCTATTCCATTCATATTCAGCCCTCTATGGATTAAGGACCCTAAATTCCTGAATAAGGTCAAGGAATGTTGGAGGACTCCTGTCAAGGGCTCCCCATTTTTTGTTTGGGAAGAAAAACTCAGAAGATTCAAGATTGTTCTAAAACTTTGGGCCAAATCCCTTCAAAATCTAGCCTTCGAAATAAAACAAGCTCAAATCAATCTTGAACTTCATCAATCTCAAATGGAAGAAGCTGAAATAATAAAAGAAATCCTAAATAAGGAGGCAGAATTACAACTCAAGTTTCATAAGGCATGTCTGTCGGAGGAAGAATACTGGAGACAAAAATCTTCTAGCCTTTGGCTTAAAGTGGGAGATATAAATTCCTCCTTCTTCCACAAACAAGCCCAAGCGAGAAGAAGCTTCAACTCCATCTCATAAATCAAAGAAGAGGACACAATACACAAGGACTTCAATAACATCAAAATAGCAGTGTTTACTCATTTTAAAAATCTCTTTAGTGAAGATGGGGGGAGGGACAGCAGTTCAAATTTGTTAGATGAGGTTCCTTCAAAAATCACTGCTAGGATGAACCAATTCCTTGAAGCTAAAGTCACCAAACAGGAAATTAAGGTGGCCCTTTTTGCCATGGACCCTGACAAAATGCCCAGTCCAGATGGATTCACAGCCAGATTTTTGCAAGTCTGTTGGCGGATAGTTGAAAATGATCTGTATAAAATGATCTTGAAATCCCAAGCCTGCCAGAAAATTGGGGGTATCACCAATTCTGCCTTTCTGGCACTCATCCCCAAGGAAAAGGGAGCCAATGTCTTCAACAGATTTCGCCCAATTTCGCTTTGTAACATAGGCTACAAGTTGATTACCAAGGTGATTGCCAATAGAATGAAAAGTATCCTTCCAAACATCATCCCGGAGAACCAAGGGGGATTTGTTCTCGGAAGGCAACTTGTGGACAATTTCATCTTAGTTCAAGAGGCGATCCATTCAAGACCGCAGCGTAAAGAAAAGGGCATGGTTGTCGAATTAGACCTAGCAAATGCCTTTGATTGTGTTAGAAACAACTTTCTCTTGGAGGTAATGCACAAGTTTGGGTTTGGGTCTAACTTTATAAATTGGATCCGGGCTTGTATTTTTGAGCCTTGGATTGCCCCGTTGGTGAACGGAAGAGCTACATAATTCTTCAAAGCAACAAGAGGACTTCATCAGGGGTGTCCTCTCTCCCCCCTTCTCTTTGTAATCCAAGCTTCTGTTCTAAGCTTCTACTTGGACAAGAAGCAGTCAAATCAAGAGATCATGGGCTTCAACATTGCAAGAGGGGTCAAAAGCATAAATCATGCTCTTTTTGCAGATGACTCTATTTTGCTGGGGGCTGCCTCTATTCTTACGGCATCAAGATTCATAGAGGTGTTGGATGAATTCTGTGAAACAACTGGCAGCATCTTAAACAAGGGCAAATGCCACATTTACTGCTGGAACACTTCTGCCAGCATTCTCTATGCAATCTCTAGATGTATGGGCTTTGCTGCATCGGAAAACTGGACATCGTTCAAGTATCTGGGCCTCCAAATCTTTCAAAGAAGCGCCTTCAGCAAATATTGGCTCCCTCTACTCGAAAAATTCAAGCTCAGGATACAGGCTTGGGGCTTCTCATGGCTTAATCTCACAGGTAAGTCGGTTCTTATTAAATTTGTGCTTAGTAGCCTGCCTATTTTTCAATTTTCTGTTATGCTCGCCCCCTCAGGTATCCTCAGAAAAATGGAGGAGTTTATTCGAAATTTCTTCTGGAAGGTGGGAAGACATAATGAAAACATAATTCCTTTGGTAAACTGGGACAAGGTCACCAAGCCTTTGATGGAAGGAGGTCTAAGTTTTAAATATCTCTGTACACAAAACATCGTCATGGGAGCTAAAGTCATCTGGTGTCTTATAGCTCCCAATCCTGGTTGGGCCCAAAAGGCATTGTGGAAGAAATATTTTCATGGTTCCAGAAAATGATGCCTTGACAGTCCTAGCACAAAGGTTGGTTCGCAACTCTCCAAGCTTTGGGTCAAAGCCACCCCCCTGATCAATCTAAATGCATCCTGGATCCCAGGCAATGGAAAGAATACAAAAATCTCGGAGGATCGAATCATGGATAACCCACCCCTTGCTGAATCAAATTCCCTTCATGCGTTGCGGAGTTGGATGACTAACGCAGGCTATAAAACTCTTTCAGACATTTCGACTTGGAAATAAAATCACTGGCATAGCTGGCAACGAATCCAAGTCCCATTAGAGCTAATACATGACTTTGACGAATTTCTGAAGCTGCTCAAAGGAAAGGCGCCAATCCATGAGAGGAGAGCCAACAAACGTGGCTGGGGTCCTCAATCGGGCTCATACACTATGGTGTTGGGCTATAAAAAAACTGAAGGAGCTTCCTTACATTCCTCTAAACCCAGCAACATGGAAAGGGCTCTGGAGACTCAAATCCATCCCAAAAATCGATTTATTATGTTGGTTAATCTGCCATAACAGAATTCTGACAGAGGATAGCTTAAATACCAGAGGCTTCTAGGGACCTTCCAAATGTTGATTATGCAGTGAGAATGAGGAAAATGTTGGCCATCTCCTGTTGAATTGAAATTTTGCAGAGGAAATCTGGCAAGACATTCTGAGTCCTTGGAAAAATAATATTAATTTCCCCTCCTAAATCTCTGACTTATTTGCTAATTGGCTGCAAATTTTTCCAGGGGAACTTCCAAAGAACGAAAGCTTCAAAGCTGCCTGGCTCACCTTGCCAAAGATCATTTGCTGGCAAATTTGGCTGGAGAGAAACATGAAAATTTTTAGGGACAAAGGACGGGATGTGAAAATTATCATTGTCAAAATTAAATGTCAATTGAAAGAAAGTTTGGGGGATCAGCTTGAGGACACTAATCTAAGATAGCAAGATCTGGATTGGGGCGCTATGATGGGCCTCAAGTTTTCTGAAACTGTAAGACGAAGCAAGCCATCATTTGAATGGCAAATCAAAAGCAAGGAGAGAGACTTTTCAACATGGTCCAACAATAAATCTAAACCTTCTCTTTTCTTTGACGGGGCTGCCAAAGGCAACCCTAGCCTTGCTGGTGTTGGAGGAGTAATCAAGAACATTGAAGGCAGAAGTGATCACAGTTTCGCCTAGGGATTGGGCTACAACACAAGCATACAAGCAAAAGCACTTGCTCTGTTCCAAGGTCTCAAGCAAGCCAAGGCCTTAGGCATCAAAGAAATAATTTTAATCGGGGACTCCCAATCCATCATCAAAACCATGGTGGAAAATTCAGTACCATCTGATTTCAGATCTGCAAGAGTGGTGGCTAGAATTAAAAAGCTATTCAAGTCCTTTCAGAGAATAAACTTCTTTCATGTGTTGAGGGAGAATAACAAGGAAGCGGATTTGAAAGCTAATAAAGTTGTACATCTCCCTACTGGCTCTCTTTTAAGAGACTGGGTAGAAGAATGGGATCCAATTCCCTAATTCCTTGTAATCATGTTTTATCGAATTTTGCTGAACCAATTTGTTTGTATTCACAAGCTAGGGAAAATTTCGGAGATTGGCTCAATCGCTAAATGTAAGACTCACCGGCTCTTAATCCTCTCGGCCAACGAGCTCCAGACAAGAGAGGAAACTCGAGCTTTGAAACTGCTTTTTGTAATTTGTTTTGTGGCATTCTTAGCCATGGATTTAATATAAAACACTACCCATTCCTGTAAAAAAAAAAAAAAACATTTTAATTTTACTTTATATATTAAAAATAATATGAAAATGTAATTTTTAATAAAAAGTTACGTGTAAAATTTGTTGGAAACATGTTGTCATTGATGGAAAAGACAGAGGTAGACGCAATGACAAAGATTTAATAAAGTAAAACTTGATGGCAAAGGCAAAGTATGACAAATTCAAAGCAATGACTAGTGCAAATGCATTGGAAAATATGTTGTCATTGATGGCATTAGATTACAACAGTTGGCAAAAAATGAGATAACGTGACTGCAAGAGGAGCATAAGATCATCTCATATGCAAGTCAAACCCACCCAGATGGAAAGAGCTCCGATAGAGTTTTCTTGTGGTATGTGGAAGTCTGAAATTGGCCTCCTGGATCAAAAGATAGAGCCAGTCAAAGTTTTGTGACCTTAAAGTCAAAGACAACAGAATTGGAAGGTGGTTGGATGAGCTTTTGGTGGGTAGCCAAAGAAGGCACATTGCCAAACCCGAAGGCAAAGCATAGCAGAGCTGAAAAACAGAGGACCGAACTGACATGGCCATTTCTACTGGGGGCAACAATGCAACAACATGGGGCATTTCTATTGGGTGTTGGTGGAGCGCACCCGATGGAGTTACCCCAACAGTAGTACCCCAGCGGTATGGTTATGGCGCACAAGTCTTAGCAACAAGATGTAAAGAGCAGGATGATGCCATCCTGGCGGAGGCGAGCCCAACAGTATAACCCCAAATCAACCTTTTAGCACACAAAAGGTTAAGCATCAGGAGAATGGTGTCGGGACATAGCAGAAGATCATAATCCAATGAGAGGAAAGTAGAGACCCCATAGAAACAAAAAATCCTAATGAAGGCTAGCCCGAAGGTATAATATAGAGGTAGTGCAACAGAGCATCGACCCAGCGAAAAACAAAGAAAATGGCTTGAACCCGACGTTTTTTAATAAATTTTTTATAAAGGAAATTTCTCGCAAAACTAAGGATCAAGAGACCCTTTCTCTCTCCTCCGACAGGATAGGTGGCAGAATACAATTGGCCCAGATGAAGCAAGTGATGATGTCAACATAAGCCAAACAATGATGGACACATGTTAGTCATATTTGGCATTTTCAGGCACCAAAAAGGACTATTTCTTGGTGACATGTGTCACCAATCATTGGTCGACAAGTGCCAAAGATGATGTCAGCATGACATCATCCCACTGGATGGAGCCCGATAGTTTTCTATTAACAGTGCACAGGCAAAAGCATCAGGCAGTGGGAGTTGGGATGTAACACCCTCTTTCAACATCTACCCAAGTAACCGGCCAACCAGGGTAAAAATGTGACGAGAGGCTACTAATATGATATTCAACCTCGTATATGACCTTAATGAAGTGGAACCGACGGAAACATCAAAAACACACCTTACACTTCATCATTGACATCCCTGGGAGGTAACCCAACCTTCCAAGGCCCTGATCCCTAATGGGGGACTGATTTTTAGTGCTTTTGAGGCTGAGCCACGGGCATATAAGGGCAAGGGAGCGGCTCTAGACCCTAGAGTCGTGGGCTAGCCTTGGAAAGGTAGCGGCTTAGGCCCAAACAACAAATTTTCCGCTTGTAGCTCTGGCATTTGTGCCACATTTTCAGCCCCTGAGCCCACATCACTATCTAGAACCTCTTGTAACTTCAGGAGAGGTTAAATAACATTAAAAAAAACATATGGAAGCAATCACATCAACCACAACCCATCTGACCCCACCTAGCTATGACAAGCATTTCGTCAAACATGTCACAAACGTAGCATATACAGGTATAAACAATAGATTAATGGATCTCTTTCTTATCTAAGAATGGCTAAGAAGCATTTCTCCCTTACATTATAAGCTATTATTTAATTAATGTAACCATATATACATTATGCATTCATTTACAAGTAAAAAAATTAATAGAGCCATACCTCATCGCTATCACAATACATGCTTATAACCAACGTAATACCAACAAAAGTACCATGGATACATAAACAATAGAATCCATATATATACCAGTGCATATACACATCAAATACCAAGGCAATGAACCTTTTATTAAGGAATGTAAAAACCAACCCGGAATGGGACTTCCATGCTCCACCCAACCATAGACATGGTTGAGCCAAATCTCACTTCAGTCAGTCACCCCCATGCCATATTCCAAGAATGAATGTGAGACTTTATCAAACACATCAATCAACACCAAACCAGGGCTCTAGAGACCTCACCATCTCAACCCCAAACCAGTGATTCCACCTCACGGTCGAACATCACTAACCATCACGGATTGGTCTCTATCCGAGCTACTGATCAGGAGTTCATAAATTTTGCTCAAAATTCAAAATTACAGGATTGGATTGAAACCAAGATGGTTGTGTAGATCTCGTCTTCCTGATTTCGGTGCCGTGAACGGTTCAAAAAACCAATGTCGTATGAGGAAGATATTACGTTCTGATAAAAAATGGCATGACATGAGTGTTATTGAATTGTGATTCTGTCAACAGAAATCAGTGCAGGCAGAATGAACGGTGGAGATTAGATCGCAGAAGCAGCGGTGGGAGATCAACGGTGGATGATGAATCACGATTTTGCATTTTGCAAATAATAGTGGATACCATTAAGAGTTCGCACGGTATGTTAAATAGGTTTCGATGCGACGCGGTAAAGTTGATATATGCGATGCGATGAGGGGAGCCACGTCTCAGCATTGCGCACGAGCGCACATCACATAAATTATGGTTTTAGCATTACCAGTACCAAGTTAAACTTGCGGGCAAGCGATTTGAGATGCGCTATGATTGGTTGTGTGTTGTGGGACCCGAGAACCCTGTTCCGCGTGAATATAAGTTGTTTAAGGCTATGTGTGATCTGTTTAAAATGTAAGCGTTGTTTGATCATGAACATGTATGTTTAATGAAACTCCAATATTGTTTCTGCTAACGTATAAGCCACTTAACAGTTGGGGGTGCGCATGTGGCCACCACCCTAATCGTAGCACTAAATGCAGAGATTAATAGGCGGAACAGATAAGGGTCAGCCCTAATTTAACTCCAATTAACTGGAGTTCTCCACAATTAGTGGAGTTTTCCTAGGAGATATTGGGAAAAAAGAGCAAGCGGCTCAATTTTGGACCATTTGAAGTGATTGAAGAGTCATTTTTGACTAATTGGAGCATTATGAAGCCATTGGTGTAGAGAAATAAACCATTAGATCACTGTAACTACATGTAACAACAAAATTTTGAACATAATGAAAGATGGACAGGCCATTAGGAGCTGGACCAGTAGATGTAGCCCAGGTGGGGTGAACTGCTTAATCATGCCTGCTGTGTAAATTTCATGTGGTGACTTATTTCTCTATTTTACATTGTTGTTTAGTGTTATTTATGCTTATTTTATGCTTCAAATTCACTAAATTTCATCTATAATTCATGGGAAAACTCCTTAATCCTTATGCAAACTAATGAACCAATTATGCACATGTTTTTAAAACCGAAAGACCCTTAGCATAGCAAAAATAATATAGTCATTTCAGATCAACTGCTCCAGGGCTTCCAGGACTAGTAACTCAATCCCAACTGTTATAGGAATTCCAGAGTGTTTTTCCAACCAGGGATTCCAGGACTAGTAACTCAACCCACATAGGGCTTCAGAGCGTTTGTCCAACCAAGGCTTCTAGGACTAGTAACTCAACCAAAGTTGTCCGTCGGGCTTCCAGAGTATTTGTCCAACCAAGGCTTCTAGTAACTAATAACTTAACGCAACAACTAAAGGACTCGTGAGAACCAACCAGAAAACAATCAATGGAAATAAACCCACAATACCATGGCTTTCCAGGAAATGGAAAGGCTAGGAAAATCCACATGCATACCCATGCATGCCAAAAATAGTGAGAAAAACATACATGCAACTCGGTACCTACACTCAAAACCTGTTTTAGATGTTGATCCCGATGTCCTCTTTTGCTTTCCTTCTTTTCCTTTTCTTTCTTGCTCTAAATCACCAAGTATCCACACTCTCCAAGAGTGCTCCAAGAAAACTTTAAGTATCCAAGAGTATGAGAGAGAGAGAGAGAATAATGAGAGACCTCCAAAAATGCACTAATAAAAGCTTACCCACTGATCTTGAGAAGCCTTTTTATAGATGAGGCCTCTATTTTCTTCATTTTCCATTATTTTCCTTCATTTTCCTCCTCATGTGCAACCTATGACCTTTCACTTTCCTTTTCTCCTAATTTCCATTATTTTCATAAATAAAATGCCAATTAATGCCTCTTGCCTTTCCAAAGCCTTTGTCATTGCCTTTGTTAATTTCCTTAGGCATATTAACCAAAATTAACCCCCCATAGGATGTTTTTCCCACCATTTAGCTTGGAATACGTGTCCCATCCACCATGGTCTTATATATTTTACATGAATGTTTTTACCGGAGTTGTTACAAAACCCTCCCCCTTGGGGGAACACCGTCCTCGGTGTTCAATGACACCTACAACCAGAAAACAAAACAT
Source organism: Pinus albicaulis (assembly GCA_034641835.2). Classification (NCBI taxonomy): domain Eukaryota; kingdom Viridiplantae; phylum Streptophyta; class Pinopsida; order Pinales; family Pinaceae; genus Pinus; species Pinus albicaulis. The sequence continues at coordinate 129,033,008 of CM076581.1, read as the reverse complement.
ACTGCCTATGGAGCTTTATAACCTAGCTCGTTGTAGTTTTTACAATGAATATCTTGCTCAAAAGCAAAAGCATCATGAAAACCATACCGTGTACTAGAGCTTTATAACACAACTCATTATGGTATTTACAATAACAGCCACATATACTCATGCACATTTTCTTTAACCAACAAATAAACATACTATTTGTGGAGCTTTATAAACCAGCTCGATACAACATTTACAATAATATACAAATATACACATTTGCTCAGCTAGCAAATAAAAGAATACGGTGCCCGTATCAGCAAAAAGGGAATCCATAGGCTCGCACCTCCACCCTCAAAGTAATACCAAGATTCACCTCCTTCCCAGGAAGTTCAGAATCCACTACCAAAGTCAAAGTTGCATACATTGTCCAACGCTACAATCTCCCACTACTATCCTCTCAATGAACAGTTATTGGATCATTGTTCCAAGGCACACTCTCAATGTGCATCTGATCCCATCTGGAAACGTTAATGTCCAAAACAAATCCATCCCTGGCCTTCCCTTATCTGCTACATGCTCCCTCGGGTAATCCAATCACCCCCTTCCATACAGTAACTCACCTTCCAAGTTCCATTGGCACCCCCATCTCGAGCATTCCATCCCTTAGCAAGCCTTCCTCGCATTGGAAGATATAAAAACGAAGGCATATACCTACCTCAAAACCATCATATCGTTCATAACATGCTCATGGAAATCAATGGACACAATTGGGTACCATTGTCCCACAATGGCCATACTCCTTAAGTGCTTTACCAACATACTGTTGCCTATTCCAATTCCTTTTATTGTTGCTGCTGCTAATTCTAGCAGTCAGTTTCAACCACCCAACTGGGCATGTTCATGCATTCCTCTACCAAGCACATAATTCCATTCAAAACAAATTGAAATAAACACAAATCATACCTTATTGATATTTCGTCAACAACGTACACTTGCAATCATGTTTACTTCTTGTCACAACAAGTCAAACTGGTTGTTTGATCAAATCATCATGTATAAACATATCACATATGGTTAGTTCAAAACAAAACCATCGTATATTAAAATCATGATTCACATGAAATCATCATAAACCATAATCATAAATCACATGTAACCATCATAAGTCAGAATCATATATCACATGCATAATAGAACTGAAGTAAAATATCGATACTTATCCTTCGTCAGTCCTTACTTATGCCTTTGTTCTTTCTGTACACACACCAGATCGATTTCCACACCCGGCAAGAACCCAGTGCCCTTACTTCTCTTCACTCATGTGCACATGCACATGATGTACACCATGACACATACATCCAGACGCGACGTACAACATCATACAATGCATACCCCTATACTCGGTGTACAACACAACACTATACATACACCTACATCCGTTGTACAACACAACGCATACGTCTACACCTGATGTACAACAAACACAATAAATACACATACATCTACAACACAATACATACATACATCGACATACTACACATACACCTAGACCCAGTGTACAATAAAGCACAATATATATATACACCTACATATGGTGTACAACACGACACAATACATACACTTACATCTGGCACACAATATAACACATGCATATACATATACATATGCATAGACAAAGTACAACAAAACGAATACACACATCGTGATACCATGACTACACCATGCACATTCATAGTACCGCATACCCGCAACACAACATGTGCAACATGCACACAATACCACATGTATACCAGTACGATATGCACAACATGTATACAATACCACTTGTACACGCACTACATGAAAAACGTGTGCACAACATTACATGTACATAATGACACCTTTACAACATGCACACAATGCCAAATGTACACTGCACCACATGTAAAATGTGTACACAATACCACATGTACACAACACCACCTGAACGACATGTACACGACACCATATGTACACAACCACATGTATGACATGTACACAACACCGTCTCCACACAGGACCACATGTACAACCTGTACACAACACCACATGCACACAACACCATGTGTACGATCATGCACACAACACCAAATGTGCATAATATTGCATATTCAACATGTACATAACACCATATGTACACAACACCACATATCCAACAAGTATATAACACCATCTATACCTGGCACTGCATGTGCAACATCATATATACAACATGCATACAACATCATATGAACACAATACTACATATGCAACATTACACATCACCATAGATAAAATCACTGAATATACAACATGCACAACATATACACAACAATAGCACTGAACATCCATAGACCACACACTGTCTCCACAAGCAACCTTGCTTCTAGTGTCTTTCCACTATCCATGCTTATCTTAGCATGTGGCGGATCACACTACTTTCACCTCGTTGATGTACCCCTTAGCATCACCTGTCCATAACATAAACATAGGTATAGTACAAGCATATAATATTAATCCATGTCCACATGATATTGAACTCACAGATCTTTCAAAGTTACTCTTTCCACTTGCAGATTCCTCATACAACCAAGAGCCTCTTCATGTCGTTCACCTATATAAGAATTCATTCCTCCACAAGAAGGATCCTTGAAACACCTGTCATATAGTGACATAGATCCATCCATACACACATATATATAATCATAAAGCAATCATGATCCTATTAGACAACGATATACATGCATACATATATACATATAAACATTTATCATCAAACAACCATGATACATGATGACCCTGTCAAACACAACATACATACATACATACATACATACATACATACATACATGTATACATATATAAACATCAACATAATCGTGATCACAACACAATCTCTAGATATCATAAGGTCTAGGTTAAGAGAACTTCCTTTATTCGTGCACAACATGCACAACGTTGAGAACAATAGTTAACCACATAACCAAGGTATATGTTACCTTAAGCTCATTTAATTTACCTTTCATGTTGTTGATCAACGGTTGTCATTGATGTCAACCCAAGCAGCACCAGGGGCTAACCCAATATTGCATGGGAATTTTGACCTACCAAATTAATATACTCTGGGTAAATAATGCTTTTGATGGTTTCTACTTGTTGAGATGTTTCTGTTGATATATGGCACGCCATGTAATTCTTCATGGTTTGAGAGATATTCATATTTGAAGTTTGTACCCCCAGTTAGTGGGCTAAAACCCCATGGGATTGGGGCATGGGTCATTGAAAAGTCATAATTAATATTTTTTAAGCTCCTAAAATCCCTCCTACGTTCACTTGTTGAAGCCTCTCTCAACCTAAGCATTTATATAAATTGTGATCCTCATTTCCTCCTTATGCAAGGCATTTCGCTATCTGAAACAGGTCATCGTATAATTTTCGCTCTAAATTTTTTTCTACGAAGGTTCAGAAGCTGAAATTTTTATGAGGCAAAGCCGAAATCCTGAGGAAGCTGTTGTAAAAATTTCAGATCAAGGTGCGCAATATTTTTGGAGATATGATCTATGGAAGTTAGAGTTTTTGCAGGCTCCTGAAATTCATCTCAAAGAAGTGACCTTAGTAAAATCGTCATAATTATCTCTCTGAGTATGGGTTGGAATTTCGTAAAAATTGGCAGATAGTTCATAGTTTTTAGTTTTCTCTTTATCAATTTCAGAGCCAAATGAAGAAACGGTGACACGTGGCACACCGTACAAGTGCGCTCTGCTAAAACAGTCCATAATTAGGGAATTGTGAGAGATTGGGTATAACTCTCTCTTGAAGAATCCAAATTGGGTCAGACCTGTGGCATTGGAAAGACGACTCAGAGGACTACTACAGGACCGAAAATCAGATATTGAAGATTTGAAATAACAGAGATACACCAGATTCAACATCGAACTCCTAAAAGGCAAAGAAAAAGCTAGATCATGTGTTGTCAAGGGTTGCAAAGGACCAGAATTTCTAGGGCAGCAAAGCAAAGCAAGGTGCAGCAGAGGGTAGCATGAAAGGAGCATCAACCAAGGTGCATAACAGCAGCAAGAAGTTCATCCTATGAAGTCTTCAAGTGGTCAACACTGCATACAATCATTGTCAAGGTATCATTGTACTTAGTCATTGTAAATACATTATTGTACAAATTGTACTAGTATCTATCTGCCAAGAGTTGAAGAGGCAGTGTCAGGTGGTCTAGGATCATCATTAGGTGTTTATGTCATAGTTGGGGTTATGTTCTAGTGTGTCTTATTCTTCTACATCATTCTATATCATTGTAAAGTGGACCATTTTCCCTGATACGGGAGTCCATTCTTATTTTATTCTTCTATAGGGTGGTAGGGTGGTGCTAGGGTGAGTTGTAGCTCATTGGGTGTTGGGGCATCCATTCAGTTGACTACTGAAGAATCTCAAGCATTGGAGCGTCCATCCAGTGGGAGCTGGAGAAGAATGATTTTCTAGATTCTAGGAAGTTGGAGCTTCATTTTCAATTGGAGTTGAATATTAAAGAATTATTAGAAAAGCATTAGGTGGTTTTTGTCCCGGAGTGGGTTTCCACCTTAAAAACTGTGTGCATTTGTGTTCCTCTTGTTTGCTGCTATCATTGTACAAACACTGATAATAATTGAAGATTAAATAATGCTCCAATTGAAAGGAATACTGATTCACCCTCCCCCCTCTCAGTATTTCCAACAATTGGTTTGAGAGCTTGGTTCCTTCAATAGTAGTTTAACAGTTGGAAGGAGGTCATGGAGAATACCAAGAATGGTGCACCTCTATTCAATGAAAATAATTATGCACTCTAGAAAGGAAGAATGGAGGTCTATCTCTTGGCGCAAGGTTACAAAGTATGGGACACTGTTCAAAATGGATTTACATCAACTACGGATGAACAAGGTAAGAAGAATTTGGTAAATGATGCAAAAGCAAAGAATATTATTATCAGTGGACTTATTGAATATGCTTATCATAAGCTGTTGGGTTGTAAAACGGCCAAAAATGTATGGGACAAACTCGAGAATATATATGCAGGTGACTCAAATGTCAAAGAAGCAAAGCTTCAAATCTATAGAGAAAAATTTGAGCAACCCAAAATGAAAGAATATTGCAACATTGTTGCATACTTCCAATACGTTGATGAAATAACCAATACTCTAGAAGGATTGAGAGAGCTAGTTGACGAGAAGACTATTATACGGAAGATTCTTAGAACGTTACCAGGGAGATTCAACCCAAAGGTATCGGTCTTAGAATACAGTGCAAATCTGGACAAACTCAGCAAAGAGGAATTACATGGAGCTCTCATAGCATATGAAATGAGACTTGATGAAGAAGAGGGTACTTCGCATCTAGAAACTGTGTTCATTGCATCTAAGAAAACCAATAAGGATAAACAACCTTCAATTGAAAATACATGCACCTGCAAGTGTGAAGAAAAGGGAGATGATGAAGAAGGTCTTTCAGATGAAGAATATGCTTACTTCACAAGAAAACTAAAAATTGGTAAGGGACAATTCAAAGGTAAAATTCCATTGATATGTTTCAGCTGTAATGAGGTTGGGAATTTTGCAGCAAAATGTCCAAATAGAAGTAATGGCAACTCAAAAGGAAAGAAAGGCTTTAAGAAATTCAACAAGCAAGGATCCAAAAGGAACTTTCTCTCTAAAGACGATAGTTCATCATCCGATGAAGACAATGACAATGAAGAAGAAGCCAATGAGAGAGTATTGTTTATGGCCAAGCACAATAAACAATAGTTATCAAACAACGAAGAAGAAGGATGGACCATAGAAGAATTTTATGAGGAAGCAATCAAGCTTATAAAATATCTCAAGGCAGAGAAGATATGTTCCAATACTCTTGAAGAACAAGTTAAAGGTCTCAAAATTGAAGTTGAAGAACACAAATGCATTGAAGAGTCACTTCAAAAGAAGTTGGAAGAAAGCAACCAAGAAAGGGAAGAATTAGAAGCCAAAGTATTCTCGCTGCGTGAGGAAGTGAAGAAAGGAAAAACTATCCAAAACTATGCCAACAGCTCAAGGGCATTGGAAGAACTCATCAATAATCAACGATATTACAACAATAAAACTGGCATCGGTTACAAAGAAGAAGAAGCAGGACCTTCTACAACAAAATACAATGAACCTATGAGATCTGACATGCATGTAGACTTCATTGGACAAGATTTGCAAGAATAGCCTTGGAAGACAATTCCTCGACGAAAATTTCATCCAAGTACTAACATATTTTTTATGGCTACTGTTATTCATGTGGAAAATTTGGTCACAAAGCTGTAGAATGTCGCACATACCCTAGGAACGAATAAAATTCCAGGAGATCTGTCAAATATGAACCTCCAAGGGCTTAGCGAAACATCAATAGATTTGAACATTTAATAAATAATATTGAATGTTACAAATGTCGAAACTTTGGACACATAGCCAAAGACTGCAAAATTGAAAATCCTCCAGAAGAATCTTTGAAGCCATAGAACGAACGAAAATGGAAGAAGAAGAAGAATGATAATTGTGCTCTCGCTTTCAAGGCTCAAAAGAACAAAGATGTGTGGTATGTTGATAGCGGTTGCTTAATGCATATGACTGGAAATAGAAATAAATTTTTATCTCTGAAAGAGAAGAAGGATGGAACCGTGTCCTTTGGAAATGATGGATCTTCAAATGTTATAGGATCAAGTACTGTCACTCTCAGAAGCAAAGATGCTCTAGCCAAGAATGTTCTATTGGTTGAAAACATGAATCACAATCTGCTCAGTCTTTGGACAAATGTGTGATCCAAGGACACACAATACTATTCAACTCCACGAAATGTGAAATCAGAAAGGCGTGTATGGTGAAATTGTGGCTACAACAAGTCGAGATCAAACGACATACTCTGTTCTATATAGACAACTAAAGCATGTCTAATAGCTAAAGAGGATGATACAATAATTGGTAGCAATGATGATAGACTAAGTAAGAAGTTTGCTACAAAGGTGCAAAGTGATTTCGAGATGTCTTTACTTGGTGAGCTGACATACTTCTTAGTGCTTTAAATATCTCAGCAAGAGGAAGGAATATTTATATGTCAAGCCAAGTACATCAAGGAAATGCTCAAGAAATTTAAAATGGAAGATTGCAAACCCATCCTTACTCCAATGGTAACAGGTTGCAAATTGAGCATAGACGACTCATCTAAGGATGTGGATCAGTTTGTATAGAAAAATGATTAGTAGTCTTCTATATGTAACAGACTCAGGCAGTCAGTATACAAGCGGTTGGACAAGTAGCAAGATTCCAAGCAACACCAAAAGAATCACATATTAAATATTCGCCAGCATTGGAATATCTTTGCCAGAAGCTTGGGATTCTCCCAAGTTCTCATTAGATTTTCCTTTTTCAGAATATAAAGGGGGAGTGGAAGTGTGTGCAGGTCTGCAGGACGGTTGTGTGTCAACGCGAGTGGAAGTGTGTACAGGTCTGCAGGATGGTTGTGTTTCAGGGGAGTTACCCTTTGCCATTGATGTCAAAGGGGGAGAGAATGTTGTAGGAAGAGGTGTCATGATCGTAGGGGGTGTACTTGTGTTGCCATGATACTGGGGAGATTGTTGATCAATGGTTGTGTGATGTCTATTACTTCTTTCTGAGGGGCAAACCCAATATTGCATGGGAATTTTGACCTACCAAAATAATTTACTCTGGGTCAATAATGCTTTTGATGGTTTCTACTTGTCGATATATTTCCGTTGATATATGGCACACCATGTAATTCTTCACGGTTCGAGAGGTATTCATGTTTGAAGTTTGTACCCCCAGTTAGTGGGCTAAAACCCCATGGCGTTGGGGCATGGGTCATTGAAAAGTCATAAGTAATAGTTTTTAAGCTCCTAAAATCCCTCCCACGTTCACTTTTTGAAGCCCCTCTCAACCTAAGCATTTATATAAATTGTGATCCTCATTTCCTCCTTATGCAAGGGATTTCGCCATCTGAAACAGGTCATCGTGGAATTTTCGCTCTAAAGTTTTTTCTACGAAGTTTCAGAAGCTGAAATTTTTATGAGGCGAAGCCGAACTCCTGAGGAAGCTTCTATAAAAATTTCAGATTAAGGTGCGTAATATTTTTGGAGATATGATCTATGGAAGTCAGAGTTTTTGCAGGCTCCTAAAATTCATCTCAAAGAAGTGACCTTGGTAAAATTGTCATAACTCTCTCTCTGAGTATCGGATTGGAATTCTGTAAAAATTGGCAGATATTTCACAGTCTGTGGTTTTCACTTTATCAATTTCAGAGCCAAATGAAGAAACAGTGACACGTGGCACATCGTACAAGTGCGCTCTGCTGAAACAGTCCATAATTAGGGCATTGTGAGAGATTGGGTATAACTCTCTCTTGAAGAATCCAAATTGGGTCAGACCTTTGGCATTGGAAAGACGAATCAGAGGAATACTACAGGACCAAAAATTAGATATTGAGGATCTGAAATAACAGAGATACACCAGATTCAATATCGAGCTCCTAGAAGGCAAAGAAAAAGCTAGATCATGTGTTGTCAAGGGTTGCAAAGGACCAGACTTTCTAGGGAAGCAAAGAAAAGCAAGGTGTAGTATAGGGTAGCATGAAAAGAGCATAAACCAAGGTGCATAACAGCAGCAAGAAGTTCATCCTATGAAGTCTTCAAGTGGGCAGCACTGCATACAATCATTGTAAAGGTATCATTGTACTAAGTCATTGTAAATACATTATTGTAAAAATTGTACTAGTGTCTATCTGCCAAGGGTTGAAGAGGCAGTGTTGGGAGGTCTAGGATCATCATTAGGTGTTTGTGTCAAATTTGGGGTTATGGTCTAGTATATATTCTTCTTCTACATCATTCTATATCATTGTAAAGTGGACCATTTTCCCTAGTACGGGAGTCCATTCTTATTTTATTCTTCTATAGGGTGGTAGGGTGGTGCTAGGGTGAGTTGTAGCTCATTCGGTGTTGGGGCATCCGTTCAGTTGACTACTGAAGAATCTCGGGCGTTGGAGCATCCATCCAGTGGGAGCTGGAGAAGAATGCTTTTCTAGATTCTAGGAAGTTGGAGCTTTATTTTCAATTGGAGTTGAATATTAAAGAATTATTAGAAAAGCATTAGGTGGTTTTTGTCCTGGAGTGGGTTTCCACCTTAAAAATGATGTGCATTTGTGTTACTCTTGTTTTTTGCTATCATTGTACAAACACTGATAATAATTGAAGATTAACTAATACTCTAATTTAAAGGAATATTGATTCACCCCCCCCTCTCAATATTTCCAACACATGTCACCTTTCTCATGTATGTATTTCCACCATCCATTTACCCCAATGCACCCAACCAGTCCAACCGACTGTCATATTCTTACCTTTTGTTGCGCTTACTCATGAAATGAGCTTCATTCTGTGTCTTACATTACCTGTTGGGTACCACATAGCACTCCCCGAGCTCCATTAACTTTCTTTTTTCCCAATTGATCCCCAAGACTCTCAAACAAAAGGCAAGAACAAGAAACAACCAAGAAGACATCCATCAAAACCAAAAGCAATACGACACCGCAACAAAGTGGCAAGACCTTGCATCGAACATGAACCAAAATTGCAAATCAAGTGCAAGCAAATCACAAAGATTGAAAGCACGAGACTTAGCAATCAACACCATGACTCAATCCCCATGGTTCCCAAAAATTCCAAGGGAAATCTCAGCCCGATCCTTCTTCAATAATTCATGGAAGTCTCTTTTTCCATGTAATCCCATGCATCATACTTCCATAAGCACTTAACTATCAATTCATAAATAAATACAGAAATACTAACTATCTTACCTTTATGTGCCAAGAACATTGACCTGTAACTGAACACACATGTCATCCATGTAGAAATTATATAAAAGATGCATGTGTATATCCATATTCTCCTGATCTAACAATATTTATCTTCTTGCTAAATACATAATCCTTCCACTATTAATCTTTTACAGAAATTAAACATTCAATTGCAAACACATGAAGCAATAAAAACAATCGCACATAACATAGTTGTTTAACGAGAAAGCCTGAAGCTGAAAACCCCAACTATCATATATTATGTGTCATGTAGATAATGTAACAATCTCATACAAAGCTTAGTACATCAAGCTCTCAGTACAATCAATCATCACACACTAATCAGAAGAAATCTGCAAATCCTTGCACCGATTTCTTGCCACCTACTAGCCTGCCTCCACTGCGCAATCCCTGTTGAAGAATAGATCTTAATGAATTCGAATTACCCTTGCCTTGACTACGCAATCCTCCTTGGCAACTCCAATGTGTGTGTGGTGCAATCAATGCATCACTATAGTCACAACGGATAGTCCATCTTGCCCTTTCACCTACCTCTCCACTGGGTCTCCACTGGAAATGACATGCATTGTAGTTAACTGTTGTATTTGTTCAGTTGATTAATGAGTTATTATTTGTGAATTAATTAACTAATTAATTTAATTCACTCTCACTAGAGTATCATTCAGTTAGACTAGATACAACTAGCTCAATTGAGTTTAACTCCATTAATTGAGTTAAACTGAATAACAACTCCATGAACTACTTTTCCAACTCTGTCATAAATTTGCCACTTTAGTTCTAACTGAGTCCTCCATGCATGAACCACCAGTAAATCCTAGGAATTGCGTAATTCCTTCAGCCCATTGATTTGCCAAATCTGTGCACTGAAATTAAGTGCTCCAAGAGAATAAGTTGTTGTTTATTGTCGGATTATTATTAAGAGCTAATAATAATCGACACTTCTATTTTTAGATCGATGACCTATAAATAGACTTCGCCCAATATTCTAAAAAGAGAATTTCATATATTTTTTTCAACTTGACCAACCATCCACAAATAGCATCCTGCAACTTCTGAAATATGATCACCATGTCTAAAAATAGACATAGTCTAAAAATATAATTTCACCAAAAATGGCCTGCGGGGTGAAGGCGACTCTTTTCACTAAGCTCATCATCTCGTTGAATCTCAGCACTCCCTCTTAACAAGATAGGGATTATCCTTCACCCCGATCCTGCCTCTATGGTATTCGAATTTGCTCCTGGTGAGTGCCTTCGTCAGAATATCTGCATCCTGATCCTCCGTAGGAATGTATTAAAGCAACATGATCTTCCGCTGCACAAAATCTATGATATGATGATACCGAATATAAATATGTTTAGATCTATCATGAAACACATGATTAATCGAGAGTTTAATGCAACTCTGATTATCACAATGTATCACTGTAGGATCTAAATGTGAACCAAAGAAACCAACCAGGATCTTCCTCATCCAGATAGCCTCACATGAAGCTTGACTTGCTGCCATGTATTCTGCTTCTGCTGAAATGAGTGCCACGGATCTTTGTTTCCTGCTGTACCAAGAAACTGTCGTAGATCCGATACTGAAAATCCCTCCTGATGTGCTCTGTCTGTCCGTTGGGCTACCTACCCAATCTGCATCCGTGAAGCCATGAAACTTCACCTCATCTGTCTGTCTATACCATAAGTCATACTCAGATGTGCCCCTGAGATATCTCAAAACATGCTTTCCTGCCTTCCAAAAGAGCTTGGTAGGCTTAACCATCGATTGTGAAATCTGGCTCACTGCATAGCATATGTCCGGTCTTGTATTAACTAAAAACATGAGCGAACCCACCAACTGTCGATAAAAAGTGGCATCCACTACCTCTGCCGATGTAGCATCCTCATTCCTCCAATTTATTGGAAGAGGAGTGTCGATAGGCTTGCAGTCTTGCATGTGAAACTTCTCCAGTATCTCTCGGGCATACTTGCCTTGAGACATGTTGTCGCACAGATTGTCTAGGCACTGCGACAACGCCTCAAATCGGGGTTTGTCACCTTTATCCCCAATCTCTCTATCTAAGCTATCTCCTTGCAAGATAAGGGAGGTAGACCCTAACAGAAATGAAGGACAAGAATTGGTTGTAAATCAACCAATCTAGGAGACACAGCTAAAACACCAAATACTTGATAAGATTAACGAGATTTCACAGATTAATTATGTTAAAACCAGTGCCTTATGGAGTTAGAAGATCCCGTTATGCAGTTAAAGCTAAGTAATAGATGCTTAAATGCTGCTATGAAAATACAAATGATATTCGATGATATTCAGTAAAAAGCACCACTACCATTCATTAAGATACTTAGATGAAGAGCAAAGCTTATCATGAAACGATCATTAAATATAAATGCCAGATGCTTGAAATATTTCAAAAATTATAATGTTTCAATTATAACCCAGTCCATAAATTAAAATGCTCCATAGTCAAATATTAGATAAAAAAATTTAAGCTAATTTAACTGTAGGACTTAGAAATTTTTAGAATTTTGAAATTTTTTTATTTTTTATTTTTTATTTTTTAAATCCTAAAATGAAAATTTAAAATTTAAAATCCTAAGTCTAAAACTACAAGCTAAAACCAAACAAACTAAAGCTAAATCAAAATCTAAAGCTAATCTAAGAATTAAAATTAAAAAAAAATTAAAACAAAAAACTAATCAAATTTAAATCTAAAACATTAAAACTAAACTAAACTAAAACTAAAGTTTAGAATCTAAAAAACAAATATTTAAAACAAATGCTAAATTAAAATTGAAATCTAATTTAGATCTAAAATCAAACTAAATTAAAAAAAAAAAAAAAAACTAAATTAAATCTAAAAGATTAAAACTAGCAATTGCACCGGGGGTGCAAGGGAACGCCGGAAGGAGGAGATGTGAATCATTTTGTGCTATATGAGGGGTAAAAACTGAATTGTGATTTAACAAAAGAAAATCCAAAGCTGAACAGATAATCATAAATGCTAAGTAGAAAGATGATCACCTAAGGTGGAAAGCCTATAGCTATTAATGTCTCGATTCTTTTCACGTTCAAACTATCTATACTGTATACTAAAGAAGCAACCTGACGCCATGTCACAAACCGGCCATTCAAATGGCCTGCACATCCTCAAGACTGATGGAATCCTCATATATGAAGAAGGCAATGAGACCATGATGTGAAATTCCCGTAGTTTCTCTGCCTATCCTTGATTTGCAGAAGGCAGAATAGGATGAGCGAACCCATTATCATACGTTGTTTGCCCATACAACCTTTAAGTCTGTCTAAGGCGGCAAACCCTACTCGTTGAGAGAATAAACTTGTTTGATTGTTAGTGGAGTGATATTGTTTGAGGCTTGAAGGAGATGTGAATCATTTTGTGCTATATGAGAGGTAAAATGTGTAATAACTGAAGGAGCTGAATATTTTGTTTGTTTGTGACGATATGGAATATTGGATTTTATTTTTAATAAAAATAAAAATTATTAATTTCATATTATTAAATTTTAATTTATTTGATTTGATTTTAATTTAATTTAATATGTTTATTTGTTTATTTATTTATTTATATTTTTTTTAATCTTTATTTTATTTTATTTCTATTTATTTATTTTATTTTTATGTTTTAATTAAAAAATTTATTTATCTATTTTATTTGTATTTTTAATTTTATCTTTATTTTATTTTTATTTTTTATTTTTTTTCATATTTTATTTTATTTATTTTATTTATTTATTTATTTATTTTATTTTTTATTTTTTTAATCTTTTTGTATCCACGGATTCTGGAGCGGCCCCTGTGGTTAACATTAGTCTTCAAGATACCCAGCAGTGCGCAGAATCCAAAAAGCAGTGCAAGTAGCCCATTCCGCTGCTGCAATGCGAAGATGACATGCTTATTTAACATTTCCATAACTGCTTTCAAGTTATGTGTTTCCGCCACCAAATCCAAGAAACCCATCACAATACACATTGTGCATCCCATGCCTGTGCAAAACACGTAGATTGTTATCGATGCCAGCTAGGGGATTAATTCGGAAAAAGCGGTCACACCACTCAATATTCGCACTGCTAAACTCTCAAACCTGCTTTTCACACAATCCAAAAAACTAAAAAGAGCTTGCACCTTTTGTTCTGCAAGCGCAGGAGGCTCTCGCAGCGCCATGTATAACAATATGTGAATTTTGATACGAATTCTTACACAGATGTTGGATACGTCCAGTTACCGAGAGCTATGTCGAATTCTTCACACAAGAAAGACATATATTTAATCCATATAACTCAGAACGAGAATAAATGGGGATGTTGATGGTGGTGCACAACGTTGCAGTCTAATTTGTCCCCAGCTGTTGCCAGCTGTTCCTAGGCACTCAATGTCCACCTCGTGGCTTTCCACAACTGCGACATCAAACAAATCTTTGGTGATTGATCAAACATGGAAAGAGCCCACGTGTTTCATGTATAAAATTCCAATTTTTTCTCTGGAGACGAGACTTGGAGAGCAGGAAAACTCGATTTGGTCCTTGCAGACCAGGAAAAATCGATTTGGTTCTCCCTTACTTTTGTACTGGTCCGAAAATTTGTTGTGGTTCAAAGAAATGGCAGAAAGCTGTAAAAGTTTTTCTATTCATAAGCAGGGGATTTGAAGTCAAATCTTGGGAGATATCATTTATTCGATCCTGCACAGATAAAATGCAGAGACTTCCCATGTTTGTTTGATTAATTTTTCTCCCTATTATGATTCTGTTGTTCGTGTTTTCTATCCTTGTTTCATTTGTTGCTCCCGGCCCTTTTACTGGCCCTCTATTCTTGCTACCTAACATGCCTTCATCTGTCAGAATCAAAAGTTCGTATTTTATGTTCTTGTTTCATTTGCACCAGCCTACTCTTTCCAGGAACCTCTCTTCTTGCTATTTTACATGCGCTCCCCGTCCCTCACATTCAAATATTATTGTTTTTTAATTGGTCTTCTCTTATTTCTCCTTTACATGCCCTCTCTTCTTGCTTTTTTGACGTGCCCTCCCCGTCCGTCACAACCAAATGTTTCTGTTTTCTATCCGTGTTTCATTTGCGCCTCGCTGCTCTTTTGCTAGTCCTCTCTTCTTGCTACTGTACATGCCCTCCCCGTCCGTCACAATCAAACCTTCATGTTTTCTACCCTTGTTCCATTTGCATCACCATGCTCTTTGGCAGGCCCTCGCTTATTGCTCCTTTACATGTCCTCCCCATCCGTCACAATCAAACGTTCGTGTTTTCTTCACTTTTCATGTGCCCCTCTCTGGTCTTTTTCAGGCCCTCCTTTCTTGCTCCTTTACATCCTCTCCCAATCTGCCATAATCAAATGCTTGTGTTTCTATCCTTGTTTCATTTTAGCCTCCCTATTATTTTCCTGGCCCTCTGTTTTGCTCTTGTAGATGTTCTTCTTCTCAATCATAAATCACTTTCTCTTTCTTAATAAGTATTTGAGCGCCTGGTTTTTGAATCGGCAACTTGTTAAAACTTGTCATAACATTGCCAGTCGTAATCTAACATGGCAACTGAACCACAGATATTGGATCTTTGTACAGAGCCTGGGCATCTCACTAACATCAATTGGTAACCCACACGCTACCATTTCTTAGCAAATTTTTTCTTTTCGTGCCTTCGATGATTTCTTATTCTATTTATGCAGGCCCAATCGAAAGCACAGAAAATTTGTTTTGTCTAGACTGATCAAGTGCGTATCCTTCTTAGACCACGAACGCCAGAAGCGAAGGCTGGCCTCGAGCTCACTAGCTGAGAATTGGTCGAGCTGCCTACAGTTCGAGCTAGTGGAAACTCTGGAGGACAACAGGATAATTTTTGGTGCCGTATATAAGTCGAGCAGGGAGATCAGTTCCGGCCGCCCAACGCACCTGAGTTTGTGGTGGCCTTCAGAGGCACGGATATTCATGAAAGCAAAGACATAATAGCGGATCTGAACATTCTGATTTTGTTTGCAAAATTGCAGAGCGATCAGAAGGTTCCAGGACCTTCTAGCCTGGTTGACAAATTGTTGGCAGTGTGGCACAAGACCGGTCAGCAGATTGCTCGAACCTGCGGGGCTAGTGAAATTGTGGAGCGATCACAAGGTTCCAGGACCTTCTAGCCTGGTTGAAAAATTGACGTGCTCTCCACTGTCAGATGATTGAATCTTTAGCTGCCACATTTCAAGATTTCACTGGCTACAAGGGCGATGAGAAGTGTTTCTCATTGGCTGGGGTGAACAATGTTTGCTCACCCCAAGCTCACAAAGAAAACGCCTCCGGCATAAAAATAATAATAATAATAATAAATAAATAAAATAATAAATAAATAAAAATCTAAATCTAACTTAAACTAAAACAAATAATTAAAAAAAATCGAATTTTAAATCCTAACTTAAAAAAAACTAAAATCGAATTAAAAAAAAAAATGAAACGCTAACCTACCTTACAAATTTAAAAAAACTAAATTTAACAAAGATAAAAACTAAAACCCAACCGAATCAAAAATCTGAAACGCATATACGTGTTTTTTTTTTGTTTTGTTTAAATTACTGTGCGTTTGTTTGTATTGCAGGTCGATGAGGAGAGGCACGACGGCGGACATGAAAGGAGGTTTGGATGGCAAAGGAGACAGCTTTGCGAAATGGAGAATGGAGACGAGGATTCCGGATGGCAGGGAGGAAGGGTAACTTAACGTGAAGAAAAGACAGGGTGCAGACGCAGTGAGGACACGGGCACGACCGCAAAGGAGATGGCTGGGCAGCGGAGCAAACGGATAGCAGCGGAAGAGGGAACTATAACGCAGGTAGGATGGAAGGATTCGTAGAGGAGAGAAAGACAAGGGTGTTGGTCGCTTTAATTTTTTTAACAATTCAAGCTCCACATAAATTGTCAACCCGGGAAGGTCTGTTTATTCCAAAGAAAATCACGCACTGGATATGCTCAATTCCAAAAGAAAGATAATGTTGTAGTAAGAATCACACAATTATCAATCATATAAATCTAACTATTCATACCCTGCTTTAACAAAGCTAAAGTCTACTTGTGTTACAGCAGAAGCAATTCCCCTATTGCAGTCTTTCATTAAAAGATTCCTAGGAAAAGATAATGAAAGGAAATCACCCTGCAGGAAAGGAAACCAATCAACCATAACAGGGAATAGGACCCTATTCCTCCAAACAGGAACTTCAGCACCTGTCGCCTGACACTAATCACACTGTAGAAAAGATCAATCCAAGAAAACAGGACCCTATTCCCATGAACATGAACCCTCAGCACCTGTCTCCTGATACTAATCACACTGCAGGAAAAAGAGAGTCAACTTATGGGAACAGGACCCTATTCCTTTTCATAGGAATCCTCAGCACCTATTTCCCGACATAAATCATACATTCAAACAGATAACAGAAAAATATCTCTTGACTTCTTTATAAATGAACGTTACCAAACTCATGGAGCGTTAAAGAAAACAGAGTGCTTAAATAACTACAGAACTATGCAAATGATGATTCAGTAAACAGAGTTAAACTAAGGTGAAAATATCATAGAGAAATTTAACAAACTACAGGAGGAATCGGGTGAATCTTGTGATGAAGGCGGGCCCTTTCCTTCTCACAAGATTCCCCAAAGGAAAGAGTTAAATTGAAGCGCTCAAAAGAAACATTTATTCATCTGTCAAAAAGGAATGATACATTACAACGGAGTCTTGCTCCTTTCTGCTCAAAATAATGTTTCTCCTGTAGTCTCTAACTCCCCTTCTAATGATGATGTCTCCTCTTTTTAAGGAGGAGACATCTATTACAGTTACATCAGAGCAAATCTATATTTATCCAAATCTGTTCTTCCATCTTAAAACAGGGTCCTTCTATTCTTCTGTTGAAAATGCAGCAAGATGATGGAGCTTAGTGAAATGAAGTCGCCTTCACTAAGTGGGCCCGCAGACAAATTCTGGCGCAAAGTCTATTTTTAGACTATGTCTATTTTTAGACATATGGAGCATGGTTCAGGGATTCCAGTTTGAGATTCTTGGAGCATTCGTCATGTTGGTAAAAATAGATGGGACTCTATTTTTGTGACCTATAGGTCGAAGAGGTCGAAGTCTATTTTTAGACTGCCTCTCCTAAAAATAGGGAAGTAAAATATTATTTACCCTTAATAATATTTGGACTCTAAACAGCAGTTTACTCTCTTGGAGCACTTCAGTTCGAGACTTGGAAGTGGCTCATGCATCTGATAGAGGAATTACGCTATTCCCAAGGATTTTATGGCATCATGCATGGTTGACTTCAGTTAGGACTTCAGTGGCAGAAGTTTGGTGGAGTTAATGAGACAGATAGTGGATTTGTGTTCGGTTTAATTTAGTTGAACTGGTTGAGATTAGTTTAACTAGCTAATCAACTAGTTATGAGTGGAGTGAATTAAATATTATTTAATTCATTAATTAGTAACTCATTATTCAACTCAAGAACACATCAGTTCACTAAAGTGCATGATCAGTTCAGTGGAGACCAGTGAAAGAGGTAGATGAAAGGGTGGAGTTAGCTATCAGTGGCGACATCAGTTGTGCATGAGATTTGCACCACACTTGGAGGAATTGCCCATGATGATTGCGCTGTCAAGCCAAGGAGATTCGAACCTTGGATATCTATATAGACAGGCCTGGATTGCGCAATAGAGGCAAGGAAATTGGCGGTGAGTTTTGAACCAGTAACCTGTTCAAAACTGAGCTAGTTTGTGTGTAACTTCATGAGAAAGTACTGAGTACTTGTGAGGAGTATTGTACTGAGTTTGTTACATGATTTCTCCATTATAATATACACAATAGCTGCGGGGTTTTTCAGCTATAATCTTTCCCCATACATACTGTGTTAATGTGTATGAGTATTTGATGTGTTATCGCTTGATTATTTTCCGCATGTGTGATGATCTGAGTGGAAGAGATTATGTGTTGCATATAAATTCGAATTGTATGTGATCAGGATAGTCTCGGTGGATAATTAATCATTATTCAGCAAATTTCTACATCTTCCATAGAAAAATATTGTTACAACAAATACAGAAAAATGGTTGGCTTCAGAACAATCCGTATAACAACTTTCTTGCTTGTCTTCATCTTGTTGCCATTGTTCCCAAAATACTCTTTCAAAATCGCAAATCACGAGTAGTGACGGAATTTACGTGCCCGCTGATTGTTTCAACAACGGAGTCGACTGTTTCAGCAACGGTCGTTTGTTTCAGCACAGCACGTTCCTTATCATAAATTATCTGCAATCTTTTAGACTTGTGTTAGCAACAATATACCTTCGATTAATGATGAAATATAAGAGTAATGTGGAATTATATGTAAACAGATTAAATATATAGTAAAGAGAAGGATTTCATATACCTTTGAATAAAATGGATGAAAATGATAATGAAACCCTTTTTAAATATAGTTATAAAGGGTAAGGTGGTGTCAACATGTATGGTAAAAATGGTACATTGTGAGGTCCTAACATCCCCCCCAGCTGAAAGGGTTGCATGTCCTCAGGCAAATTTGAGTCCGAGTCAGAGTCTGAGTACTGACTCTTTGCATGCAAGTTACTCAAGCAATAACTGTGGAAGGTGGCTTCTGTCGAAGATCGGAATCCCTGGTTGTTCTGCAATTTCTGCCATACTACTGCCTCGTCCATGTTAGCCAATTTGTAGTGAGACTGGTACCGTTCTGCCGGCATCCATAAGATCGGAAAGTGAAAATTATAACCAATCCAATTCTTGGCACATTGCTGAATGCATCTGATATAGTTTGGCACCCTGGATAGTGCAGTTTGAAGATTATCAGGGCTAAAAGGGTTATACTCTTGTCTTTCCTTACATGACTGTTGCCAGAACATGGTGTTGGCCTTCAAGGCAACAGTTTCCTTGACTCTGATTAACTGATGACATTTTAAAAGTGTTGAGGCTTGCAGTTGCTGCATGTAGCTGCGCATTCCTAGCTTCTGCAAAAATCGGTGATATTCTGCTACAAAAATGGTCGGATTTGAAGGTTCCGGTCTTATCCAAAGGAGGCGATTATCCTAATTATGCCTACTTGCAATAAAAGTAGTTTTCCATGTAATTTGATTGGCAAGAAATGAAACAAATGCCCTAATTTGTATGTCACCAACAATTGGATTCAGGTTGACCTCTCTATTCTCAGGCATAGCCTCATTATGAAGATATAGTTCACATAACAAATGTTGGTCACTAGCGGGGGCCTCAGCAAATGTTTTGACAAATTGTTCCGTTGTGAGCAAATCATGAGGTCTCCCATCCTTAATTGCCTTCAATTGAAAATAAACAAGGCGTTTAGAAAGGAACAGAGAATAATTCAAGGAGGGTTTCCTGGTGGCTAACAATTTTTGTACTAATGAAAACATCAAAACCAGTTTATCTTTTAACTCCTTGATTTATTTCTTAGAATCCTTGAGCTGTTGGAGTGTCTGCTCCCAATTATCCCAGTTGGCATACATCTGATTCTTCCAGGACAACTTATGTTGTTGTAATATTTTATCTTGATCCACAGCATACTGCTTCTTCCAGTTATTCATTATTTCCAATTGTTTCCATGGTGGAGTCTGTGTCCTGACATTGTAGGTACTGGGTTGGGGCATCATCTGAGTAGTTGAGTTGACTAACACAGGGCAGGATATATGTGGCTTGGTTTCTTTTTCCAGAATTTTTGAGGGCCCTACTGGTTCTTGTGTGATAGTAGGGCGTTCTTCTTTGATTGCAACTGATGTGGATGCCTCAGGCACTGGGATTTTGACTATTTTGTATCCTGCCTGTTGGTAAATGTTTCCACATTCATGGCACATGTATTCTTTACATGGGTCATTCTTTTGTGCTGATGCTGTATGTGCCAACATGTAGAGATTTAATTCTCTGTCAAAGGCTTCCCTTGCCATTACCAACTCTTTTTTATAGGCCTCTAGTTCTGATTTCAAAAACTCATTTTCCTCCAATAAAGATGCCATAGTGAGTGAACCCTGTGTGTTGGTTGATTTTGCTGGAATTGATTGTTGATCCACAGCTGTAGTTGGTTCTTGTGTTTCAAATACAGCTGGTTTCCTTATATTATCATGCTTGGTGTATGATTTTTGCACCTCAGTAGCTGGTTCTTGTGTTTCAACTTCTGAGTGAGTAACTGGTTCTTGTGGAGCAGTTACTGTTTAAGTGGTAAACGATGTCATATTACCCTGGGCATCTGGTTCTTGTGGAGCAGTGCCACAGGACGAGACGGGTAATGGTTGGGGAATTTGCAATGGTGATGAGGATTGAAGTTTTAACAAGATAGTCGCTGGGTCAGGGGAAATGGGAGTGACTTCAGTTTCAACAATCATTTTCATTTTCCTCCTAGGTAGGAAAGCAGAAAAGTCAGTGACTTTCCTTTTCTTTTTATGAGGAGATTCTTTTCTAGGGGAAGGGCTATTGGAAGAGGTGACAGCTTGGGATGTGGCCCGTGTTTGTCTTTTTGAGACAGAGACTGTTGGGGTTCGTCTCTTCCTTTTATGAGTAGGGGGAGATGGGGATGTTTCAGCTTCAGAGTCATAGCTAGAGATGTGGACAGTGGGAAATAATGGAGAAGCTATCTTAGAAAAATATTTAATAAATCTTCTGTAATATCCAGCATGTCCTAGAAAACTTCTCACATCAGTTTGTGTTTTAGGAACAGGAAGATTCTGAATGACCAGTATTTTAGATGGGTCTACCTGAATACCTTGAGATGAAATAAAATGTCCAAGCACTACTCCTTCACTCATCATCATATGACATTTTTCAATACTTAGGGAGAGGTGAGCTTGGATACAATGTTTAAGTACCTTCTCAAGATTTTGTAATGCATCTTCAAAAGACACACCATAAGGAGTAAAATCATCCATAAATATTTCCATAGAGTCATTCAGCATATCAGAAAAGATTCCTATAACAACCCTCTGAAAAGTTGTTGGTGCATTACATAGTCCAAATGGAAGAACTCTATAAGCAAAAGTTCCCTAAGGACTAGTGAAAGTGGTCTTGTCCTGGTCTTGGGGTGCAATTCTAATTTGGTTATACCCGCTGAATCTATCTAGAAAAGAAAAGAATTTCTTCCTTGGCAGACTATCCAACACCTGATCAATGAAAGGTAAAGGAAAGTGATCCTTTTGAGTAGCTTTGTTTAAGGCTCTGTAATCAACACACACTCTCCATTTCCCGTTTTTCTTAGGAACTATTACTAATGGGGAAACCCATTCACTGTTAGATATGGGGTATATAAATCCTGCATTAAGGAATTTCTGAAGTTCTTCTTTAACAATTTCCCTTAAATTAGGGTTCATTTGTCTTTGGGGTTGACAGACTGGTCGGCATCCTTCTTTAATATAAATTCGGTGAGTACATAATTCAGAAGAGATTCCTTTCATATCCGTGTAATCCCATGCAAATGCTTCCTTATTTTCACGTAATAACTTCATTAACTGCTGTGTTTCAGCAACTGTTAGATCAGGATTTATGTTTAATGTCTTTCCAGGTTCAATTTCGACTGCTGTGCTTTTAGATGAGATGGTGGTTAATGTCTGAGATAAACCGTATTTTCCTTTGAGGCGTCTTCCCTTCAAAACTGCACCTAGCTCTCTGCCATTCGATCCGTCCAGCTCCTCGCTCACACCTCCCTCCTCACGTATTCCTTTGCTCCTTAGCAATCGACCTCCCTTCTGCCCTTGTCTTTCTCTCCTCTATGAATCCTTACATCCTACCTACGTTATAGCTCCCTCTTCCACTGCTATCCGTTTGCTCCGCTGCCCAGCCATCTCCTTTGCAGTCGTGCCTGCGTCCTCACTGCCTCCGCATCCTGTCTTTTCTTCACGTTAAGTTACCCTTCCTCCCTGCAATCTGGCATCCCCGTCTCCATTCTCCATTCAGCACAACCGTCTCCTCTGCCGTCCAAACCTCCATTCATGTCCACCGTCGTGCCTCTCCTCATCGACCTACAATACAAACAAACACACAATAATTAAAAAAAAAAAAAAAAACACGTATATGCGTTTCAGTTTTTTTATTCGGTTGGGTTTTAGTTTTTAGCTTTGTTAAATTTAGTTTTTTTAAATTTGTAAGGTAGGTTAGCGTTTCATTTTTTTTTAATTCGATTTTAGTATTTTTTAGTTAGGATTTAAAATTCGATTTTTTTTAATTATTTGTTTTAGTTTAAGTTAGATTTAGATTTTAAATTTATTTATTTATTTTTTAATCTTTTTTTATTTAATTTAGTGTAGTTTTAATTTAGTTTTTTTTTTTTTAATTTAGTTTGATTTTAGATCTAAATTAGATTTCAATTCTAATTTAGCCTTAGTTTTAAATATTTGTTTTTTAGATTCTAAACTTTAGTTTTAGTTTAGTTTAGTTTTAATGTTTTAGATTTTAATTTGATTAGTTTTTTGTTTTAATTTTTTTTTAATTTTAATTCTTAGATTAGCTTTAGATTTTGATTTAGCTTTAGTTTGTTTGGTTTTAGCTTGTAGTTTTAGACTTAGGATTTTAAATTTTAAATTTTCATTTTAGGATTAAAAAAAAAATTTTTCTAAATTCTAAAAATTTCTAAGTCCTATAGTCAAATGAGCTTAAATTTTTTTATCTAAGATTTGACTATGGAGCATTTTAATTTATGGACTGGGTTATAATTGAAACATTATAATTTCGGAAATATTTCAAGCATCTAGCATTTATATTTAATGATCATTTCATGATAAGATTTGCTCTTCATCTAAGTATCTTAATGAATGGCTGTGGTGCTTTTTACTGAATATCATCGAATATCATTTGTATTTTCATAGCAGTAGTTAAACATCTATTACTTGGCTTTAATTGCATAACGGAATCTTCTAACTCCATAAGGCACTAGTTTTAACATAATAAATCTATGAAATCTCGTTAATCTTATCAAGTATTTGGTGTTTTAGCTGTGTCTCCTAGATTGGTTGATTTACAACCAATTCTTGTCCTTCATTTCTGTTAGGGTCTACCTCCCTTAGCTTGCAAGGAGACAGCTTATATAGAGAGATTGGGGATAAAGGTGACAGCCCCCGATCTGAGGCGTTGTCACGGTGCCTAGAAAATCTGTGCGACAACATTTTTTGGCGCTGTTGCCGGGGATAGAGTTTTTTCTGTCCTTAGTCTTAACGACATTTTATAATCTTCAAATCTTATTTCGGCATTCATTAGCCTGTCACAAGGAATCACAATTTCTGGCATCTTTCATCTCTTCATCTTTTCATCATCTTATCTTTCGTCATGTCACTAATCATTTCATCATTGTATTTTTAGCACCTGGACATTTCGGTTGGCTTCTTGTTTGGGTGGCGACTCCACTTATTCACCTATTTACTCCCAGAGAAGAATCCCCCCCTGATATCCATCTGCTAGTCTCGATTATTTCTTTTGTTTTAGAATTAGTTTCATGTTCAAGTGGCGACTCCAATTCTTTCATTTCTTACAAGAGTTCCTGCTAATAAGTTTGCTTCTTGAGGACCTTTTGACTATTCTTGAACACAGATCTATTTCTAAAATCCTAAGCATGATATCATGGAAGTATTTAACCCGTGTAATTTTGCTAATACTCAGGGTTATCCCCATGATTTCCCTCAAGTTGGAATGGATAAATTACCTTCTTTTCAAGGAAATGATGCAGTTAGTGTCAAATCTCATTTGTTTGCTTTCGCTAATTGGTGGAATAGATTTGCAGTTGAAAATAACAATTTTGATGATGTAAAGATGAGACTCTTTGTCCTTACTTTTGGCCAAGATGTTGCAGACTGGTTTACTGAAAAACCTGATAATTCATTCGATACCTTTGAATCAATTGTGGTTGTCTTTAAGGAAAAGTATGGTAATAAAAGGGAAGATAAGCATTTGGTTAGAGATATCAGCGTCATAAAGAAAAAAGAAAATGAAACAATAGAGGAATTTAATAACAGGTTTAATGGTGTTATTAAAGAATTATCTCAAGATTATAGACCTCTTTCCAGGTTCCTTTTTTATTATTATATTGATGCCTTTGAGGTTGATACTTCTTATGAGTTGAGGCGAGCTAAAGTTAATGATTATAAGGCTGCCCAGGTTTTAGCTGAGGAGATTGAAAAGGATAAGAAAGCATCTGGAATGTCCAAAACTCTAGATTTTGATAGGTCTTTGACAGATTCTAAGGGAAAAGAAATTGAAAAATTTGATGAGGACCCTATGCGTAAATTGATGCAAAAACTTGAAAGCATAGAGCTTGATCGGGAAAAGTTAATATCTAATCATTCTGAACAAGTAAGTGTCTTACAGGCTAGGTTGGTCCAAATGGAAGGATCTCAAGCACAAAAATTCCAACCTAGAAATAATAATGCTTTGCAGAAGAGAGGCCTATCTAATGAGCAAAGACCGGCAAATCAACTTGAGTTTGCAAATCTTGTGGATGAAGCTCTGCCTTATTGTAGAGCCTGTAATGCTCTTCATGAAGAGGTTACTTTCCATGTTGTCAAAAGAATCATAGATAGTAGAATGGCAAGGTCGAGCAATCAAATTAATGTTGTTGGTAAGGACTATCACATGCATATAGAAGATCATGAAAGTCATGTTAAGGAACCAGCTCAGATGATTAAGGATATGCAATCCAATCATATGCAAATGATTCAAAACATGGAAGCTAACCAAATCAATCTTCAAAATAGCATAAATTCCATGGAAGCAAGTCATGCATAGGAAATAAATGTCATGGAAAACAGGTTAAAGATAATGGAAGTTAATCATTCTAATCAGATGTCCATTATAAGAATCATATGATTGCAATGGAAGCAAGACACACCCAAGAAATGACTACCATGAAGGAAAATCACTTGTTGGAAATAAAAAATATGGAGGCAAATCAGACCAATCTACAAGACATATTCGTGAAAACAGAAATAAATCAAGTGAAATTAATAGTAAGGCATGCCAGGGAGATGAGTTCCATATAGAAAAGGCTGGAAAAAATAGAAAAATTACATATACAAAAGTTTCAACCGAAATTTGATTATGAAGATTCATCAACAGATCATAAGACTTCTTGTCTGCTAAAGCAATTCCCATCTCATCACAGGGAGGTCACTTTTCCCATTAAAGAAAAATTAACTATGGTTTCAAAGGATGTTAAGAAAGACTAAGCTTATGTGTCACCATTGACAGAGTATATCCAGAATAAGATTGGTCATGCTCCAGGTTCTTCAGATATTTTGTACAAACATCTTCAAGATAAGGACAAGAAATCTACAGTAGTCTCATTGCTAACATCACAACCCAGTCAGACGAAGAGAAAAAAGAAGAAAAGAAGAAGTAAGCGGTTTGATTCGTCTGATGGCCGAGAGCAGCTTGACATTCGGATAAGACAGAGTCCTACAATTAGCAAGATTGGACATGGCACATCTGAAAAGAAGCCAACATACTTTCCTGAAAGCAGGCAAATGCTCAGCATGCACTATATTGAACACATCTGATGCCACAAGGCATCCTTTGTATTGTATCTCTAACCTTACACCTTGTTATTTCATCATTTCATTTTGCAGTTTGAGTAGATTTACTTTTCATGTTAAGTGGAATAATAAATAAAAGAAGAGCTTCTATTTTTCATGAGCTTAATGTTATATGATGATATTTGGATGGACGCTACTTATGTAATTTTGTATGTTGCTTGGATACAGATTCTGGATTCTCACATTCCTCCAGTGAAGCAATGTGTCCCCAAGTAGAGCCAGATGTTGACCACACTTTGTCAACAACCCCATAGCAGTACACCCCCATTTTTTCAAATGGGTTTCATCATGTTCGACGTGGTCACGCCATTCAGATTCCATCATTAGACGACATTTTTATAAATGATGTAAACCCATTCTGCATGTTTATGATTTAAATGATCTAAGTAAGACCGTCATGTATGTAACAACCTAGGTAAGCCTAGTATGTTGGTGACGATTTCTATCCTAGGAGGTTTTTTGTCTCACTGATTTACTTGTGTTTTTCGACACAAATTATCGGCAAATTTTTTCCCTCCAGCCTCACCCCAAAGCTAGGGTGGATTTTTTCATCAACATGCTAAGTGAGTCCTAATGTTTTCTATCGAGTCCTTGTAAAAGTAGTTTGGGAATAATCCTAGCTATTTGGCTAGATTATTTTATTACAAGCTACTTGGTCTACTAGATCATGTTTTGAGTCCCAGAATTGGGTATCTATTTAAGGGTCTATACGAACGGGTATTTCCCCTTCATGTGTCTAAATGTATTATCTTATGTAAAGAGGGTTGGAAAAATAATTAAAATCCCCTCTCAGTCAATTAATTAAATTTTCTGGTCAATTAATTAAAAAATCAAAAGCCAGAAATTTAATTAATTTAGGGTCCCAAGTGAGGATGAAATTCTTCAAAGGCAAAATTTGTTGGTCCTTAAAAAATGAATTTTTAAAGGCTCCAGGTCAATGGAATATTGAGAATTTTAAGAAATTTTGGACCCTTGGGCCTAGGTGGTTAAGTCAAAGTAAAAAATTTGAGGTAATTAACTCAAAAATAGTATTTTTGAGTTAATTAAAATTAATTTAAATGATAAATTCGTTTTTTCTCCAAATTTATGATTTCGACCGTCCAGATTAAAAGATGAACAAATCTTATCGATGGTAGAGATTATTTTGACGTGGATCAACCGAACTAGCCGTTGGAGATTTTGTCCTATAAATTAAAAGGTCTTTGTCAGTCTTGAGTCATCCGATCTTAGGATCATGCACTTGTTCTTGGAAGCTCTTGTAATTTATTTCGATGAACAAAGCATAAAGACTTTGGGGTTACAAATTTTGGTGTTCCTTTTCCAGATCTATGTGGTGATTCATTTCTAAACTCTGCTACTTTATTTTTGCATTTTATGGTTGATGGCCTTCATGGATTAATCTGCATACAGGTATCTTGTGTAGTTTTCTGAGTTCATAAAATAACATTTTGATTTTTCTGAAGGATCTCAACCCATCAAACTCAAATTTAGATGCTTCCTTAGTCATATAACATTCAAGTTTGTCCAAAAAATCGATTCTGAGGCCAGATTTGGCCCTCGGGGGCTGGATCTGGCTCAGATCTTAAAAAAAAAATTCTGAGTAAAACCCTGCAACCTGCAAAACCAGTGAAATCCTGAAAATATATACACCAAAAAATTATTAAACCCTTACAGCCCTAATAAAAATACAAATTTACAAGCTAATTTACAGATCTGAGGCCCTCATGGCCAAATTTGAAACATTTCGCCACGATTTTTAGAAATTTGAAATTTTAAAGAGAGGCACAAGTCCTAGGAGATCTTGTAAAAAAACACAAATTCGTAAGATAGATTCAAGAAATTAGAAACAATGGGCTTTTTCAGATTTGCGAATCTGAGAGTCGACTAGTCCAACTGAAGACTTCCCCAAACACTCAAATCTTAAAAAAAAAATTCCCTGCACACTTAGATCTAAACTTTAGATTGATAGAGATTTAAGAAAATAACATGAGATCCTTCAGAAAAATCAAAATGTTATTTTATGAACCTAGAAAACTGCACAAGATACCTGTATGCAGATTAATCCATGAAGGCCATCAACCATAAAATGCAAAAATAAAGTAGCAGAGTTTAGAAATGAATCACCACATAGATCTGGAAAAGGAACACCAAAATTTGTAACCCCAAAGTCTTTATGCTTTGTTCATCAAAAGAAATTACAAGAGCTTCCAAGAACAAGTGCACGATCCTAAGATCAGATGACTCAAGAATGACAAAGACCTTTTAATTTGTAGGACAAAATCTCCAACGGCTAGTTCGGTTGATCCACGTCAAAATAATCTCGACCGTCGATAAGATTTGATCATCTTTTAATCTGGATGATCGAAATTATAAATTTGGGGAAAAAACGAATTTATCATTTTAATTCATTTTAATTAACTCAAAAATACTATTTTTGAGTTAATTACCTCAGATTTTTTACTTTGACTTAACCACCTAGGCCCAAGGGTCCAAAATTTCTTAAAATTCTCAATATTCCCTTGACCTGGAGCCTTTAAAAATTCATTTTTTAAGGACCAACAAATTTTTCCTTTGAAGAATTTCATCCTCACTTAGGACCCTAAATTAATTAAATTTCTGGCTTTTTATTTTTTAATTAATTGACCAGAAAATTTAATTAATTGACTGAGAGGGGATTTTAATTATTTTTCCAACCCTCTTTACATAAGATAATACATTTAGACACATGAAGGGGGAATACCCCTTCGTATAGACCCTCATATAAATACCCAATTCTGCGACTCAAAACATGATCTAGTAGACCAAATAGCTTGTAATAAAATAATCTAGCCAAATAGCTAGAATTATTCCCAAACTACTTTTACAAGGACTCGATAGAAAACACTAGGACTCACTTAGCATGTTGATGAAAAAATCCACCCTAGCTTTGGGGTGAGGCTGGAGGGAAAAACTCTGCCGATAACTTGTGTCTAAAAACACAAGTAAATCAGTGAGACAAAAAACCTCCTAGGATAGAAATCGTCACCAACATACTAGGCTTACCTAGGTTGTTACATACATGACAGTCTTACTTAGATCATTTACATCATAAACATGCAGAAGGGGTTTGCATCATTTATAAAAATGTTGTCTGATGATGGAATCTAAATGGCGCAACCACGTCAAACATGATGAAACCCATTTGAAAAAATGGGGGTGTACTATTATGGGGTCGTTGACAAAGTGTGGTCAACAAGACACAAACAGTTCACCTTCCCACTGCCATATTTCCAATCCAAGGAAATAATGAAGGAGGCCCAAATCCTTCATCTCAAACTCCTTTGCAAGATCTGCCTTGCATGAGTGTATCCACTGCTCATCACCCATTAGTATTAAATCATCAACATAAAGAACAATGATTAAAAGCTTACCCTCCACCACAATTTGGTATAGGTTTGCATCCGCCTCACTCTTGGTGAAGCCAAGTCCAGTGAAATAGCTCTCGATCCGTGTGTACCAAGCATGAGGTGCTTGTTTCAGCCCATACAATGCTCTTTTGAGCCTGCACACATGCGACTCGCTGCTAAAGATCTCAAATCCTTCAGAATGCGCAATTTACACCTCTTCCTCAATGATCCCATTAAGGAACATAGTCTTCACATCCATCTGATGAATGTGCCAACCCATCTACGCTGAGAGAGCAAGGATGGTCCTTATGGAATAATACCGTGTGACAGGTACAAAGGTTTCTTCATAATCAATCCCCTCGATCCGTGAGAAGCCCTGGGTAAAAAATCTTGCCTTATACTTCTCGACGCTCCCATCAGCAGCTTGCTTTACCTTGTAGATCCATCTTGATCCTACAACTGATTTACCCACCGGCCTTGGACCAATCTCCCAAACACTTTTTCTGACAATGGAGTCATACTCCTCCACCATGACATCTACCCATGTGGGCTCCTGCACTGCTTCTTCAAAAGAAGATGGCTCTGTCACAATACACTTACTTATAAGAGCCATGTATCCAATGAATCGGTCAGGTGACTATCTCTGTCTGCGCTGTGATGTAGGGACTCCTACATTCTGTGTCGCATCAAGCTTCAGTCTCTCAGCTTCTGTGGTACGCTTTCTGCCTTGTCTGATGTTTGGTTCTGCATGAGTGGACTTCTCCACTCCATGAATCTCCTCTTGTGGTTGATCCACATCTAGAGGCTCATCTTTGGGAACAAGAAGTTCCTCCTCTGCATGCAAGTGTAGCTCCCTCTCAAGCGACAACTTCATGGCTTTCACCTCATTGAATTTTATATCCCGTCGCACCATAGTCATCCGACTGTTTCGAAAATACACACGATAATTATGGGGTGTTTCTGTGTACCCCACAAATATCCCAACTTCTGCAGTCGGCTCCAGCTTCTTCCTGGCGTCCTTTGTCACATGAATGTAAACAGATGAGCCAAAAATCTTCAATTGAGAAATATCAGGCTTCTTACCAGTAAAAGCTTCTTCAGGTGTACTCATGCCAAGTACTCTATGAGGACAACGGTTTTGCACATAAACCGCAGTGTTGCATGCTTCCGCCCACAAGTGCATCGGTAGGCCCTAGTCATGCAACATCACTCGTGTAGCACCCACGATCTTTTTTTTCTTCCTCTTCGCGACCCCATTCTGCTATGGGTTATGAGGCACTATGAGTTCTCTTCGAATTCCTTCTTTGCTACAGGAGTCTTTGAATTCACCTGAGATGTATTCACCACCATTATCGCTCCGTAGAGCTTTCACTTGCTTCCCTAACTCCTTCTCCACCAATGCTTTAAACTCACAGAACTTTGAGAATGTTTCGCTCTTCTTCTACATGAAGAAGATCCAGCATCTACGAGAATAGTCATCAAAAAATATAACATAATACCTATGTTTTGTTGTTGAAGCAACCGAGAATGGTCCACACACGTCTGTGTGAATTCTCTCCAGGATCACCGAAGCACGGTTCTCCTTCTCATGAAAGGCGGTCTTCACAAACTTACCCATAGTAAATTCCTTGCACTGATCTGACTGCGCAAGAGTACCCTTGGGAAGTCCAGTAGAAATCTTCTACAAAATCTTCAAAGCGCCATGGTGAAGATGGCCCAATATCTTGTGCCATGATTCGCCCTCATCCCGGCTCACCACTTCTTGTGCTTTTCCCACCATTGCAGCGCAACCATCTACCTCCAACTTGTAGAGATTCTTAACTCGAATCCTTATCCTCTTGGTTTCACCCATTGTTTTATGTCGCAGGAAATTTTTTCCATCGCTAAAAACAACTTCATAACCTTTATCTTTCAACATTGCGACTGAGACCAAGTTCTTCTTCAGACCTGGAACATGCATAACATATTTCAAAAATAATGGATTACCAAACTCCCTCTCAAAGGTAATGGTCCCAATGTCGGTCGCACTGTATCGACCATTTTTGCCCATCTCTATATGCATTTGAAGGTCCCTCTCCTCCAAGTCACTAAACAACTCCTTGTCTCCCGTCACATGGAAAGACACACCATTATCAAGATACCACACTGATCCCATATAGCTTGAAACCAAGCATGCGATCAAAGAGAAATCAAGTTCAAATTGCGAGTCTAAGGCCTCTCCAGCTGCAGCTCCAGCAGCCTTCTTGTTCTTCTTCTTCTGTGGGAAGTTAGTGGCGAAATGCCCATGTTTGTGATAATGAAAACACTTCACCTTGGACAAATCCTGCTTCTTGCCTTTAGCTTCGGATTTTGAAGGAAATTTCTTCTCCTTCCCTTTCCTTGATTTGGCAGCCAAAGCGCAATTCTCTTCATCTTCATTCTTAGATGAAGAGTCATCCCTGGTACCTCGCCTTATCTCCTGCACAAGATCTGACCAAAGTCGCTCCCATCCCGGCAGTTGCTCCCATCCATTAACAGAGTCTTCGTAGCTATGCCAACTCTTTGGAAGCCCAAGTAGAGCCAAGCTTACCAAGTCTTCATCATCAACAGTAATCCCCACACTTCCCAGTTCATCTCTATAGTGGACAAACTTCGTGAGATATTTTGGAATACTGTTGCCCTTCTCCATTTTTATTTCTCTGAGCTTATATTTCAGCGCCAACTTCCTCTGGTCGCTGCTGCTTTGGAAAAAATCTGTCAAAGCCTTCCACATTAAAAATGAAGTGGCTTTCCCATGAAGGCTAGACACAATATGGTCCTTCACAACTTCCAACAGAATTCTTCTTATCTTTACTATCTTCTTTTGCCATGTGTCAAGTAATGCAGCATCGCTAGATCCCGGCTTAGGAACATCGCTATCGATGAACTCCTTTAGTCCATTATCCTACAACACTGCCTCGATCCTATCCTTCCAGGCTATGTAATTCGAGCTCCCATCAAGGGCATACTCCAATCACAACCCATTGAAAGACATTTCAATGTATACTCAACTTTTGCACCAAGAATTTTCTGTAGCAAATTCGAGTTGTCCACCAGCACAAACTCAGCAATTCGTCACAATTGCAATTTTCAAGAACTAACACTGCTTTGATACCATGTAGAAGCTATATACAATATGCATGTATATATTCAGATTCTCCTGATCTAAAAATATTTATCTTCTTGCTAAATACATAATCCTTCCATTGTTAATCTTTTGCAAAAATTAAACATTCAATTGCAAACACATGAAGCAATACAAAAAATCGCACATAAAACAGTTGTTTAACGGGAAAGCCTGACACTGAAAAACCCAACTATCATATATTATGTATCATGGAGATCATGTAAAAATCTCATACAAATCTTAGTACATCAAGCTCTCAGTACAATCAATCGTCACACACTAATTAGAAGAAATCTACAAATCCATGCACTGATTTCTTTCCACCTGCTAGCTTGCCTCCACTGCGCAATCCCTACTGAAGAATAGCTCTTAATTAATTCGAATTACCCTTGCCTTGACTGCGAAATCCTCATTGGAAACTCCAATGTGCGTGTGGTGCAATCAATGCATCACTATAGTCACAACGGATAGTCCATCTTTCCCTTTCACCTACCTCTCCACTGGGTCTCCACTGGAACTGACATGCACTTAGTTAACTGTTGTATTTGTTCAGTTGATTAATGATTTATTATTTGTTAATTAATTAACTAATTAATTTACTCCACTCTCACTAGTGTATCATTCAGTTAGACTAAATACAACTAGCTCAACTAAGTTTAACTCCATTAATTGAATTAAACTGAATAACAACTCCATGAACTACTCTTCCAACTCTGTCATAACTTTTCCACTTTAGTTTTAACTGAGTCCTCCATGCATGAACCTCCAGTAAACCCTAGGAATTGCGTAATTCCTTCAGCCCACTGATTTTCCAAATCTACGCACTGAAATTAAGTGCTCCAAGAGAATAAGTTGTTGTTTATTGTCGGATTATTATTAAGAGCTAATAATAATCGACACTTCTATTTTTAGATCAGCGATCTATAAATAGACTTCGCCCAATATTCTAAAAACAGAATTTCATCTATTTTTTTCAACTTGACCAACCATCCACAAATAGCATTTTGCAACTTCTGAAATATGATCACCATGTCTAAAAATAGACTTGTGCCAAAAATAGCCTACGGGCCCACTTAGTGAAGGCGACTCTTTTCACTAAGCTCATCATCTTGTTGAATCTCCACAATCCATATGTACCAAACATCAAGAAAACATATCTATCAATTCAAAATCAACTTTTACCAAAACTAACAACCATTTCATAATCCACAATCAACTCACATTTATCGATCATGGTACATAATGCTACAACTATCACCTACTTACACTCAAGTACATATCAACTGTCTCAACACGTATGTGTTAGTAAAACCACATTAAAAAAAGACCATTTATTCATGAAATATTGCAGACACATATACTCATATCATGAAATTAATCAACGTTCAAACAACTTGAAAACATACCATGCTAAATAAATCAACTAGATGATGTAATAGACACCAAATCACTAAAAGACCAAATAGATGACATAATCAAAAAATTAAGCATCAAGTACACGACATAAGAAAACTCGTACCTTGATGTATCTTACGGGAGGCTATCTGCACAATCAATATAGATTTGCACAATATAACTTCACAACACCTCAACTCAACATAAATAAGATCAAGATATCCATAAAAGTAACCAACTAACATGTTCACACCATAAACTCATAATCAATTTCCATTCATACATAACAATCACATATGCATAGTCAAACTAAATTAGTACAATAAAATATCACAATTATAATGATTCATACATGAACGTAATAACCCTAACTATCTACATAAGCCAATCCAAGACAATATGATACATATAACATCAAGATCTTAATTAATAACCCTAATTATCAAGTTACTAGCATATACCAACAAAAATCTATATATCACACTCATCAACAACATGTAACCTAATCATTAAGCTAACTAGCATACCACAACAATAAATTAACATGCTCATCAACAATGTATAACATAGTCATTGAGCTAGATACAAGTTAACATATTTATCAATGACATATAACATAATCATCAAGTTAATACCATGCTTGACTAACTGACACATGTACATATGATCACACTAATTAAATAGCATCTATCATGTATGTAACCATAACCTTAATAGAATTAAAATCATACCCAAAACCATAGTAATAATAGAATGACAAACATATAAGTAACCCTAATGCTTACAACAACCATAAATCACATACCTACATGCCAAGCAAATAACTTTTATGACGATCTTCTCTTGCCTTGAGGTCCAATGCTGCAAATTCACTTTGATGATATGCATCTCCTACTCTATCTCATCCAACACATTAGCATCATAACATACCAATATCATCATGATGGCCTAATTGTGTAAAATGACTTGATGCACAACAACCTCAACCAAACCATTGCAAACTTGACCATATGCACCCACTTGACATGTATAACCAATCATGAACAACCAATGCATGTTCAACATATAACCTCACACAAGCAAGCATACAGGGAAAGCATGAAATAATGACCAATATGTGACCTATCATAAACAATAAATGCATATACGATATGTAGAAACATGTAAGCAAGCATGCACAGATAGTACATAAGCAAGAACAACACACAATTAGTCATACATTCATGGCAACATATTGACAACAAAACCATAAGCACTTCCATGGTGACACCACTACCACCATGGTCAACACAACATGGATGCATCAACCACATAGAACATGGGTATGAAAACACATAGAAATTGACATAAAAGCATGACCAACACACCGCCCATCCAGTCCAAGGGTTTAACCATGCTCTGATACCACTCTTTAACACCCTCTTCCCACATCTACCCAAATAAGCGTCCAATGAGGGTAAGCATGTGACAAGAGGCTACTAATATGAGATTCAACCTCATAGACGAATTTAAGGAATTGGAACCGATGGAAACATAAAAAACACACCTTACACTTCATCATTGACATCGCCATGAGGTAACCCAACCTTCTAGGGCATTGTTCCCTGAGAGGGGGGTGATTTTTAGCCCCTTTGGGCCTGAGACACAAGCATATAAGGGCAAGGTAGCGACTCTAGACCCTAGAGCCACAGGCTAGCCTTGGAAAGGTAGCAGCTTAGGCCCAAACAATGAATCCTCCATTTGTATCTCTGGGATTTATGCCACATTTTCAGCCCCTAAGCCTAGGTCACTGCCCAGAACTTTCTGTAACTTTAGGATAGGGTAAATAACATTAAAACAAACATATGGAAGAAATCACATCAACCAAAACTCATCTTACCCCACCCAACCATGATAGGAATTTCTTCAAACATGTCACGAGCATAGCATCTACAGGTATAAACGACATATTTAAGCAAAGGGGTCTCTTTCTTATCTGAGAATCACTAAGAAGCATTTCTCCCCTAAATTATAAGCTATCATTTAATTAATTTAACCATAGATATGTTGTGCATTCATTTAAAATTAAAAACTTGGAGAGAGCCACACCTCATCACACAATACATGCTTATAAACAACGTAATACCAACAGAAGTACCATGGATACATCAACAATAGAATCCATATATAGATGAGTTCTTATACACATCAAATACCAAGTCAATGAACCTTTCATTAACGAATTTAAAAACCAACCCAGAATGGGACTTCCACGTTCCACCCGACCATAGACATGGCTGAGACAAATCTTACTCTAGTCAGTCATCCCTGTGTTTGATGGAACCTTATCAAACACATCAATCAACACCAAAAAAATGCTCCAAAGACCACACTGTCTCAACCCCAAACCAGTGATTCCACCTCACGGTCGGACATCACTAACCATCACAGATTGGTCTCTAAAGCTGCTCCGGGGCTCTAGGGTGTTTGTTCCAACCAGGGCTTCTAGGACTAGTAACTCAACCCACTTAGGGCTTCCAAAGCATTTTTCCAACCAAGGCTTCCAGGAACTAATAACTCAAATTTTCAACCAAAGGACTCATGAGAACCAACCAACAAACAATCAATGGAAATAAACACACAATACCATGGTTTTCCAGGAAATGGAAAGTCTAGAAAATCCACATGCATACCCATGCATGCCAAAACTAGTGAGGAAAACATACATGCAACTTGGTACCTAAACTCAGAACCTATTGTAGATGTTGATCCCAATGTCCTCTTCCACTTTCCTTCTTTTATTTTTCTTCTTCATCCAAATCACCAAGTATCCACACTCTCCAAGAGTGCTCCAAGAAAACTCTAAATATCCAAGAGTATGAAAGGGAGAGAAACAATAATGAGAGAGCTCCAAAAATGCACTGAAAAAAGCTTACCTACTGATCCTCAAAAGCCTTTTTATATATGAGGCCTTTATTTTCTTCATTTTCCATTATTTTCCTTCATTTCCTCCTCACATGCAACCTGTGACTTTTCACCTTCCTTTTCTCCTAATTTCCATTATTTTCATTAAAAAAATGCAATTAATGCCTCATGTCTTTCCAAAGCCTTTTCCATTTCCTTTGCCAATTTCATTTTCCATATTAACTGAAATTAACACCCCCTAGGATGTTTTTCCCACCATTCAATTTGGAATATGTGTCCCATCCACCATGGTCTTATATATTTTACATGAATATTTTTACTAGGGTTGTTACATGGGACACGTTGACACTGACATAACACATGACAAAAAATGAGAATGGGGTTGGAAGGACCCCATAGGACATGACATCCCATAGGGATGACCCCAACGGTAAATAAGAGGGCACAAAGGGACTGCTCTGGAAGAAAAAGAGCCATGACACTTGGCTTTGATAGGTTGGCAGAGCTGAAACAAATAATATTGAGGCCAAGAGGACCCACAAGACATGGCATCCCTTAGAGATGACCCCAATGAATTATGAAATGGTGCAAAGGGAATGTGTCAAGAGAAGAGGCACTAAGTCACGAAGGATAGTGGCAAACAATCAAATAGCAAGAGGGTGGTCCCCATGGGACACGTTGACCGACAGATAGACCCTGGTATATCTATAAAGAGGCACAAGTTTAAAAAGCATAGATATAGAGGGGCTACAGGCTAAGCCCTAACCCTTTTTCATTTCACGTAGAAATAAGACCAAGGGTGCGACGAAATGACAAAGGGGAAAAAATAAAAAGTGTCAGGATTGGGAGATTTGGCATAAGCGCTTTCTCGTGATCATTTCACATATATATACACCAATGGTGTGGAGTCATTAACAAAGGAATTTGGCTCATGAAGGGCTTAAAATGGCTTAGTGCCCAAAGGCCTAGTCAATGGTAATGAAGAATTGGTTATATGGCAGAAAAATAGGTAAAGGGCCAGAGAAAAAAGGGGCTTAAGCCAAAATTCAGGGGAACTATAAATTTAGCAGTAAAATTTGTTGAGATTCAACAAGATGATGAGCTTAGTGAAAAGAGTCGCCTTCACTAAGTGGGCCCGCAGGCTATGTTTGGCGCAAGTCTATTTTTAGACATGTCAATCATATTTCAGAAGTTGCAGGATGCTATTTGTGGGTGGTTGATCAAGTTGGAAAAATAGATGAAATTATATTTTTAGAATATTGGGCGAAGTCTATTTATAGATTGCCAATCTAAAAATAGATGCATGTTGATTATTATTAGCTCTTAATAATAATTAGACTCTAAACATCAACTTATTCTCTTCGAGCACTTTAGTTCAGTGTACAGATGTGGCACAACCGCTGACAGAAGGAATTACGCTATTCCTGAGGGTTAACTGGAGCTATTGCATGGAGGACTCAGTTAGAACTCAAGTGGCAGAGTTATGACATAGTTGGAAGAAGTAGTTATGGAGTTGTATTTAGTTTAACTCAGTTAGACTCAGTTGAGCTAGTTGTATCTAGTCTAACTGATTCATACACTAGGGAGAGTGGAGTAAATTAATTAGTTAATCAATTCACAAATAATAACTCATTAATCAACTGAACAATACAGTAGTTAACTACAATGCATGGCAGTTTCAGTGGAGACCAGTGGAGAGATAGGTGAAAGGGCAAGATAGACTATCTATTGTGACTATAGTGATGTATTGATTGCATCCAACACTCAGTGGAGATGCAAATTAGGATTGCGCAGTCAATCCAAGAGTAATTCTAATTCATTCAGAGCTATTCTTCAGTAGGGATTGCGCAGTGGAGGAAGGCTAGCAAGTTGCAAAGATTGGTGCATGGATTTGCAAGATTAGGCCTGTATAGTGTATGACGATTGTACTGTACTGAGAGCTTGTGATAAGCTTTGTATGCTTGTATGAGATTGTCATATGATCTCCATGTTACATAATATATAGTTGGGGTTTTCAACTTCAGGCTTTCCCAGTTCAAAACTGTGTTATGTGCGATTGATAATTTTCTTATGCTTTCACATGTGTGCACTAAATTCTTCAAAATATTACGAAGTGGAATAGACTCAGTATCTTGCATAAAGGAAGAAAGGTGAGACTATGGATCTTAATAAAATGCTTAGTGCATATAATTTCTGTACATGGTATTGGAGCATTATTGATTGAAGATTGCAATTGTGAAGTGAGTTTAACAGGACAACTGGCCCCTTTCACAGCAGGATACTTTCAGCAAAATTTATATACATTGAATGTCTTTCTGCCTGTTGAATGAGCATGCCTGATATTTTGAATGAGCTAAATAGCCAGCCATGGAGGCAAATTATGCTGGGCTGAAGGATTTCATCGATAGTGATGTCTCAAGCTGAGATTCAGTGATGCCTTAACATTATGCATGGGCAAAAGAAGACCGAAAGACGAGGAGGATTATTTTGGAAGGTGTGAAGGACCACATTGTGTCTATTTTCATGGGAAAGCCACCCATTCTTAATGAAGGTTTTGACCCCATTTGTTCTGTAAAGTATGATCGTAGGAAGTTGGCGCTTAAAGACAAGCTCTTAAAAATAAATGGAGAAAGCGTTGTGATTCCAAAATACCTCACGAAGTTTTTCCACCGCAAGGATGAGCCGAAGTGTGGTTATTGTTGATGAAGGCGATTAAGGAGCTGATTTCGGCTCAAGAGCTACAGGCAGCTACAAGACCAAGCACGGACGGAAAAAACTACCAGATGGGAGCCATTTGTATTTGATCTTTGTGTGGAGACAAGGCGTACGAGGAGTTTTTAATTTTCATCGAAGAATGAAGATGAAGAAAATTACGCTTGGCCGCCAAAGCATGAAAGGAAGGAAGAAAAATCCTTCAAAATCGAGTGCTAAAGGCGGCCAGCGTGATTTGTCCAAAGTGGAAGTGTTTTCACTGGCTAACAGCATGGACATTTTCACCACTAACTGGCCCGTACATGAAGAATAAGCAGCCGCCGTACCACAAATGAGAGTGCCTTAGCCCCACAATTTGAGCTATATTTTCCTTGATCGCATGCTTGAACGTCGCATGACCTGGTGGTATATCTTGACAAAGGGTGCGTCTTTCCATGATGGGAGACAAAGAGTTGTTTAGTGACTTGGAGGAGAAAGTTGGACCTCCAGATGCACATAGAGATGGGCAACGTATGGCCGAGACAGCATGGCAGCATTGGGACCACTACTACCGTGAGAGGAAATCGGGTAACCATTCGTTGAAGAAATGTCATGCATGTTCTGTGTCCTAAGAAGAACTTGCCCACGAATGTTGGAAGAAGACAGAGACAGGACAGCCAACAGGGAAAGCTTTCCGAGCATAAAACAATGGGTCAAAACCAAGAAGATAGGGGTTCTAATTAAGAATATCTACAAGCTAGAGGTAGATGGTCGCGTTGCAAATGGCAGTGGCACACAAGAAGTGGTGAGCCAGATGAGGTTAATTACAAGTACGTGAGATTGGAAGCCATCTTCACCATGTAGTGCTTTTGGTACCTTACAGAATAAATTTCATCGGATTTCCAAGGGCATTTTGGCGTACTTCGCATCAAAGGTATGATGTACAATGGGTAATTTTGAAGAACACTTTTTATGAGAAGGAGAATCGTGTCGTGTGATTCCGGGAGAGAATTCGTTACGTACGGCAGGGACCATTCTGCTACCAATAGCGAACAGTATTATGTGACATTTTTGATGAATTTTCTCGTATATGTTGGATCTTCTACATGCAAAAGAAGAGGAACGTTCTCGTTTTGTGAGTTCAAGGCATTGGTGGAGAAGGAGTTTGGTTATGTGAAAGCCCAAGGAGCGATAATGGCAGAATACATATCGGGTGAATTCAAAGATCAGAGTACAAGGAATTCAAGGAGAAACCAGCCTTCACAACCTGCATGCGAAGAAATGGGGCTTCAGAGAGAAAGAATAGAATGATCGTGGGTGTCGACGCAGCGATGTCGATGTACTGTGGCTTGCCTGGCGACCAAAGGAAGCATGCAACATCGTGTTTAGTAAATTTATGTTCCAGAGCACGTAATGAGTACACCGAGGAAGATTTTTAATCGGTAAGAAGCCTTTATATTTCTCATTTAACATTTTTGCTCATATGTTTACATTTATGTGACGATGATGCTATGAAGAAGTCAGACAATCGCAAAAGGATACTTGTGGGGTGTTTAAACACCCTACAACTATCGTGTGTATTTTCCAAATATTCTATTAATCGTTATGTATGGGATATAAATTAATGAGGTGAAAGGCAATTGTCACTTGAGAGGAGCTACACTTGTATGCGA
Organism: Pinus albicaulis; assembly: GCA_034641835.2. Taxonomy (NCBI): domain Eukaryota; kingdom Viridiplantae; phylum Streptophyta; class Pinopsida; order Pinales; family Pinaceae; genus Pinus; species Pinus albicaulis. The sequence continues at coordinate 128,991,390 of CM076581.1, read as the reverse complement.
GAGGAACTTGTTTTCAAAGATGAGCCTTCGGATGATCAGCCATGTGAGGAACGGTGGGAGGAGGAGACCATTTGGTGCAGTAATCAAATATCGGGGACAAGGCAGAAGGACGAAGGAAGCCAGACTGGTGATGCGTACGTAATGTAGGAGTTCTCACATCACATTTTCATACACAGACAACAATTTAACGATACATCGGATACATGGTTTTATGAGAAAGCAACAGACAAGAGCCATCTTTTAAGAAGCAACACAGAGCCTACATGGTAGATGCTATGTAGAGGAGTATGACCTATCAGAGAAAGGCTCGGAGACTGTTCCAAGGCTAGGTGGGAAAATCATTGTAGGACTTAAGATGGATCTACAAGGTAAAGCAAGTTACTGAAGGGAGCGCTACAACATATGGTGATTTGCTGTCTTATGGGCTTCAACATCGAGGGGGATTGACTATGAAGAAACTTTTCACCTTTCTTTCACGTATTCTTCTATGTTTATACTCATCCTTGCTCTCTCAAACATTAAGATGGTTGGGTACATTCACTGTGATGGACAAGACCGTGTTCTTTAATGGATCATTGACGAAGAGGTGTAATATTGAGCACTTAAGGATTTGAGACCTTCAGAAAGCAGTCGTACGTGGTGCCTGCAGTTTTCCGTACACGAAACAATGCTTGCACACTCGGATCGTAATAAATTATTTTCACCGGGACTCGCTCACCAAGAGGAAAGGTATGCAACCGTACCGCATTGAAGCGAGGGTAAGCTTGATCATTGGTACTTATGTTGATGATTTGATACCAAAGTGATGAGCAACAGACACCTGGGCGGCAAGGTCGATCTTGCGATGAGTTTGAGATGAAGGATTTGGGTTTCCTTCACGATACTTCGGGATTGAAATATGAGCATGAAGGTGAAATCGTTTATGTCCTGTTGCAAGTATGCCCGGAGATACCGGATAAGTTTCACATGCAAGGTTGTAAGCCCATTTCACACCCTCTTCCAGGAACCAAGCAAAGATATTATGACTCAAGAAGAGGTAATGGATGCCACTATTTATTGATAGTTATGGTTCACTACATTTAGTCACATAAGATCTGGACATACAAGTATGTGGTGAATTCAAAATGCTATGTTATGAAGGTTAAGCCTACCAAGCCCTTTTCGAAGGCAGGTGAGCAAGGTTCCGTAGGTTCTGAAAAGTGTCCTATATGGCTTATGGCACAAGATGATTGACGAGGTGAAGTTGCATGGCTTTCACGGATGCACCCAAGGTGTGAAGCCCAACAGAAGGAAGACAATACCGAGAGGAATTTCGTACCGTACTCCACACAGCTTTTAAAAAGAAACAAGACCCAGCCTTGCTCACTAGGCGAAATAATGGCAATGTCATTTATGAGGTTATTTAATAGAAGATTATGTTGGTTTTTTTCGGTTCACATTTAGATCTCATTATGATTCATTGTTATAATTAGAGTTGCAATGGTGTCCCTGTTAATTCTGTTCAACATAGATAGTCAGCATAGCTGTCCCGAGATTACCACCGAGATTGTGTGTAGTAACATTTGGCAAGAAGCTCAACACATTCTGCCACGAGGATCGTGACGTGTATATTCTCGATTGCAGCGCTGTTCGTATAAACCAAATACCGTGGAGGCAGACCGTGGCGATAACCTTGTCTTGTTAGAGGAGCGGCGGAGATTCAACAAGATGATGAGCTTAGCAAAGAGTCGCTCAGCTGGCGGGTTCAGGGTTATTTTTTTGCGCAAGTTCACTTTTTAGACTATGTCTAATTTTATGTTTGTTCATATTTCAAAGTTGCAGACGTTGGTTTGTGGATGGTCGTATCAATTTGGAAAACAGATGAAATTCTATTTTTTACAATATTGGGGCGCAGAGTCTGTTTATATCAATCAGTAATGATATTTATTTAATTAACTGTACTTAAACACAATTATTTTGATATCTGTTCATATGACAATAAACATCCGACAAAAGGAATTACGCTATTCTTGAGGGTTTACTAGAGCTATCGTACGGAGGACTTAGCGTTGGTCCATAAGTGCAACAGTTATGGATACAACAACAAGAACAGAGATGTATTCATTATCTGTTAATTCAAATGGAGCTAATGGGGAACAATCGATTGAGGCATTAAGAGATATGAAATTAACTAGTTAATCAATTCACAAATAATAACTCATTAATTTATCTAACAACATGGATAATTCATATGAACATGGCAGCTTTCTCATGAGACTAGGTGAGGATAGGTGAAAGGGCAAGATAGACTATCTGTTGTGACTATAGTAATGTATTGATTGCATCCAACACTCAGTGGAGATGCCAATGAGGGTTGCGCAGTCAATCCAAGAGTAATTCTAATTCATTCAGAGCTATTCTTCAACAGGGATTACGCAATGGAGGAAGGCTAGCAGGTTACAAAGATCGGTGCATGGATTTGCAAGATCAGGCCTATGTAGTGTATGACGATTGTACTGTACTGAGAGCTTGTGATAAGCTTTGTATGCTTGTATGAGATTTTCATATGATCTCCATGTTAGATAATATATATTTGGGGTTTTCAGCTTCAGGCTTTCTCGGTTAAAAACTGTGTCATGTGCGATTGATAATTTTTGTTTATGCTTCACATATGTGTGCAATTAAATTTTCCGCAAAAGATTAACAAGTGGAATAGATTCATTATCTTGCATAAAGTTAAATAGTGTGAGATCAGGTGGATATTGGACATATGAATGCTTAGTGCATATAATTTCTACATGGTATCAGAGCATTGTTGATTGAATATTGCAATTGTGAAGTGAGTTTGTGCTGGTGGACAATTCGAATTTTCTATAGAAGATTCTTGGTGCAGAAATCGAGTATACATTGAAATGTCTTTCAATAGGTTGAGATTAGAGTATGCCCTTGATGGGAGCTCAAATTAAATAGCCTGGAAGGACAGGATGGAGGCGGTGCTAGAGGATAATGGGCTGAAGGAGTTCATCGATAGCGTTGTTCCTAAGCCAGCATCTAGTGATGTTGCATTACTTGATGCATGGCAAAAGAAGACTGCAAAGACGAGGAGGATTATATTGGAAGGTGTGAAGGACCACATTGTATCTAGCCTTCACGGGAAAGACACTCCATTCTTAATGTGGAAGGCTTTGACAGATTTTTTCCAAAGCAGAAGTGACCAGAGGAAGTTGGCGCTTAAAGACAAGCTCAGAAAATAAAAATGGAGAAAGGCGACAGTATTCCAAAATACCTCACGAAGTTTGTCCACTGCAAGGATGAGCTGGGAAGTGTGGGGGTTACTGTTGATGAATATTAATTGGTGAGCTTGGCTCTCCTTGTGCTTTCGAAGAGTTAGCATAGCTACGAAGACTCTGTCAATGGACAGGAGAAACTGCCAGGATGGGAGCGACTTTGGTCGGATCTTGTGCAGGAGGAGATAAGGCGGGGTACCAGGGATGGATATTCATCGAAGAATGAAGATGAAGAAAATGTCACGAGCATGGACATTTCGCCACTAAATTTCCACAGAAGAAGAAGAATAAGAAGGTTGATGGATCTGTAGCTGGAGAGGCCTTAGCCTCGCAATTTGAGCTGGATTTTTCCTTGATCGCATGCTTGGTTTCAAGATGCATGAGATCAGTGTGGTATCTTGACAGTGGTGCATCTTTCCATATGACGGGAGACAAAGAGTTGTTTGGTGACTTGGAGGAGAAGGACCTCCAGATGCATATAGAGATGGGCGACGATGTTTGGTACAGTGAGACAAGCATTGGGACCATTACCTTTGAGAGGGAGTCCGGTAATCCATTCTTGTTGAAGAATGTCATGCATGTTCCAGGTCTGAAGAAGAACTTGGTCTCAGTCGCAATGCTGGAAGACATAGGTTATGATGTTGTTTTTAGTGAGGGAAAATCTTTCCTTCGACATAAAACAACGGGTCAAACCAAGAAGATAGGGGTTCGAATTAAGAATCTCTACAAGCTAGAGGTAGATGGTTGCGCTGCAATGGTAGGAAAAGTAGAAGAAGTGGTGAGCCAGGATGAGGGCGAATTATGGCACGGGATATTAGGCCATCTTCACCATGGCGCTTTAAAAATTTTGCAGCAAATTTCTACTGGACTTCCCAAGGGTACTCTTGCGCAGTCAGATCAGTGCAAAGGATGTACAATGGGTAAGTTTGTGAAGACCACTTTTCATGAGAAGGAGAACCGTGCTTCTGTGATCCTGGAGAGAATTCATACAGACTTGTGTGGACCATTCTCGGTTTCATCAACAATGAAACACAGGTATTATGTGATATTTGTTGATGACTTTTCTTGTAGATGTTGGATCTTCTTCATGCAGAAGAAGAGTGAAACGTTCTCAAAGTTCTGTGAGTTCAAGGCATTGGTGGAGAAGGAGTCGAGGAAGCAGGTGAAAGCTATAAGGAGCGATAATGGTGGTGAATACATCTCGGGTGAATTCAAAGACTTCTATAGCAAAGAAGGAATTCGAAGAGAACTCAAAGCGCCTCATAACCCACAACAAAATGGGGTCGCGGAGAGAAAGAACAGAGCAATCGTGGGTTCTGCACGAGCGATGCTGCATGACCAGGGCATACCAATGCACTTGTGGGCGGAAGCATGTAACACTGCGGTTTATGTGCAAAATCGTTGTCCTCATAGAGTACTTGGCATGATTACACCCGAGGAATATTTTATTGGTAAGAAGCCTGATATTTCTCATTTGAAGATTTTTGGCTCACCTTTTTACATTCATGTGATGAAGGATGCCAGGAAGAAGCTGGAGCCAACTGCAGAATTTGGGATATTTATGGGGTACACAGAAACACCCCATAACTATCGTGTGTATTTTCCAAATAGTCGGATGACTGTTATGCGACGGGATATAAAATTCAATGAGGTGAAAGCCATGCAGTTGTCACTTGAGAGGGAGCTACACTTGCATGCAGAGGAGGAACTTCTTGTTCCCAAAGATGAGCCTCTGGATGTGGATCAGCCACAGGAGGAGATTCATGGAGTGGAGGAGTCCACTCATGCAAAACCAAACATCATACAAGGCAGGAAGCGTACCATAGAAGCTGAGAGACTAAAGGTGTATGTGGCACAGAATGTAGGAGTTCCTACATCACAGCGCATACAGAGACAGTCACCTGACCGATATACTGGATACATGGCTCTTATGAGCAAGTGTATTGTGACAGAGCCATCTTCTTTTGAAGAAGAAACGCAGGAGCCCACATGGGTAGATGTCATGGTGGAGGAATATGACTCCATTGTTAGAAAAATTGCCTGGGAGATTGTTCCAAGGCCGGTGGGAAAATCAGTTGTAGGATCAAGATGGATCTACAAGGTAAAGCAGGTTGCTGATGGGAGCGTCGAGAAGTATAAGGCAAGATTTGTTGCCTGAGGCTTCTCACAGATTGAGGGGATTGACAATGAAGAAACCTTTGCACCTGTCGCACGGTATTCTTCCATACAGACCATCCTTTCTCTCTCAGCGCAGATGGGTTGGCACATTCATCAGATGGATGTGAAGACTGTGTTCCTTAATGGGATCATTGAGGAAGAGGTGTACATTAAGCAGCCTGAAGGATTTGAGATCTTCAGCAGCGAGTCGCATGTGTGCAGGCTCAAAAGAGCGTTGTATGGGCTGAAACAAGCACCCCGTGCTTGGTACACTCGGATCAACAACTATTTCACTGGACTTGGCTTCACCAAGAGTGAGGCGGATGAAAACCCGTACCAGATTGTGGTTGAGGGTAAGATTTTGATCATTGTACTTTATGTTGATGATTTGATACTAACAGGTGATGAGCAATTGATACACTCATGCAAGTCTGATCTTGAAAAGGAGTTTGAAATGAAGGATTTGGGCCTCCTTCTATATTTCCTTGGATTGGAAATATGGTAGCGAGAAGGTGAACTGTTTATGTCTCAAGGAAATTATGCCCGGGAGATACTGGAGAAGTTTCACATGCAAGGCTGCAAGCCTATCGACACTCCTCTTCCAGGAAATTGGAAGAAAGAGGATGCTACATCGGCAGAGGTAGTGGATGCCACTGTTTATCAACAGTTGGTGGGTTTGCTCATGTATTTAGTCAATACAAGACCGGACATATGCTATGCAGTGAACCAGCTTTCACAAGCGATGGTTAAGCCTACCAAGCTCTTTTGGAAGGCAAGCAAGCATGTCCTAAGATATCTCAGGGGCACATCTAAGTATGGTTTATGGTACAGACAGATGGATGAGGTGAAGTTGCATGGCTTCATGGATGCAGATTGGGCAGGCAGCCCAACAGACAGAAAGAGCACATCAGGAGGGATTTTCAGTATCGGATCTACGACAGTTTCTTGGTACACCAGGAAACAAAGATCCATGGCACTTAGTTCAGCGGAAGTAGAATACATGGAAACAAGTCAAGATGCATGTGAGGCTATTTGGATGAGGAAGATCCTGGTTGGTTTGTTTGGTTCACATTTAGATCCTACTTATGATTCCACATCAAGATAACTTAGGTTGCATTAAACTCTCAGTTAATCCTATTTTTCATGATAGATCTAAACATATTGATATCTGGTATAATCATATCAAATATTGTGTGCAGCGGAAGATCATGTTGCTTCAGTACATTCCCACGGAGGATCAGGATGCAGATATTCTGACGAAGGCATTCACTAGGAGCAAATTCGAATACCATAGAGGCAAGATCGGGGTGAAGGATAATCCCTATCTTGTTGAGAGGGAGTGTTGAGATTCAACAAGATGATGAGCTTAGTGAAAAGAGTCGCCTTCACTAAGTGGGCCCGCAGGCTATTTTTGGCGCAAGTCTATTTTTAGACTATGTCTATTTTTATACATGTCGATCATATTTCAGAAGTTGCAGGATGTCATTTGTGGATGGTTGATCAAGTTGGAAAAATAGATGAAATTCTATTTTGAAAATATTTGGTGAAGTCTATTTATAGATCGTAAATCTAAAAATAGATGCATGTCGATTATTATTAGCTCTTAATAATAATCAGACTCTAAACAACAACTTATTCTCTTGGAGCACTTCAGTTCAGTGTAGAGATGTGGCACAGTAGATGACAGAATGAATTACGCTATTCCTGAGGGTTTACTAGAGCTATTGCATGGAGGAATCAGTTAGAACTCAAGTGGCAGAGTTATGACACAGTTGGAAGAAGTAGTTATGGAGTTGTATTCAGTTTAACTCAGTTAGACTCAGTTGAGCTAGTTGTATCTAGTCTAACTGATTGATACACTAGTGAGAGTGGAGTGAATTAATTAGTTAATCAATTCACAAATAATAACTCATTAATCAACTGAACAATACAGCAGTTAACTACAGTGCATGGCAGTTTCAGTGGAGACCGGTGGAGAGATAGGTGAAAGGGAAAGATAGACTATCTATTGTGACTATAGTGATGTATTGATTGCATCCAACACTCAGTGGAGATGCCAATGAGGATTGCGCAGTCAATCAAAGAGTAATTCGAATTCTTTCAGAGCTTTTCTTCAGCAGGGATTGCGCAGTGGAGGAAGGCTAGCAGGTTGCAAAGATCGGTGCATGGATTTGCAATATTAGGCATGTATAGTGTATGATGATTGTACTGTACTGAGAGCTTGTGATAAGCTTTGTATGCTTGTATGAGATTGTCATATGATCTCCATGTTACATAATATATAGTTGGGGTTTTCAGCTTCAAGCTTTCCCGGTTAAAAACTGTGTTATGTGCGATTGATAATTTTTGTTTATGCTTCACATGTGTGTGCAATTAAATTTTCCACAAAAGATTAACAAGTGGAATAGATTCAGTATCTTGCATAAAGTTAAATAGTGTGAGATCAGGTGGATCTTGGACATATGCATGCTTAATGCATATAATTTCTACAAAATTGGTAGTTATGCCAAAGTTAGCTATAGAAAAAAGTAGAAGAAGCACCGCTAAAACCTGTAAAAGGCCAGAACTGCTAAAATTGGTGAAAGAAGTCAGTTTAACGTGTAGAAAAAGTTTGTTGAACATTGAGAACTTGGTGAACATAGTCAAAGGATTGAAATAAACATGTCAAAGGAAAAAATTAAAGGCTTATTGTTGAGGAGGTTAATCCCCTCTACGAACAGAGGCGATCCCTACTAGCCCAGATCGGGTCTAGCAACAATCAAACACGCTACAGTGCAGGTTCCTAATTTCAAATAAACCGACTTGCGATGAAGGCTTACCTGGAAACCAACGCTGTCGTTTGTAGAAAAAATAGCGCTCCCGTTCCTTAGCTACGACAAATCATGATCCTCATGATCTCCGTGATCGGACACCTGCACATGCAAGAAACAAAACAAACACAAGCGTAAAATCCAGTATATGCAACTATATGTCAGTCAGAGAAGACATAACTCATCATCATAATCACAACAAGAGTGGAACCATAACCAATAGTCGTTTATCATTAATCAATCAAAGGAGGATACAACCTAGCTCTGACGCTGAATTCTCCTTCGGAGGGTCGCCAGCGGAACACATCTCGAAAAAGCCTGTCGGGGATGGGACAAGCCTCTCTCTTCGGATGTCTCAACAATAATCTCCTTGCTTGGATTCGACCTTAAGGGAATGAATCAAGGCTCTTGCAGCATAAGGCTCTGATGGCTCTTGGGAACTTGGAGACTAGCTTGCAAAGGGAAATGGCAAGCTTATATAGATGGTGGAAGGGGAGTTGGGATCCCTACAATCATGGGATTGGCCCTATCCTCAAGGAAGGTTCCATGAGAGGTGGCAAACCACTTCCTCTACATGGAAATCCGGAGCCAAACGTCCCAACTCAACTTAGAAACCAGTTTAGGAATTGGTTGGAATGAATCTTCTGCCATTTATTTTTTTTAAAAACTCCTTAAAATGGCTGGCGCGAGTGCGACTCTGAGACAGAGCGCCAATTGGCGCGCCCTATTTGAAGGATTTCCCCCATTGGCGCGGGTACTGAACTGGCTTCCTGCGCCAATGAAAAAAGGGGTGTTTTTAGGGTTTTTCACAAGGAGTTGTCTTCAGGGCATTGAAAGCTCATGTTTAGAGGGATGTCATGAAAGTGGTTTCAAGTCATGTCACTGCTCACAGGTCACAGAAAGAGCCCTCCAATTGTGCGAGATGGGGAATTTCAGGGATGGTGACAAATTGCTGTGTAACACTCATGCAAAGTTTTTAAAGCAAGCCATAACTAAATTCCAATTCCAAAATTATGAGTCCACAATTATTTAAAAGCAGAATTCGAGTAGAAAAGTTCATGGGTTGCAAGAGAAAAGAGTGTGTGGATGAGAGTTGTTGGTGCAACATGATGCATAATAGTATGGGTATGCATGAAAGGTGAATTAAAAATAAATCTTGGTGTTTCAAAGGTGTTTGAGAAGGCATAAAATGAATTTGTATTGATGTTGTTGGTGCATAAAGTTTGGTGATTTGTTTAGTAATGTGAAATTGCTAAAGGTGGTTGTGGTATTATCAGTAATCATATATTGTTGTAGGTCTTTGTATGGTGGCTTTGGTGAGTAGTTGCAATGAGAAGATTTATTCGTTTATGACATAAGTGGCCTATTGGTTCTAGTTTGAAAATGGATGAAAGACAAATCAACAAGGTTGGCAATTGGTAGCTTGCAGATCAGGGGTAGTAGCTCCTTCTAGTGGGTGCTAGAAAATTTTTAAGGGAAAAATTCCCTTCCATTGAGTGTTGGTAAACGAGAAGGGGCATCAATCCCTTTTAGTATTGGATGATAAATGAGCAGGGGTAAGAGTCCCTTTCAACATAGAATGATAAATGAGCAGGTGCAGTAATCCCTTTCAGTGAAGGTTGATAAATGAGAAAGGATAGAAGTTACTTTCAGTAGCAACTAATAAACCTACAAGTAGTAGCTTGTGGGGTTGTTTAGTCAATTTAATTGTCTTAAATTGATATCATAAATTATTTCCCGGAGTTGGCAATCTTGTGAAGTGAAGGCACACTATATATTCTAGAAGCCTTTCTTAGTTTATTTTGGTGATTTTATGTGTGAAGGTTGTTTTGAAAATGTTTTTATTTTGGATGTCCTTGAATGAATTTAATAAATTGAATTATGAAAATTAATCTAAATCCAAATTTAACTAGGTCTTAAAAATTGAGATGACAAATCTTGTTAGTAGCTAAGGATTAATTTTGAGAAGAACTAAAATTCTAAAACCAAAAAGTAATTCTAATTTTTATATCTTTTGAAATTTTAATGTGAATGAAACTTAAACCAAAGAATCACTACAAAACTATTTCTTTGTTATGATCAGAAAAGAAATCACTATTATGAAGTAAAACCATTTGGATTCACAATAAAAATTTGATTCAAAACTAGAAAGGAAATATTTTATTACTACTTCAAATATGTCTCACAAGAACTAATCTATGAAGCTACTATTGCATGAAAAGGAACTAATCTAATCCTTGAGAAACTAATCGATGATAAACTAATCTATCTAAAACTAATATGTGTCAAGATCTTATGTGATCTAGGTGGATATTGGTGGCCACCCACCTATTTCATTTGGACCCCCCCAATCGTTTCTTTCAATTTTTCAGTTTCAACACAACTTACTATTTTTAGCATTTTTTCGGGTCATGAACTTTCGAACTCGTTTTGAGACCCTAAACATCATTTTTCGAGAAAAATAGGAGGAACATGTGTCCATGGTTTGATTTTTCTCACACCAAAAGTTGTACCTCGGATAGATCTTTCTAACAAGGTATTGAGCGCATCAAACGAAGATCGTATGCCAAAGTTACGTCCTTGGGAAGTTGAAACACCAATTTACCCAAACGGGGCCCATAGTTTTGGCACTTCATCTGCTAGGGTTAGGTTTTTGGTTGTTTAGGTTTTTCCATTGTTTCTCAATAATAAATAATCCCTCGAGCCTCATTGTAACACAGTTTAAAGGCCTGTAGCCGTCACATCTCTTCTCAGAGATAAGCTACCAGCGCCCTAGCTAGTTTATTTACATTATGTTTGTAAGCATATTTCTGTTATTTGATATTAATGAAATGAAGTATTATTTCCACTGCATCTCTGTGTTTATTTCTATTTATGTATTTTATTGCGTAATCCAGATCAGTGGTATCAGAGTGGTCTGCTCTTTCTCTGTTTTTCTTTGCATATCCCTAACATGGTTAGGGTATAAGGAGTTAGGGCTTAATCTGGTTGAACCCTTGCAAGATCAGCCTCGCAAACCTCGACGACCTCCCATGGCGGAAGAAAAGAAAGATGAGGGAGCAGGAGATCCTATCAAAATATTGCTTGAGGAGGCCCTCGAGAAAAAAAGGAACACGATGATGCATAACTTTGCTCAGATCCTTCAACGACTGCCCACGTACGGCGCATCTACATCCAATAACCACTCTGGAGGTGCCACTCCCTTCAAGGTACAGGTAAACTTTGACACTCCTGTATTGGAAGGCTAGAAAGATGCAGACATCATCGATAGATGGTTGAATTTGCTAGAAGGGTATTTCTTGGTCCATGATTTCTACGACCAAGAAAATATTATTTTTGCACTCCTCAAAGTTGCCCCCCATGTCAAGGACTAGTGGGAAACCTACTGTGAGAAAAAGGACGAGGGGGAACCCTCTCTGTTCTCGGCTGCACCCACTTGGAATTCATTTCGAGATGGCATCAAGGAATAATATTATCACGTGGGGAGCTATGAGGGCAAGTACATCCAATGGACCACGTTGCGGCAACAGAGGGATCAAGATATGCACGAACTGACGAATTTGTTCCATACCTTTTGCACAAAGTTGGGTATTAAAGATTTAGAGATACATTTTGTGCTCAATTACCGCAACTGTCTACATAGACTCATTCAAGATGAAATGGAGTTCCTGGACATCACCTCGCTTGGCACAACATATCACAATGCAGCCAAGATAGAGTAGAAATTTAAGCAGAAGAAGCAAGACTTTGGATCCGTGATCCAAAGCCAGGGAAAGGCACCCCCGAACCACAGAATAGGGGGCAGAGCCAAAGCGAGGCAACTCAAAACACCACCAAATCCAAATAAGGACACAGGGAAGTGGTGTGAATTTCATAACAGCCCCACTCATAGCACAAACGTGTCGGGCCAAGCAGTCGCTGGTGGCCGAACTGAAGGCACCTGAATCAGATGCATGTTTTGATGCTGAACCAGAAATAGACAAGGGAGATGACAAAGGGAAGCAAATCATTAATGTCAATCCCAGTGCCATTTTTTCCACCACCAAGCTCCAGAGGGAGGGTCCTGAGGATCCAGAGGAGGGGGAGCGCCTCTTCCATTCGTAGACGTGGGTGAAGGGTTCTCCACTACAATTTCTTGTCGATAGTGGAAGCCAAAAGAACCTCATTTCAACAGAGGTCGTGAAGCGGCTCGGCGTACTGACCTTAGCACACCTGCATCTATATACCATCGGGTAGCTTCACCCAGGGAGAGATCTGTGCATCCACCTGCAGTGCTACCTTCCGTACAGCATCAAGCCATTCACGGATGAGGTATTGTGTGATTTTGCTCCTCTTGAGGTAGTTGATGTATTATTGGGCCAACCATACTTGTGGAGGCGATATGTTGTGTATGATTCTAGGCCTCATTTTGTTGTTATTACTTTGGGAAATAAATTGTATAGGATACCAGAGGTAGTACCACCTCCTGCCATCTCCTTGACTATTGAAAAACAACGTAGTAAGATTTTTTCCCAAACCAGGAAATTTATTTTCCTTACAACTCATTTACAAGGAAAGAAGAATAATGTGGCCATAGCCTCGAAACAAGGCTCCCCTACATCTGATATTTTCTCCTCACTCACTGAGGTTCCTCTACACTGCCAAGACAAGCACTCCACTAATCTAATCCCCGACGCACCGTCACCTGATGTGGCCATACCTCATGTGACTACACAAACAGAATGCACACATGTACTAAGGTTGTTAAAGAAACCAAATTTACTAAACACATCCAGCATTTCCGCCTGTGGGTCCATGACATCTTCAACAAATCTAATACCCAGTTATACAGAATTTGCCTCATCTCATGGAGGATCTCAACGCAATGGGGAAAATTTCTTCCTAAGGGGGGAGGAATGATCCAGGTGGATATTGGTGGCCACCCACTTATTCCATTTGGACCCCCGCAATCGGATCTTTCAGCTTTTCAGTTTCAACACAACTTACTATTTTTAGCAGGTTTTTGGGTCCTGAACTTCCGGAGTTGTTTTGAGGCCCTAAAAGATGTTTTTTTGGGAAAAACGAGAGAAACATGGGCCCATGAACCAATGTTGATCACACCAAAAATTTTACTCCTCGGATAGATCTTTATAACAAGGTATTGAGCGCATAAAACGGAGATCGTATGCCAAAGTTACGTCCCAAGGACGTCGAAACACCAATTTACCCAAACGGGGCCCATAGTTTTGGCGCTTCATCTCCTCGGGTTAGGTTTTTGGATGTTTAGGGTTTTCCATTGTTTCTCAATAATAAATAGGCCCTCGAGCCTCATTGTAACATAGTTTAGAGGCATGTAGCCGCCACATCTCTTCTCAGAGATAATCTACCAGCGCCCTAGCTATTTTATTTCCATTATGTCTATAAGCATATTTTTGTTATTTGATATTAATTAAATGAAGTATTATTTCCGCTGCATCTCTATGTTTATGTCTATTTCTGTATTTTATTGTGTTCCTACATAAATCCAGATCATTATGATAAATTATCTCCGAGTTTTTAAACATCTATGAAATAAATCTATTCGAATGATAAAAACATGGCATCTACTCTAACATAATGACATTTTGGAAATGATGATAACTGTAGAAATTATACCAATGGATTCAATCTGATCATGTAATGTATTAAAACAAGATATTGAATCCTTCTACAATATTTGCGGAATATAAAACACGATCGCTCAATCACATGCAAGTAAGAGAAAGAAGTTAATCAATCGCACGACACAATATATTCCTGGGGAAAGCAACTGCTCAAAACCCCTCTATCTGTATTGTATAATAATTCAAGGAATCATGAAACGATATAATGCATTCTTGCTCATAATAATCTGTTGCACTCTACCAATCGTCTCACACTGATCTAGGAAAATTTGAACAAACAGTTAGCCAATTATTTTCCTTCCTCTAGGCTGCCTTGCTCACGCAATTCCTAGAGAAATGAATCCCTATTAAATAGGAATTCCAAACTTCCTTGATTGCGCAATCCATCATGGGCTTCCTATGGCTTTATAAGTACACCCGGATAATTTTCTAATAATACAATTGATAGTTATCTTCCCTTTAACCTCTTTCTCAACTGGGTCTTCATCAGAAATGACATGCATGCATCTAATAATAGTGAATCATCAATTATCTTATTGATAACTACTTGTGAATAAATATAATTTAATTCACTGGATCTCTCACTAGATCATAACTCAGTTAGAACTAGTTAAATTGATTTTAACTCAATTAGTTTGAGTTAACTTATTACACTCACACCAAACTAGTGCATTAACTGCAACTGGACACCCAAAATAACAAAATCACTCTACATGTCTCATATTAGACCCTCAACTCGAAATTATTGAGCTAACTCATTATTTTTGACTTAGTTAACTTATACAAGTTGTTATGAGATGAAATTACAATTTATTGTCCAATTTATTTAAGGGAAAAATAAATTAGACACACATTTTATTGTTGAATTTCAACACTCCCTCTCAACAAAAAAGGGATTATCAGCTACCCCTCCTCTGTGGTATTTGAATTTTATCTTTGCCAGTGCCTTCGTCAATATGTCTGCACCCTGATCCTCTGTGGGAGTGTACTGCAACAACATAATGCACCTCTGAACACAATCTCTGAGATGGTGGTACCATATATCAATATGCTTGGACCTGTCATGGAATACTAGATTTACTAAGATTTTTATGCAACTCTGGTTATCACAATGTATCACCATCGGATCCATGTGATGACCAAACAAACCAACAAGTATCTTCCTCATCCAAATGTCCTCGCATGTAGCCTGACTAGCTACCATGTACTCTACCTCGGCTGAACTGAGTGCAATTGATCTCTGCTTCCTGTTGTACCAATAAACTATTGTTGATCCTATGCTGAAGATGCCCCTTGATGTGCTCATCATGTTTGATGGAATTCCTGCCCAATCTGCATCAGTGAATCCTTGAAGCTTCACTCCCTCTGTTTTTTTGTACCATAATCCATACTCTGTAGTGACCCTAAGATATCTCAAAACATGCTTCCCCACCTTCCAAAAGAGCTTGGTAGGCTTAACCATGACATGAATAAGCTGATTAACTGCGTAGCATATGTCTGGTCGTGTGTTCACTAAATACATAAGTGAAACCAAAAGCTACCTTTAAATATTAGCATCCACTACCTCACCTGAATTAGCATCCTCCATCCTCCAGTTTCTTGCAAGAGGAGTCTCCATGGGTTTGTTGCCCTCCATGTGGAACTTCCTCAAAATCTCCTTGGCATACTTGCCTCAAGATACAAATAGCTCCCCATCTCTTTTCCATATTTCCAAGCCAAGGAAATAGTGCAAGATCCCCATGTCCTTCATCTCAAACTCTCTTGCAAGATCCTCCTTGCAAGAAGTTATGATTTTCTCATCACCTGTCAGTATTGTTGGACATTGGGTTCAACGCTCCCCGTGTGTTTTGCGAGATGGACTAACCACCTCTCATGGATCCTAACTGTGGCGATTGTAGCAGAGACTAAAGCCTATAGGTTTTGGTCTAACGACAATCGTGATTCCAACAAGTAGTATCAGAGTGACAGGTCTCGAGTTCGAAACTCACTTGGCTCGCATTGGAGGGGAGATTGTTGGACATTGGGTTCAACGCTCCCCATCTGTTTCGCGACATGGACTAACCACCTCTCGTGGATCCTAACTCTGGCGATTGTAGTGGAGACTAAAGCCTGTAGGTTTTGGTCTAACGGCAATCGTGATTCCAACAAGTATAATATCACCAACATAAAGTACAATAATAAAAAACTTACCATGAACCACAATATTATATAGTTCCACATCCACTTCACTCTTTGTGAAGCCAAACCTGGTGAAATAGCTATCGATCCTAGTGTACTAAGCATGAGATGCTTGCTTTAGCCCATACAGTTCTCTCTTGAGTCTGCACACATGCGACTCCCTATCAAAGGTCTCAAAACCTTATGGCTACTCAATCATTAGGGGAATTTTGAGGTCTAAAATGGGCCTCCTAAGGAAATAATAAAATAATAGCTAAATCAATAAAATAATATTTCTGAATTTGCAATTCAATTTTGCACCACAATCCATGTAACCATAGTTAAATTCAATTCAAAAGTAGTACCAAAATAAAATTAATAAAAAAATTGTATTGATGTGACTATAAATAAGAATGAGTTTTTCAAGAAAATGTCATTATCATTGAACAACTAATGCATATGTCCTTTGTACTTAAATAACTTAAAATAAAATATAAATATAAATTTATAAATTTTTAATTATACTATATGCTATTAATTAAAATTTATATTAAGGTAATAATAACGTCACGTTGAGGGGTCGGGTCGACTGCGCGCGCGTTCAGCTCTTCTCTGCAGATTAGGTCTGAAGACGAAACGAAAATTGTGTCGCTGCCATGGGTGCACCAGGGGGTGGGGAGCCCTCTCCCACCCCGCGATCTTCTTCTGCAGATGCCTTTCGAAAACTCCTATCGCTGAAAGGGAAAAAACGTCCAAACCCTGATGTCCCGAAGTTCATCAAAAAACTAGAAGAAATTCCAGAGATTGCTCTGCCTGAAGAACAACCCATCAAAATCGCTCTTGCCTTGGCTGACAAAGGTTTGGTTGGGCAATTTATGGGTCGATAGCCATCAACAAAATCTACCGATGACTGGTTTCAACGAAACTGGAGGCCTCAGCTGACAAACAACGTGATCTGTTATGTTGTCGGTAGAGGATATTTCATTTTCGAATTCACTACCAAGGAAGACCAAGATCTGGTGTTCAAAAATGGTCTGTATTTCATGGGAAATCAAGGCCTTTACCTGAATAAATGGACCCCTGACTTTGATCCTTCAGTCGACGTTCCAAAGGAGGTTACTGTTTGGGTCCGGCTCCCCAACCTGTCGATTCACTAATAGAGTTTCCACTCCCTGCAAAAGATTGGAAACGGGCTGGGCCGATTCATTGACAAAGATGACAACAAGGGCCAATACACCTGCGCAAGAATCTGCGTGGAAGTAGACTTGCAAGCTGGTCTCCCTGAAGCCGTTAAACTTACAGTTGGAGATTGGCACCACTTCCAGAAACTGGACTACAAGAAATTTCCCTTTAAGTGAAGAACCTGTCATGAGCATGGTCACTTCCAACGAAACTGTCCTAAAGCCCCATCAGGGGACAAGGTGGAAGAAGAAGGATGGAAAGAGATAAAAAAGGGCAAGGTATTCTCAAAGCCTACTGAGTAGGAAAAATCTGGACCAATGGGGAAACCCCAGACCAACTCAAAGACCAAAACAGCTTCAAAAGACGGCCCCTCCTCAGGTGAAAAGGTGGCAGCCATAGAGAACCATGAAGAAACTGAATATCAGTCGAAGAAAGTGAAAGAAACCGAAGAAGAAACAACTTTCCCTCTAGCATATGCTTATCAAGGGGGAAACGAAGGCAATGAGGAGCACATCAGTCTAGCCTTTGATTCTAGGGGAGAATCAGAAGAGAGAGACTCTGAATCAGACAGTTCACAAATCACTCCTATCAAGTCGGCCAGGGGTTGGAAATACAAGAAGAAACAGAGAGAGGAGAAAACTTATCTGGATGTACTCCAAGGCTCCCAGAAAAATCTCAAAGGAATGATGAACACCAGATCCGGGCGCAAGCACAGCAGGGCTCCAAAAGGAGCCACAACCTCCCAAGCCAGTAAATAATGAAGTACGTATCCTGGAATTGCAGAGGGTTAGGCAGTAGACTGAAAGAAGAAGCCTTGAAAGACATTGTGAGGTTGCACTCGCCCGAAATCCTTCTCATCCAAGAGACAAATCTGGAGGATATCCTTCTCCTCCATGCTAGCAAAACATTCTAGCATAAAGGTCCCGGAAGAGCTGTCAGTGCTAGAGGAGCCTCTGGCGAGATCGCCTCCTTCTGGGACAGCTCTAAATATGAATTGATTCATGAAGAAAGTTGCCCTCACTGGATCTTCACTCAACTCCTCCACAAAGATTCTAGTCAACAAGTAAGTATGTTCAATCTTTATGCTCTGGTCTTACCATCGGAGAAAAATTTTTGCTGGGACTCGCTCCAGTCCTTTATTTTATTTCACAACCCTGAAAACATCATTATTACAGGTGATCTAAATGTTACTCTAGCCATAGAATAAAAAAAGGGGGGTTCCCCAGTCAGGGATCTAGCTAGAGAATGGGTTGAAGACATAATGCTGGGCTGGGATCTAGAGGATATCAAGCCTTCATCTGGGAAATATACTTGGTCTAATAAAATATTAGGGCCCAACCACATAGCTGCTCACTTGGACAGGTTCCTCGTCCAAACCTCTTTCCTTACTTGTGGGCTAATGGCCTCTTCTAAAATCCTTCCAAACTGCACTGCCGATCATAAACCCATTAGCCTCGAGCTCTCACTGGATGGAAACCTAGGTCCCATTCCTTTTAGATTCAGTCCTCTGTGGATACAACAAGATGGTTTCCATGAGATGGTTTCAGAAGCCTGGAATCGACATGTCCTGGGATCCCCTTTCTATGTGTGGGAAGAAAAACTGAGGAGTCTTAAAAGAAGGCTCAAGGAGTGGGCTAAAACTCTGAAAACACCCACTGCCAAGAGAAAAGAGTCCCTAGAATGCCTTGTTGTCCATCAATCAGTAATGGAGAATTCTGTTGTTACTCAAAGTCTGCTTCAAAAAGAAGTTGAATTGCAAATCGCCCTCCATAGAGCTAGTAGGGAAGAAGAGGAGTATTGGAGACAAAAATCCAGAAATTTATGGTTACAGGCCGGCGATAAAAATACCAGCGTTTTCCATAAGCAAGCCGAAGCTCGCAAGCATTTCAAAACTGTTTCAGAAATTCGCTTCCATGATGCTGTGGTTAAAGATTCTGAAGGCATCAAGAGAGCAGCTTTCACTTTTTTCAAAGAGCTTTATTCGGCGCCTGAAGATCCTCCTATAGATCCTCATGCCTACCCGTTTGATCTAATTCCTCACTGTGTTCATGATACTGTTAATACTATGCTGTCTGCTCCGATCAGCATGGATGAACTCAAGAAGGCTTTGGATTGCATGGAGCCAGATAAAGCTCCTGGGCCTGATGGGTTCACAGCTAGGTTTTTTCAGTCTTGCTGGCCAACTATCAATAAATACCTTCTAAGAATGGTCAGGAAGTCTCAATCATGTACCAAGATTGGAGACAGCATCAACTCGACCTTCCTTGCTTTGATTTCGAAAGAGAAAGGAGCTTCCGATTTTAGTAGATTTCGCCCCATCTCTCTGTGTAATACTAGTTATAAACTGATTACCAAAATAATAGCCAACCGTCTCAAGAATATTTTGCTAGACATAATTCCGGAAAATCAAGGAGGTTTCATCAAAGGGAGAAAGATATTGGACAATATTGTGCTAGTGCAAGAAGCAGTTCATTCCAGTTGTCATCGGAAAGAGAAAGTTATGGTGATAAAGCTAGATTTGGCAAATGCCTTTGACAGGGTAAGACATGATTTCCTGTTTGCTGTTATGAAGAAACTGGGCTTCTCAATAATCTTCATTAATTGGGTGAAAGCCTGCATTGCCTCCCCTTGGATTGTGTCGCTGGTTAATGGTCGATCAACAGATTTTTTCACTGCCTCAAGGGGTTTAAGACAAGGTTTCCCGTTGTCCCCGCTTCTCTATGCTATTCAAGCCTCTATTCTCAGCTTCCAACTAGACTACTGTCAATAAATCCAAACTTTGCCAGGCCTTAGAATGGTCCACAAGGTAAAATACATAAATCATGCCCAATTCGCCGATGATACTCTGTTGCTTGGAGGAGCGAGCATAAACTCAGCAAGATCCTTTAAGAAGGAGTTAGACATTTATAAGGAGGTCTTGGGCAGCAAGATTAACTATTTAAAAAACACAATATTCGGCTGGAACAGCTCAGTCAAGGAACTGACTGACATAGCAAGGCTCTTAGAAATGAAAGGAATTCAGACCTGGGAGTCTTTTAAATACCTAGGGATTCCAATCTTCAAATCCATACCTAAAGTTGCCCACTGGATGCCCCTTCTAGACAAGCTAAAGCTCAGAATTCAAGCTTAGGGAGCCTCTTGGTTGAACAATGATGGGAAGGTTATCCTAATGAATTCTGTTCTCATAAGTATGCCTCTTTACCAACACTCCATTATGCTTGCCCCCAAAACCTTCCTCAGTAAAATGGATAGTCTGCTGAGAAGATTTATGTGGGAAGGGGGGAAAAATAATGAAATAAGACTCCATTTAGTTAAATGGGACACTATTAAGAGGCCAATCTTGGAAGGCGGTCTTCAAATGAGAGATTTAGCTACCCAAAACATTGCTCTGGGATCCAAAATTCTGTGGAACATTGTCGCTGGGAACTCTAGTTGGAGTAAGAGAGTCATGTGGAAGAAATATTTCCATGGACAGTAATTGAGGTGTTTGGATCAGCCTCCAAAATCCAACAAAGGATCTCCGGTTTTCAAACTTTGTCTCTCTGCTATGGAGAATTTCAGTCACAATCTTTACTGGATCCCAGGTAATGGGGAAAAAATCAGAATCTGGGAAGATCCGATCCTTGGTGACCACCCTTTGAACCAAGTTGATGGTCTTGCAAATATTAAAATTTGGCTTCAGACCAACAATCTGAAAACTCTGTGGGACATTTCCACCTGGAAGGATGACTCTGGAAGATTGTGGGACAATTGGTTCCTGGGAGAGGTCCCTCATTGGCTGCAGGTTGAAGCTTCGTTACTGTTAGATAAGCTCCAAGGAAAATCCCCTACAAAGGCAACAACTAAGGATAAAAGAGGGTGGGGCTCCCTCAGAGGATCTTTCTCAGTCTCTGAAGGTTACAAAAGATTGATGGCTGTTCCTAATGTCCCTCCTGATCCAACTCAATGGAAATTTATTTGGGCCTTCCCTTCGCTCCCCAAATTTGACTTCTTCTGCTGGACGTTAGCTCATAAAAGCATTCTCACTAGAGATAATCTGAGAAAGCGTGGTATGGAAGGGCCCTCCAGATTCCCTCTGTGTGTGTCGGAGGAAGAAATAGCTAACCATCTGTTGTTACTGTGCCCCTTTTCCCAAGATGTTTGGAGGGGGGTCCTGATGTCAGAGGCTGACAAAGTTGAGCTGCTGAGAAATATTCCAAATCTGCTCCACAACTGGGCCAATTTATCTCCGTTCTGTCTCACTAAAAAAAGCCTTCTCAAGGCTGCCTGGATGTGGATCCCTAAATTCACCTGCTGGAAGCTGTGGTTGGAGAGGAATAACAGGTTGTTCAGGGATGAAAACTATACTCCTGTCAAAGTCACCACTAAAATCAAAGCTCTATTGGGAGAGTCTTTGGATGCTAAACCTGCAATAAGAAACGAAGCGGCTTTGGATAGTGAGGAGGAGCATTGGCTCAAAGAACTTGCCCCAAATTATAAGAACAATCCAATTTCCCCTACAATTGCCCATGCTAATTGGAAAATTCGCCTGGAAGAACAGGAATTTATCAAGTGGCGTTCTGCATTGGATGATCATTGTCTCTTCTTCGACAGGGCCTCTAAAGGCAACCCTGGAGCTGTGGGTGGTGGTGGGGTTCTCCTGAACCCTGGTGGCTCAACTGAGTTTTGATATCAATGGGGGCTGGGCATCGAATCAAATAACAGAGTAGAGGCTCTGGCTCTATGGCAGGGGCTAAATCTGGCTATCAATAGGAACTTTCTTTCACTTTCGGTCTTTGGAGACTCCAAGCTTGTCATCCAAGCAGTGAATTCCAAATCGAACCCATCGCAGGTTCATTTGGTCCCCATAATCAAGAAAACCAGGCTTATTCTGGCCCAGTTCCGGAAAATCTCCTTCCTCCATGTTCTAAGGCATATGAACACCCATGCTGATAGGGAAGCCAATATTGGCTCTAACCGCAGTCGAAGATCCCTGTTAGTCAACTCTGTTGAGTCTAATTGCACCATTCCTTAAACTCTGGATGTTTGACCTATTTTACAAAACTTTTCAAACCCCTGTTCTTTTGGCTCACTCCTTTTCAAGCAGTCAATGGATTTTGATCCTGGTCTCTCTTTGGATTTCCTCTTCATTTCCCTTTCCTCCTTTCTGTGTCTTCTGCTGTCTCAGAAGCCAAGCAAGATATGGGCGGACTATGTTGACTGATCCTAAGGGCGAAGTTATATTGCATTGGAATTTAGTTAAATTAAAGGAGCAGTATTATATCCGTGGGTTGGGCCTTGCAATATTTCCTGGCCGGCTCACTGATCACTCTAAGAACATTCAATGTCGCTTTAATAATCTGACGCAAAGCTCTCATGGAAGACTCAACAAAATCTACTTCAGATCCCTTTTCTGCAAACTGGAAGAAACGCAGGCTACAATGGAGCTTCAAGACTACTTCTGCAATCTAAAGATATACCCAGTCGAGGTTTTAGCCCTCTTGAGGCACGATCTTCATGGCGATCTCTCTATCAGTAACAAGGGCCGAGTTCTCTCACTATGTAACACGAATTTCAATATCAGACAGTGCTGTATTGTTCCAGTGCGCGGTAGCTGGTTTGCCACCCTTTAATCTAAATAACCGTTAATGTCAAAAAAAAAAAAATTAAAATTTATATTATTTAAATTGTATAATAACATGTAATTAATATACTATATAAAAATAATATAATATAATAAATGTATGGGGATATGTATTGTTTCTTTCAAGAAATATCAAATGAAAATAATATGTTTTTATTCAAATAGTGTGAAATGACATTTATTATGAGTACTTTACTTTGACTTTAAAAGTACTTGGAGCACTACCATGGTTAACCATGAGTTTTTATCCACCATTGAGAATGTGACAAGTAAGTACCTTTAACTCAAGCAATGCCACCTCAACCATTAGGGATGATGTCATCCCCTAAAATGTGATTGGTTCTCATAAAATTAATTTTGATTGTACATTTTCCTTAGGAGGCCCATTTTAAACCTCAAAATTTCCCTAATGGTACACTTTTTCCTCAATAACTCCATTGAGAAAGGTTGTCTTTACATTCATCTGATGTATCTGCCACCCCATCTATGCTTAGAGTGCAATGATGGATCTAATCGATGAGTACCTTGCAACCAGTTCAAAAGTCTCCTCATAGTCAATCCCCTCCACCTATGAGAATCCTTTGACCACAAATCTAGCCTTGTATTTCTCCACACTCCCATCTGTTGCTTGCTTCACCTTATAGACCCACTTGGATCCAACCACTTACTTCCCCCCTAATCTTGGGACCACTTCCCATGCACTGTTTCTAATAATGGAGTCATGCTCCTCAACCATGGCATCAACCCATACTAGCCGATGCATTGCTTTCTCAAAAGAGGATGGTTATCTCATAATACATTCGCTCATAAGAGCCATGTATCTAGTATAACTGTTTAGGGACCTTCTCTGCCTACACTGTGATGTAGGTGCACCTAAATTCTCTGCCACATCTAGCATCAATCTGTCAGCCTCTCTAGTGTGATTCCTACCATTTCTGGTGGATGGCTCTGCATGAGTGGTTTCTACCACTCTTTGTTCCTCTGCATGTGGTTGCTCCACATCCTAAGGTTCATCCTTTGGAACTAAGAGTTCCTCTTCTGCATGCAAGTCAAGTTCCCTCTCAAGGGACAATCACATGGCTTTCTCTTCATCAAATTTCACACCCGATAGTTGTGGGGAGTATCTGTATACCCCAAAAATATCCCAACCTCTATTGTTGGTTCTAGATTCTTCCTGTAATCTTTGGTCACATGGCAATAGATATATGAGCCAAAAATTTTAAAATATGAAACATCTTGTTTCTTACTTGAAAAAGCCTCCTCTTGTGTACTCATGCCAAGTATTCGATGAGGACTACAGTTCTGAACAAATACCCACAGATGCAACGGTAGGCCCTAATAATGTAACATAGCTCATGTTTCTCCCACAATTGTTCTATTATTTCTTTTGGCAACCCCATTTTGTTGTGGGGTGTGAGGTGCAATCGATTCTCTCTGAATTCCTTCTTTGGTGCAGAAGTTCTTAAATTCATTAGAGATATACTCACCACCATTGTCACTCCTTAGAGCCTTCAGCTTCTTCCATGTATCTTTCTCTACCAAGGCTTTGAACTCACAAAGCTTGGAAGTTGGATAACGTTTGATCTTTCTTCTGCATGAAGAAAATCCAACACTTTCTAGAAAAATCATCAACAAAAATCACATAATACATGTGCTTTGCTGTGGAAGTTGTTGAGAATGGTCCACACACGTATGAGTGAACTCTCTCGAGGATTGTCATTGATTGATTCTCTTTCTCAGGAAAGGTGGCCTTTGTATACTTCCGTATAGTACAAACCTTGCATGTGTCTCTTTGCACAATCATACCCTTTGGAAGTATTGTAGAAATCTTGTTATGCAGATTAATCCCTCTTGTGGACAAGAGCGATCTTCCTAATATTCAACGAATAGCTAGAAACAAACATCCGTTTGGAAACCTTTTTCTCTAGATTAAATGCATTTCAAAATTATTATAAGAAAGTAGAGAGGACATGCCCCTACCTTGAAATCCAACGTTCGATGCAATATTTTGTTCTGTCGCTCCAAAGTGGCTTCTTTAATAAGTAGAACCTGCAATCAAAGACAAGACAAAAGAATCAAAGCATTTTCAACATATAATAATTAAGAAAATTTAACCCTACTTAGTGATCAAGGAGTCTAAGTATTGATGTTATTTCGATAATCATAAGAACAACTCAATGAGAAAAAGAGATCCATATGTATTATCCTGAATAAAAAGAGTAATCTTACAACCTGAAGCCTTGATGTCGTACATATTTCTCCTGGGGTCCTAAACAATCGTTTCTCCTTTAGTTTGATAAGCCTTCCTCTCTGAATACCAGCATGGAGTTATGGACATAAGGGTGTGATCAATCTCATGCCAGAGAAAACTTACTAGTGTGGAAATTATGCACACTTGAGAATTCTCTTCAGCAATTATAGTCTACTATGTGTGTAGAATCTATAATATCTGTACAATCTACCTAGCATCTACAATCTACCCTTGAGACTGAAACTTGAGCTCAATTTATAGGGAAATGGAGGTATTTTCAGTTCCATGAAGAGGGGGATGGATTCCTCTCATGAAGGGCTTTGAGCTCCATGGACCAAGGGATAAGCTCCATGAGTGGAGGGATAAAGATCGAACTGATTGTGACTCTATAAGCTTCCATTTGGGAGAATATTCGACTAACTAGGCTTCTAGAATTTACTTTTTCTTTTATTTGGCTTTTTACGGGGGTCTGCAGGTAATAGTAGCAAAACGTGTGGGGGTTGCCGCGGTTTATAGACCAAACATTAGTGCACCCATAGGAAAAGGCTAGAAAAAGTGCAGAGGTAGAATTTTAAGGGTTTTACAGAGATTTTCTCCAATTCCAAGACTTGGCTCAGGAACATTAAGGTTTTTTATTTCTAAGGGAACATGATATAGGTGGTGATAGACCTCTATGAACAGTCAAATGTCATGGTGACAAAATAGCATGTAACAAATTTGTTGCATGATCCTCAAAGCATTGTGGTGTAGATGACCCAACCTCTTGTGCCATCACTCACTGGTATCCAGGCTCACCACCTCATATGATTTACTTCTCAATGTTGCACAACCATCTACATCAAGTTTTTAGAGGTTCTTCACACGAACCCCAATCTTCTTTACCTGTCTTGTGGCTTTGTGACGAATGAATGCCTTTCCTTCACTGAAAACCACATCATATCCAAGATCCTCCAACATAGTAACTGAAACTAAATTATTTTTCAAACCCGCTACATGCATGATATATTTTAATATGAAAGGTCTAGCTGACTCTCTCTGGAAAGTAACTGTACCAATCCTGGTAGCGTTATACCTCCCGTCATCACCCATCTCAATGTGCGTCTGAAGATCCTTCTCCTCCAAGCTACTAAAGGTTTATTTGTTGCCAGAAATGTGGAAATATGCTCCACTATCCAAGTACCACAAAGATCACATCATAGTTGACACCATGCATGCGATGAGAGAGAAGTCAAACTCGAACTATGAGGCCAAAGCTTCACCCACTGCAGCTCTCGGAGCCTTGTTGTTGTTCTTCTTCTTTTGTGGAAAATTTTTGGCATAGTGTCCATGATCATGACAGTTGAAACATTTCACCTTTGACATGTTTCGCTTCTTGCCTTATTTTCCAGTGTCATATTTGGAATAGTACTTCTTCCCTTCCACTTATTTTCCTTACCAGCTAAGGCACAATTTTCCTCATTATCAGTCTTAGATGAGGATCCATCCCTGGTATTCTGTCGAAACTCTTCTTGTACCAAGTCCGACCATAGTCACTCCTACTTTGGTAACTTCTCCCTCCCATTCACAAAGTCTTGGTAACTATTCCAGCTCTTGGGAAGGCCTATAAGTGCTAGGATCGTCAAGTCATCATCAGCTACAATAATCCCAACACTTCCAAACTCATCTCGACATTGAGTGAACTTGGTCAAGTATTTCTAGATTGTGTCACCCTTCTCTATTTTGATTTTCCTGAGCTTGTCCTTAAGTGCCAATTTCCTGTGGTCACTACTACTTTGAAAGAAATATGTCAAGGCCTTCCACATAACATATGGAGTTTCCTTGCCATGGAGACTCAAGACAATATGATCTCTAACTCCCTCTAATAAGATCCTCCTCGCCTTTGCAACATTCTTCCTCCATGCTTCATGTTGCGCAACATCTGCATGATTGGGTTTAGGAATACCAGTGTCAATGAACTCCTTCACCCCATTATCCTCTAATAGTTCCTCCATCCTATCATTCCATGCAATATAATTTGAATTTCCCTCGAGTGCATATTCGATTTTCAAGCTAGTGAAATACATCGTGGTTAGCTGCTAGCTCCAAAGAATGTATCTGAAAATTTGAATATTGTTCAACACAAACTCAATTTATTCTCCACTATTGTGATTCCTGGCACTCTGATACCATGTAGAAATTATACCAATGGATTCAATCCGATCATGTAATGTACTAAAACAAGATATTGAATCCTTTTACAATATTTGCGGAATATAAAACATGATCGCGCAATCACATGCAAACAAGAGAAAGAAGTAAATCAATCATACAACACAAGATATTCTTTGGGAAAGAAACTACTCAAAACTCATCTATCTCTATTGTATAATAAGTCAAGGAATCATGAAACAACATAATGCATTCTTGCTCACAATAATCTGCTGCACTCTACCAATCGTCTCACACTGATCTAGGCAAAATTGGACAAACACTTAGCCAATTCCTTGCCTTCCTCCAGCCTGCCTTGCTCATGCAATTCCTAGAGAAATAAATCCCTATTAAGTAGGAATTCCAACCTTCCTTGATTGCGCAATCCATCATGGGATTCCTATGGCTTTATAACTTCGCCTGGGTAATTTGCTAATAATAAAACTAATAGTTGCCTTCCCTTTTACCTTTGTCTAAACTCAGTCTTCATCATAATTGACATGCATGCAACTAATAATATAGAATCATCAGTTATCTGATTGATCACTACTTGTGAATAAATCTAATCTAATTCACTAGACCTCTCACTAGCTCATCACTCAATTAGAACTAGTTAAACTGATTTTAACTCAATTATTTTGATTTAACTAATTACACTCACACCACACTAGTGCATTAACTGCAACTGGACCCCAAAAATAATAGAATCACTCTACATGCCGCATCTTAGACCCTCAACTCGAATTTCTTGAGCTAACTCATTCTTTCTTACTTAGTTAACTAATACAAGTTGTTATGAGATGAAATTACAATTTATTGTCTAATTTATTTAACGAAAAAATAAATTAGACACACATTTTCTTGTTGAATTTCAACAATAACAAGTAATGAAATACCAATGATAAACTGAACATATACACTATATAAATATGGAAATGATTGCAATGAAAATAGAAATAAAATCAAAGCATGTATCTATGTTACGAAACACAATAAAAGCATAAAGATCAAGCTATGAAATAACATCTAAATGCAAGAACGTAAACAAAATAGAACCTCTTCTCCTACAAGGGGCCTC
This sequence comes from Pinus albicaulis, assembly GCA_034641835.2. Taxonomy (NCBI): domain Eukaryota; kingdom Viridiplantae; phylum Streptophyta; class Pinopsida; order Pinales; family Pinaceae; genus Pinus; species Pinus albicaulis. Next base: position 128,963,037 of record CM076581.1, on the reverse strand, counting down.
CACAACAAATAAATTTGAATCTACTCTTTAATAACTTTGCATTGAAACTACAAAATGCTTCTTCATTTGATTAGGAAATAAAAACAAATTTTTAATGATATCACAGTCTCGCAATAATTCGTACTGTTTATACAATTACTCAACCCTATATTTATAAAAGCATGTCATTAAATGTTTTGAGGCTTTTACGCCTTCTAGGACTAATCAAATTCTATCTGAAATTCTAAATAGGAAGGATAATTTCGTTGCTTCACGATTTTCTACGTGGCAGAGCAAAACGTGAAGCTTCAGACTTCCTCGCTCGCTTGTTCCGGCTCCTGGTTGACCGCATTTCTGGGCGATTTCTTGCTTGATTCTGGAAAGATGGATATGATAGGATCCATGAGCAGATCATTTTTCAACTTCTCATATGTTTCGTTACTCCATTAACACCTCAGAACCTATCATAACCATGGTGGTGGCTACAAAAACAGATTTTGGTTGTAGAATTTCATTAATTCTGTAGCTAAATACAAATGTCATTCTAATAATAAGGAACAATTGAAAATATGAAAAATAGTTCATTAGGATACCTTACCAAGTAAAAATGTGCAATTCAATACTTGTTTGAGCTTATGGTGTTGTCAAAAAGAAGGAAATATAGTGAAAAGGAGTGTCAAGATTGAGGCAGTCTTGAGGCTCCACAGGGGTAATGATATAATCAAGTTGAAGGTTGTAATAAAATTAATATTGGGGTCTTGTGTATATTCTTCTCATGTGCATGATAATGATTATGGTATGATTGAGTTGTGATGTTGATCCATGAACAATTTCCAAAGTGATTGAAAAAAATAATTTGTGAAAATTTGTATAATTTGGTCACACTACTCATTCACCCCTCCTCTTAATAGTGTCCTGGTTTCCATTGTTTCTAACAATTGGTATCAGAGCTAGTGTCCTTCAAAATCAATTTAATAGCTCGAAGGAAGATCAAGGATCATGGAGAACTAGGACTTGATCACCTCATATGGATTTTCATTTTTGAATGGCTCAAATTATTTAACTTGGAAGGTAAGGATGATAATCTACATGCAAGCTATTGATCTTGATGTATGGCTACTTGTGGAGAATGGAGAGATAGATGATAAGTTTGATAAAATAACTAGGAAGGAAATCATGCGATGGTTTTCTAAGTGAGATATTGAAAAAGTGATATCTTTTAAGACTTCCAAGGAGATATGGGACATATCGCAGTCCATCTATGAAATATACATGCAAGTTGCATGTGATGTAAAGAGGCTTTTCTTGGAGGATGAAGAAGTCAAAGATTCAAAGAGCGTTGAAGATCGTGAATCAGATAATGATTCTTCTATATCAATAGTCCAAGTCGATGATCAACACCCAGAGAAGATGCAAGCTGCAAGTAAGTTGTTTTTTTGTTGTTATTGTAGAACAATAGGCCATTTATTTTCAAATTTCTTAGCTACAAGTAGTGGTGAAAGTGAGAGTTTCTCATCTAGTTATAGTGAAGAAGGAGTTAACTTAATAGAAATATCATATATATATATTGGTCAAGAAGACAATGGGTCCACCTCTAGTGAAGAGGAAGAAAGGATATATCACGTGTCAACAAAATCATCTCTAGAGTCATCAAGGGAACAAAATTTTGGGAGTGAAATAGACACTTTTTGTGAATCTAGTTTCTCCTCTATTGATTTGGAAGACCTTGAATAATATATATTTAAAGAGAAAACTCATATAATATCTTGAAGAGATTAAGAAATTTAGAGCCATAAATACGAACCTGGAAAAGGAGAATAGAACATTAAAAGAGAGGATGTTGAATATTCAGAAGCATGCAATGTTTAAGGAGATTCAAACCAACCATTGTTCCTCTTAAGCCAAGACATTGTTGGAAGCTAAAATTGAATCAAAAACAACATTATAGAGACCCATAAAATTTGGTTGAAGGAAGATAAGACAACACAACGATGGCAAAGAAAAGAACACAACACCAAGGAGACCAGAATATCTCTAGATATCAAAACAAAGGTATGTAGCCCCTCATATGTTTCTATTGTAGTAACCCAGGTCACTTTGCCTCCAATTTTTCAGAGAGGGAAAAGAAGGTGCAACAACAAAATTGGAATGCATTATTTCAGCCACAACCATGAGTTGCTAACAACAGTGTGCACAACCTAGCAGAGAGAGCCTTTTACCCTCAAAGGAAATATTTTTAGTGGCCCAAAACCAATAGGAGAATGAGTATCAATCCAAGAAATTGGATAGACAGAAGCCTTGGTAAGAAGAAAAATTCGTTTTTCACCTTATTGAATGATGTTGAATTCTACAGGTGTAAGAATTATGGGCACAATAAGTTTCATGCAAATTTGGGAAAAAAATTCTCTTTTCAGAATGTTGCAATCAAAGGCATGGATTATGATGAGAGCCAACAAAGAGAACTGCGTGGGAGTTATTTCAGAGGCGATCAAAAGGTGCATGGAAGCAGTGAAAAACAATTTTTGGATTTGAATATAATCAACAGAATATTGACATATCATATTTTGCAATTATAGTGGTTGATCTCTCTTATATAACTTGTAATAGGCAGATACTCCAGTTAGACAAAAGGAGCAGTAACTTTCTAGTTCTTCATTATAGAGAGGAAGCGAATACAAAGAGAAAGACGCGCAAGAGGTAAATTGCAGATTGGCCTTAATTGGTGCTAAAAAAAAGGAATGATCAGAGGTATGTATGCTCATGAAATGAAATAAAACCACCCAGTAAGGAATATCAATGTAGGAAATCAACTCATGGTGTTGACCAAATTCAGCATACCCAAGTGTGGAAAAAAAATGGAGATAAACTACTAAGGGGGAGTAGAGCCCTTGTTCCTCTTCATTGAAAATAAGAGACTAGATTCAAGGTAAACTAGAAAGGCCATATGTAAGGAGAAAAAAGGAGCATGCTAATGAATGCATATGAGGGACAAGGGAAGTATTGGGTGTTTTTTTCAAATAGATTTGTGATGAACTATTTACTACTAAAGTTACTTTTTCAAGTATTGTTTACAGATTCCTAATGCAAAGAGGGAGCATAGCCACAGGGGGACTCAAGTCAAGATTTGAGTATCATATTATTCATTGATAGTTGGTATCATTAGTTGGTATCATTTGTTTACTACAAGTCAACTTGGCTAATGGTATTTATGTCATAATTCCATTCTAATTGGTAATTTGTATCATACATCAGATTTGTGGTGAAAGGAGCATGATCAGAGGATTAGGATGCTCAGTTATCAAGTGCTCAATAATTACTAGCAGTGGCATCAATTCATCAATTGGTATCAAATGTACTATCAATTGGTATTTACAGTCATTGGACTCTTTGTCAAAGTATGGTTTTCATGTTGTTGATATGAAATTGTGATTCCAAGTTTCTGTATGCAAGTCTTGATTTATATGGCTATTGTTCATAATGATTCAAATGTGTCATGGTGATTCTTATGTCATTATAAGTCTCCCGAGAGAAATGTAAGTTGAGATGTTGGTCCAGGCATGCATTGGTGAGAGCCCCTCTATGTTTTTCAAGTAAACACTTCTAAGTGTTGTACTTTGTTTTTCATTAGTTGAAAATTGATGGTGTCATGCATAGGAAAGGTTGTTTTTTGTTGCTAGAGGTTAGATGTATGTGCCTAGGTAAGCATTGTTATGAATGTAATCCTAGTTGAGACTCAGACCAACACGAATTATTTATCATGGCTCAGTTGCACAAGCATATGTTTTTTTAACAAGAGATTCCTCTTGCCTCCTTGAGGCAGAGATTGGGAGTAAATACTCCTTTCCTTTCAACTCAATATTCTTCATAGGAAAAAGAGGAAATGACCTGGATTAGATCAGAGGTACCTAAGGTTTTTCATCATAAGAAGAATCAGTTGGTAGGTCCACAGGATCAGAAGACAAAGGGAGATACTTGACATGGGGAGCATGTTAGTATCTTTTCCATTGATGTCAAAGGGGGAGAAGTATTGCTGATAAAATAAAAGATGGTAAATAAACTCATACAAAGAGGGATAAGGACCTCAAGCAAAATAAATAAAGAAGCATCAAAGAAGATAATTACACTCTTCTTTGTTTGATCATTGGTGAATCATTAGTGATGATGTTTTCTTTGATCTTGGTGTTGCCATCAATGACATAGGGGAATATTGTTGGGAATATGTTGTCATTGATGGAAAAGGAAAAGGTAGATGCAATGGAAAATATCGGCTAAGGAAAATCTTGATGGAAAAGGAAAAGCATGGAAAAGACAAAGCAATGGAAACTACAAATGCAATGGTAAATATGTTTTCATTAATGGCATCAGATGGTAACAATTGGTAGAAAATGAGATAAGGTGACTGCAAGAGGAGCAAAAGATTGGTGAGGAAATTGGAAGGTGCAGAGACTTTGGAGCCATTTCTTATGCAAAATATCATATCAAATGTAGGTTGAACCCACCCATATGGAAAGAGCTTAGAAAGATATTTCCAGTGGTATGGGGAAGTCTGAAATTGGCCTCCTGGATCAAAAGATAGAGCCAATCAAAATTTAGTGACCTTAAGGAAAAGATAGAAAAATTATAAGGATGTTGGATGAGATTTTGGCGCATATTCAAAGATGGAACATGTGCCAAACCCAGTCAAAAATCATAGCAGAACTAACAAACATAAGATCGGGTAGACATGGATGGACAACACAGCAATGGGGGTCTTTCTATTAGGCATTGGTGGAGCCCACCTAGAAAAATTACCACAACGGTATGGTTATGACGCATAAGTCTTAGTGCCAGGATGTATGGAGCGGGATGACACCAACATATGACGCCATCCAAGCAAAGGTGAGCCCGACAGTATAACCCCAACTCAACCTTTTGGCGCACAAAATTTAAGCACTGGGAGACTAGCGTAAGGACACAACAAGAGATCATCGTCTAATGAGAGGAAAGAAGATGCCCCACACAGACAACAAAGCCCGTTGAGGGCTAGCTTAGAGGTATAATATAGAGGAAGCACACCCATTAGGGGAATTTTGAGGTCTAAAATGGGCCTCCAAAGAAAAATGTACAACCAAAAATAGTTTTATAAGAACCAATAGGATTCAAGATGATAATGTCATCAGTGGGGGATGATTCACCATTTTTGGAGTAAAAAAGTAAAAATATTAAACAATAATAAAATAATAAAACTACTTTTTCAACTCATATTTTCAACTTATCTCCCTAAGGTTTTACTCAAATTTCGAGCTGGAGCACTTGTTGGATGCAAAATTTAATTCCTCATCCAAGGAGTACTCATGTTGCATACTTTTGATGGGCCCTCCTACACGAAAAATGAGAAATACATGAAAAAACGTGATTGTAATGACGTTTTTCATGTATTTCTAATTTTTCATGTAGCAGGGTCCATCTAAAGTATGCAACGTGGTTAATCATTGGATGATGAATCAAATTTTGCATCCAACGAGTGTTACCAATCGAAATTTGAGTAAAACCATAGGGAGATGAGTTAAAAATATGAGTTGAAAAAATAGTTATTTTCTTTTTTCCCTCTAAAATTTGATGATGTAATCTAATCTTATTTTAGTATTTCCACTATTATTTTATAATTTTCTTAGGAGGCCCATTTAGACCTCAAAAATCCACTAATGAGAGCGTTGACCTGATGAAAAATAAAATAAAACAGTTTGAACCCAGTATTTTTTAATAATTATTTTATAAAGGAAACCACTCGCAAAACCAAGGATCGAGGGACCCTTTCTCTCTCCTCTGATATGATAGGTGGCAACATACAATTGGCCTAGATGAAGCAAGTGATGGTGTCAGCATAGGAAAATCATCGATGGACACATGGAAGTCATATTTGGCATTTTCAGGTACCCAAAAGGCCCATATCGAGGTGACATATGTCAAAAAATCGTTGGTCGACATGTGGCGTAGATGGCATCAGCATGATGTCATCCCAGCAGATGGATGAATTCAATCACTCATTTATCAAAGTTCTTCAGAGTGACTTGAGATTCAGCGCCATTTCATCCCTTCATGATTTCCTAGTCCTCTCACATACATCACAAGCACTACAATATTCCTTCAAATCCTTATGCACTGTAGCCCACCACAGTCCCGCTTGCAGGATCTTCTGCGTAGTAGCCTTTCGTGTGTAGTGACCTCCAACAACTCTGCCATGTGCCTCAACCAAAATATTGTTTCATTCATTCTTAGGAACATATCTTCACAGAATCTCATCAACCCCCATTTTGTATAAATGTCCTACGACTAGACTAAAATCTGTATTGTACTTCATAGGTGCAACGCCCGTAGTTAGAAACTGAATGATATCCATAAAGTGTTCATCTACAACCCTAATAGAGAAAAAATCTGCATTAAGTAATCCTTCTTCAATATTCGTTGGCTCTTCGCCTATCTCATTCTGATGCAGGAGCATCAAGACCTTTTTCTCCATTTGTAAATATGGGGTGTGATAATATTAACTTGTAAATATGGGGTGTGATGATTTTAATATTTTATTAATTAATTTGAATTAAAAAGGAGAAGGTGAGGATTTATGTAAATATCCTTTTATTAATAAAAAGATATGAGGAAATTTAATAAATTGAAGGATTTTAGGGATAAAACCTATCCTTTAGGGATATTGAGAAATTTAGGGGTTTGTTAAGGATTTTAAGAGATTGAGCATTTAATGTAATGATTTTTAGAAATTGTATAAATAGGAGGGCTTTTTGTGAGAGAAACCATGGGAGATTGTGAGTGAGTGTGAGTGAGAGTGACGAGCTTGAAGCAGTGAAATTTGTAATCCTTCGGCAATTGTAAGGGCCAAATGTCGAATATCAGGCCAAACTAAGGGTGTAAGTAATCTTGTTTTGATTTCAGGCTATACATATATACATTTTGTGATTAGTGGTGAAAGTCATAGTTATTTCTGGTTAAATGTAAATGTATATACATGGTTGAGGTATTGATAATTGGAAAGGTTGACCGAAGGAAATCCGCACTAAAAGAAATGGTGAGATCGATTGCTTGCTAAAGTTTGATTGTAAGAGTCGATGCAAAGAAAATAAATGAAAATTTCCAATTAGCACTCGTTTTGATTGATGTACAGTTAACAAAGCAACAACTTGGGTTTGCCTTTGTATATTCAAACAAATCTATTTTATATTAGCGTGGGAGTGTTGTGAAATAATTTTATAAAACCGTGAAGTTATATATGCGCAGACAGAAGTTTGTTTTTATGACTGTGTTTTCATTGGTACGCTCCACAAACGTTAAATCGAATTTGAATTGATCCACACGCTGTTGGCTACGATGTGGGCATGGCTGTGTTGAAATCTGAATTCGATTAATAGCAGATGAAAAGAGGAAAGCAACAGCGTTTTAGTACATTTTAAATCTGCAATGTCAAGTTGTGTAATTCTGAGGTCGATAGCAGAAATTGCTATTCGATGAGTGCGTTTGAAGCCACAGTGGGAACCAAAACGATTTATGTTCTTCTGTTTGAATGAATGGGTATTCCTTTGCTTGTTTATACATTGAGGAACGAGTGTAATGACCGCGCCCACATGATACCTATAAGAATCCAGTTTGAAGTGAAAATGAAACAGAGTTTCCTATGTTGATAGATCGACCTTTTAATCTGAAGCAGATTGATATGTATGTTTGCTGAGTCCTGTTTGCTTGTAGACTGAAGTTAAAATCCTTGAGGTACATCATATTTTAAAAGTGGTAATACACAGTATTCAACAGCGCAACAAGTGAAGAAATAAATCGATGGCGGAAGCGATATTGTGGTTTACAATGAAATTCGATTTTTCAGTTCAAATGTATAGCCGTGGGAAATTCAATGCATATTGAGATTTGATGTGATATATATATAGCGCAGAGTTTTTTGTTGTTGATGAATTGATAGTTTGTTGATAGCTTTTGGTTTGAAAGGCGGGGATCGATCGAAAGGAAACATAATTGCAGAGTGAAATCGTGGTCTGAACCGAGGTAAGAGAAATTGCCAGATTGCAATATTTAAATCTGATTGAATCAATTGCCTTGAAATATATGGCATGAGCGCACTCTTTTAATCCAGTCACATATAAATGGGAAGATTATTGGGTTTATTTGTGGACGCATTCAAAGTTTAGGACTGAAGTTATTTATGCTTCCGCATGCAAATGGCATAGATGTTGAATTTGCCATAAATTTGAAATAAGCTTCAGTGGATGAAATTTTCCGATTGTTTTGTGAATAATTGGACAGTAAATGCAATGTATGGTTAAGAGCACAGAGAATAAAGATTCTGGAGTATTTGCAGGCCTAGTACTTGTGTATCACTGGGTACGCTGTAAGAGAAAGAGCGCACATATATTTGGTGCTTTGACTGGTTGAAACAGGTAAATTTGTGCATGCAAATGATATTGGAGTTGAATGGAATTTATGCATTCATATTGAAAAGCTTGTTGTCTTGGAATTATTTTAGAGGGAAAGTATTTGAGTTTATAAATTGAGTTTTAATTCCAAGCATGGTCTTTGTTAATCATGGAACAAGCTTGCGCAAATTTAAGTGGGAATTTGCCATGTATTGATTTTGAATTGAGGAAAAGTTTGGGCGCATGTTTTACAAGAATGGGTGATGGAGGATCCTGGGTATTGCAAGCTCCATGCTTGCGTCAATTTTTGGTATCAGAGCCCGGAATGCTCTGTTGGAATGTTTATCTTCTGAATGATGACAAGAAGTTTTTTGTTAATTGAAATGTATTCTTGAATGTATGATGAATGATGAAGATCAGATTTTAAATGCAGCATATACAATTGCAAGTGAACAGAATGCAGGTAAAAGAGATCAGATTCTAATCTGAAAGACAAACAGCAGTGCGGTGGAAGATGAAGATGTGCGAGATCAAGCCAGAAGGTTGGAAGAGAGAATCAGCTTTTAAAATCTGATTGACAGTGACATTTTGCAGAGGAAGCATAAAGATGAAATTGAAGTACAGGAGAATGGAAGGACAAAGTGGGTGAATCTTGAAATGGGGGGTGAATACCGGTTGTTGAATTTGAAGATTGTAGTCTTTGCATTAAGCAGAAATGTTTTACAACTCCCAAAAAGGAAAATCCATAGAAGACATGTTTAAAATTGCTAACAGATAACTGGTGAAAACATAGAGGTGGCAGAACCTTGAAGAATTCCAATAGAGATTGGAAAAGGAGGACAGTTGTGTTCTTAGAACATGCAGATGAGTTGAAGCAAGGAAGAGCAAAGAGAAGTGCTCAAAGGAGGTTCCGTAGATAGAGAACCAATTGCTTGCCAAAAGACTGAGTGAGGAGAGGTTGGTGAGGTAAGTGGCGGCAGGACAGGACTTGTTGCTGAAGAGGCTTTAGTACAACTCATAGTAAAGTGAGTAAGGGACACATAGAGATGGAAAGGATGATGACTAGTGACAGTCATAACAGAGGTTCTGAAATAAACCACAACAGAGGACAAAAGGAGAAGGGTGCCAAGGCAATTGGCATATAGAGATAGTTAAGCAAAGAGGAATATGAGAGGGAGAAGGCTGAGATAACAGTTCAGCTTGAGGTATTAATGGAGATGTTGCAAAGAAATGAGGAAGACCGAAAGCATGGTTATGTCATGAGAAAGAAGTTGAAGTGGCAGAGGCTACAAGGGAAGTGGAATCATCAGGTAAATATGCAGTTGATAAAGGAACTAAGGGAACTTGAAGAGGTTATAGATGCCAAACATAAGATAGAGAAACTCGAAAGAGTTGAGCTACAGCAAAATGAAGATGCTGAAGAAGATGTTGAAGTTTCGATATGTTACCCAGAGAGTGGACCATTAATTTTTGAAAGTGATGAATAGCTAGAGGAGTTGAATCATATGAATGATTCGAAGCAGCCCGAAGACTTGATGACTGAAGCATCAAATAAGACCGTAAGGTCTTGTGATTTTAAAACTAATGATTTGTGTGTGATTGGAGGTTTGGAAGAATATAGACAATCTTTTAAAGTTGTCAAAAATGTGAAAGAGTACCTTCCAGAAGATGAAAGTTTTGAAGCAGAGGCTGGGAAAGAATCAGTTCACTACAGTGGACAAATTCTGGAAGACATCATTGAAATAGTTGATGAGAAGTGGAGACTAGCTGACAGTCTCAAGAGTTCTTTGAGTTTGGATCAGCATACTGATCTGCTGACAGAAGAAGAGAAATCAACGCAACATGCTGAAGTGTTGCTAAAGGGAAAAAAAGAGGTGGATAATTAAAATGAAGAAGAAGAAGAACATCTATAAGAGATGTCAGAATGAATTGCTGAAGAAGGATGACAAAGCAGTTGTCATAAATGATAATCAGGAAGAAATTGCAGATGGTGAGCAAAGGAATGTTGCAGAGGGAAAGGAAGATTGGGAGGCTGCAACATTCATATTGACAGCTAGAACTGCTCTCTTGAGCGACATTGGCGACGACGTGAAAAGACAATCAGAGAAGGAGAGCAAATGTGGAGACGGAGGACATGCTTGTGAGAGAAATTGAGTTGATAAGGAGGTTAGCCTGAAAACATCCCAGGAAGAGAAAATGAAATTTGAAGAAGAAAATGAACGACAACAAAGGCAATACGTTAAGAAAAAGGCTGCAAAACAGGCAGTGGAGCACAACCACAAAGTATGGAAACCTGGAAGATAGCAATGAGATGACAACATCGGTGAAGCAATCGACAAGCACGGAGATTTACAGAAATAAATCAGGATCGGAGGAATATATTAGTTATGACAGGTAAATCATGATTTTTATACATGGGGAGATGATGCGGGAGCATCAGGAATAGCACTACCCATTTGTAAATATGGGGTGTGATAATATTAACTTGTAGTATGAATTAGATGGAGTTAATACTATTAATTAATTTGAATTAAAAAGGAGAAGGTGAGGATTTATGTAAATATCCTTTTATTAATAAAAGGATATGAGGAAATTTAATAAATTGAAGGATTTTAGGGATAAAACCTATTCTTTAGGGATATTGAGAAATTTAGGGGTTTGTTAAGGATTTTAAGGGATTGAGCATTTAATGTAATGATTTTTAGAAATTGTATAAATAGGAGGGCTTTTTGTGAGAGAAACCATGGGAGATTGTGAGAGAGTGTGAGGCTGAAAGCAGGCTTCAGTGAGCAGGCTATGAAGCCTTGAGCAGTGTAAAGACAGAAATATTGAATGTCTGAGATTTAAATGAAAGGGTATAAGTAATCTTGTTTTGATTTCTGACTGCATATATACATTTGTGATTAGTGGTGAAAGTCATAGTTATTTATGGTTAAATGTAAATGTATATACATGGTTGAGGAGGTATTGATAATTGGAAAGGTTGGCCAACAAGGAAATCTAGCATAAGAAGATGGTGGATAGATTGCTTGCTAAGTTTGATTAAGAATTGATCTGAAAATAAAATGCAAATTTCCAATTAGCACTCGTTTTGTTCTTGTACGATTAACAAAGCAACGACTTGGGTTTGCCTTTGTATATTCAAACAAATCTATTTTATATTAGCATGGGAGTGCTGTGAAACAATTTTATAAAACCGTGAAGTTATATGTGCGTAGACAGAAGTGTGTTTTAATGACTGTTTTCATTGGTACGCTCCACAAACATTAAATCAAACTTGAATTGATCTACACGCTGTTGGCTACGATGTGGGCATGGCTGCGTTGAAATCTGAATTCGATTGATAGCATATGAAAAGAGGAAAGCCACAGCGTTTTAATGCATTTTAAATCTGCAATGACAAGTTGTGTAATTCTGAGGTCGATAGCACAAATTGCTATTCGATGAGTGCGTTTGAAGCCACAGTGGGAATCAAAACGATTTATGTTCTTCTGTTTGAATGAATGGGTATTCTTTTGCTTGTTTATACATTGAGGAACAAGTGTAATGACCG